>CM062621.1:20665663-21240663 GCA_025617555.3 Puccinia polysora | reverse complement strand
TACCAAAATAAATCAAAAAGAAATCAAAAAGAAAACCAAAATAAAAAAGACAAAAAAATGAAAAAAAAAATGAAAACAAAATAGGGTGTATCAGAGTTAGAAAAGCCGCCATTAGAAACCTGCCATTTTTTTGACCAAACCCGCCATTTTTAATGGCAGGTTTCTGAAATAAACATACACCCTAAATGGTGTATTTCAAAATGACAGGTTTGTTGAAAATGGCTCATTTCAAGCATCAAAACTGCCATTAAACCCACCATTTCTGAATCATCATCCATCCACCATCCATCACATCTAAAACACCCATCCACATCAGCAAATCCATAGCGTTCCCATATCCATCACATCCCACACATCTCATCTCCATTGCTTCACATCTCCATCACTTCACATCTCTATTTCTTCACATCTCCATCTTCACACAAATCCCATCATCATCTCATCACCACACATCAAATCACCATCTTTCTCAACATGTCCCATCAAACTTCTCGGCAGAAAGTTGAAAATGCAAAAAATCTGACTGAACTTTTGTTAGTACTTGACTGCCATTCAGACTTCAATTCAAACTAAAATTTGGGATAAACTTGGTTGGCTTTGAATGCTTTATTACAAAAGCATTACATGGTTGCAAGAAGACAAACTCTCCACAACCCTATGTATTAAAGGCAAAAGCTTCATCTCCTCCCCAAACTAAGCTTCCAGCAAATTTTACAAACTCTATTGCCTTCATTCATAAAACCTTTGGAGATGATTGAAGAGCACAAAATCTTCCAGAACAATTCTTGGAATCCTCAACGCGATCCAGCTATGCAACTGGATGTTTCTCTTTGTAGATTGGGATAAAATGTCAATGGTTCAGCAATTAATTAATTAGAAGATCTATTCTCTGTTGGATATGGAACCATTGACTCATACACCAAACAAGTCATGGTTGCTATCCTATCTTTCCATTGCTCAGTCCTTTCTTGGCCAACAAAAGAAGAACGCAAGGAGATATCTCAAGTAATGGAAACCAAAGGATTTCCTGGTTGCATTGTTTTTGTTGATGGAACCACCATCCCCTTGAGTCAAAACCCAAGCTAGATGGCAACCACTATTTGATCAGAAAAAAAGGCAATAGATTCATATCTTTTCCAATTTCTTTGATAACACTGTTGATCCCACACTGAACAAATATGTTTTGTCTGTTTTTTTAGATACTTTGAGAAACTAAAAATTGTTTGTGATAACAACAAGAAGTTCATATCCCTCCATGCTGGCCTTCCAGGCTCTTTTCATGATTCATACATGTTCAATTGGATGCCAATTGCCCAACAACCAGAGAACTACTTTGACCACAATCAATACCTTCTGGCCAATTCAGCTTCTGCTAGTGGGAAATATGTGGTTCCAGCATACCAGAATGTTTTTTCCAACAATCAAGGAAAAACTGATTTCAACAATCATCTTCCCCAATCACAAGTTTGGATTGAGCATGCCATGGGAGTCCTGAAAGGAAGATGGGCAAGCTTAAGGGAAATGCAAAACCAGATTCAAAATCCCAAAGACATGAAGTTCCTCATCAACTGGATTATCACTTGTGTCATCCTTCACAATCTTTTGGCAGACATCAAAGATGAATGGGAAGAAATATTTGAAGATGATATTCCAGATCCACCTCAAGTCATCCCTGTCTCATCTTGTCCCTCATCTTCTTCTATAAGAGAACAGATTCTTCCTCTTACCCTTGCTTTCTTTGATGAGTAATGTTTGATTTTGAATTAGGTAAAAAATCCCTTCACTGAATTTTTCTGGTTTTGGTTTCTCACCCAAGATTCATTGGCTGACTCACTTGTTTTTTTTTCTCATTTGGTGGGGTGGACTAAGACAAATGGTTTTGGTTGTCCACCTAAGATTCCTAGGCTGAGTTGGGTTTTTTTTTCTCATTTGGTGGGGTGTACTTAGACAAAACAGACTCAAAACATCCAAACCCCCAATCTCACCCCACCAAACCATTGGTTAGTTCACTCCTTCCTCCTCCTCACCAACCACATCCACCTCACCCACCACCTCCCCTCCTCCTTTGGTTGGCTCCCCTGGTAAGCTCCCCCCCCCCCCCTCCTCCTCATCCTCCCCATCATCCAATGCTCATTGCTTGATTCATCCACCTCCATCCCCTTTCAGCCCCCCCCCCCCCACCCCCTTGGTTGATTCCCCAGGTAAGCTCCCCCCTCCCTCCTCCTCATTCCGCTTTTCCCTCCCTCTCACCCCCTCTCACTTCCTCCCACTCACTCATCAACACCTACCCTCTCCCCCTTTCCTCACCCCCCCCCCTTGCTTGTTGGCCTCCTTGCCAGCCTTCTTGCCCCCCACCTTGCTTGCCGGCCTCCTTACCCGCCCCCTTTCTTGCCGGCCTCCTTGCCTCCCCCTTTGCTTGTTGGCCCCGCTGCCAACTCAACCTCCTTGGCCCCCCCCCACCCTCACTTGCTGACCCCGCCACCAACCTGGCTACCTGCTCCCCCTCCAACTGGTCCGCCCCACCCTCTTGATCCCCCCCAAGCCACCCCCCTCCCTTTCCTTGCCACCGGGCACCTGCCCCCCCTTACCAACTCAGCCCAACCCAAGGCCCAACACAAGGCCCAAAACCAATTGGTTCACCCCTGAGAATTTTTTTTTTTTTTTTTTTTTTTTTTTGATGATGTAACTTAATTTTTTTTCTTTTTTTTGGCGTAATAAGCCCGGCCCAATTATTTCATGCCCATGCCCAATAATTTTTTTTTTCTTTGGTGATCAGATGACTGACATTTTTTTTTTTTTGGTAATCCTTTTTTGACCGCTTTTCCTTCAATTCTGTTGGTTCTTCCACCACACTCACAATGTTATACTCCAAATTGAATCCCTTTTTGATCCTCACCCCAAGTGGGGCATTTTCCTGGGAGGGAACCAGATGGAAGGAGATGAGGTGACAAAGATAAATAAATGTGGGAAGCAGAGGACTTTGAAGCAAAAGAGGGATCAAATGAGGGCGCCTGAAATCTCTTTGGAACTTGCAGAGGGGGGCATCAATGAAAAGGTTGTATGTTCTGAAGGGAAACTACAACCTTTGGATCTGTATCCTGCAATTGCTGCTGAAAACAAAAAAAAATCAAAGACCCTCACCGGCTGAGTTTGAACTTGCCAAGCAGACAATCAAGCAATTCCATTTCTTCCACGAAATTCTTAAGCATTGTTGTACTCAAAAATGATTTTTTTTTCTTTTTAAGTTTTTCATCAAAGCAAATATATTTAAAATCCCAGAATTTGATTAATCTGCTTTAATTCATCTACTGTTCTACTGCTACAAATGAATGCCATGGCTACTGGCCACTTATCCTTTTTTTCTGTTGCCAGTTTTTCCCTCTCCATTTTCAGTTGTGCTTGCTGTCAATCCTTCTCCTTTTCCTATTTTTGAAATTCTAGCTCAGAATGTTTCAACTTCCACTCAGCATCCCATTTTTTATGATGAGCCAAACTCTCAGCTTTCTGATTTTGAAAATCAATAGCCAGTCAAAAATCCCACCTCTCCTTTTCAAACTGAAGTTTTTCAGATTCAATTTGCAATTTCAATGTTTTTCAGGGGTAATAGGAATGAGCTAGATTTTGACAGCAAGGAGAGTCCAATGGGCTTAATTTAATCTTGCTTCTCCATGATCTCCTCAAAGCCCCAAAAATTTGAAGTGTTTCTCCTCTTTTGAATGCTATTGGGGTTGATGTTGATTGAATTGGAGGCCTTTTGCTTTCCCTTTGCAGAGGGGGTTTGTGTGGGAACACCATTGCTCTCATTTGAAGGGGATGTCAGAGGCCCCATTGGCTTGAGTTTTTGGCCATTCAGGAATGGATGATCCTGTTTCTTTTGAATCTAAATCAGTCAGGATTAAATGGAAAGAAGAGAAAAGAACTTGGTTCCTTACTTGAGCAGATGTTGATGGCAATGGTGATACAGGAATGACATCCTCCTCATTGGCCAAGTTCTTCAGTTCTTCCCCCCCAGAAGAGAGAAATCCAAAGAAGGATGGGAGGGTTCCAAGGTTGGGTTTGACTCCTCAATCAATGCGGAAGTAGATGTGATTGGAGCTTATTGTGTTTGAATATGCTCCTTGGCATTTGATGGGGGCCACTCATATGTTTCTTTGGGATCACCATTGCTAGGCTGAGCATCCCCAGCCAAGTCCTCAGCGTCAACTGAATCAGATTTTTGGGCATCAAAAGCAGCTAGGGGGGTGAGGTTGGCCTTCTTTCCAAATATTTCATCTATTTGAATATAAAAAGGACAAATGGAGTCCAACTTATCAACCAACAAGTTGATTCCCTTGGCTTTTTCAGAGTCAGTGATACCAAAGCCAGTGGAGATTGACATGTAGTGGGCCTTTTTTTACTTGGCTCAATAATTCTTGAATTGATCCCTCATCTGTTTGGATGAAAGATCCAGCCTAACTTTTGTTTTGTTCTTGAGTTCATTGGCCATCAGAAGATAACCATTGACCTTAGAGGATGGAGGTTGGCAAATGCATGTTTCATTTTCCAATCCAAAGCAAGCATCATAGTTGGACAGAATTTTGAGCCAGTTTACCAGGATGATGTGATCAGTTCTCTTGAGCTGACTTGATCCTTTGGAAGCTGATGGGGGAGGATTGTTAGATATTGAGTTCCTGGGGGATGTTTGCTTTAGTCCATTGGATTTTTTAGTGAACTTGCGGGGGGAGGATTTCTGAGGGGCCATTTCAAAATAGTAAGAGGGATGAAGGGATGAAGGGCTATGAGAGTGTTTAAGTGGTGAGAGTGATGATGTGATGAGAGGATGAGGGTGATGAACCATAGAGAATAGGAAGAGATGAGAGTGATGAAGTGACAAGAGGGATAAAGCAATTAGAGTTAGGATGTGATGAAAGCAATAAAGTGATGAGAGTGATGAAGTGATGAGGATAGTGATCCAATGAGAGTTAGCTGGTTTTGATGAAAGCAATTAACAGATGAGAGTGATTAACTGTCAGGATAGTGATCCAACAACAGTTAGCTGGATGTGATGAAAGCAATAAACAGATAAGAGTGATGAACTGATCAGGATAGTGATCCAATGAGAGTTAACTGGATGTGATGAAAGCAATAAAGTGATGAGAGTGATGAAGTGATGAGAGTGATGAAGTGATGAGGATGGTGATGAAGAGATGAAGAGTGATGAATCAAATTCTTTTCCAATGAGGATTTAGTTAGAAGGAGGTTGGAAGCCAGGGGTGAATGAAGTGGACAGGTGGTGGAAGCCTTTAAATACTTAATTTCAAAAAACCCACTTATTTCCAGGTAACTCTGACACGTCTCCTGTGAAATAAGTGGGTTTTTTTGATTTTTAATGGCGGGTTTGAAAGCCCCCATTAAAAAATGGCGGGTTTTCTTAACTCTGATACGCCCTAATAAAAACAAAATGAAAAAAAGATAATAAAAAGAAAACAAAAAGAAAAAAAATAGAAAACAAAAAGAAAAAAAAGAAAACAAAAAGAAAACAAAAAGAAAACAAAAAATAAAACAAGAAGAAAATAATAAGAAAACAAGAAGAAAACAAAAAAGAAAACAAAAAAGAAAAAAAAAAGAAAAAAAAAAAAGAAAACAAAAAGAAAACAAAAAGAAAACAAAAAGAAAACAAAAAGAAAACAAAAAGAAAACAAAAAGAAAACAAAAAGAAAACAAAAAGAAAACAAAAAGAAAACAAAAAGAAAACAAAAAGAAAACAAAAAGAAAACAAAAAGAAAACAAAAATTAAACAAAAAGAAAACAAAAAGAAAACAAATAAGAAAATGAAAGCAAAAAAATAAAATAAAATAACAAGAACACAGAAAGAAGAAAAAAATCATGAAATATTTCAAGCAAAACATTCTGAGAATCACAAAAAAGTAAAATTTTGCTTGATATGGAAAGTTTTAAAATTGAAAATAAAAAAATCAAATGCAAATAATATTTGAATTAAATTGAAAGATATGTATTCCCATCCATATGAAAAATCAAAAAGATTTAATTGTGCTCAAATCATTTGAAACAAATGGTTGTATCTTTAACTATGAATTTGAAACCATAAACTCATCAAGATGCTTATTGGATATTTTTATACCACATATAAAATCCAAGACAATTTTGATAATACTTAAATTACAATCCTTCCAAACCTTTCATATCATATGAAATAAATCATGTAATTGGAATTATTGAGAAAGCAACAAAACATGAACTGTTGAAATTTCTGCCACAAGTGAGCTGCAAATATGCCACATTGCTGTCACAAGTTCATTTCAAGTTCAAAGTGCTACACCTTCCAGCAGGTGCAGAATTGTATTTTGCATTTTTATTTGGAATATCTTTGAGATTCAGGATATTTCCTTTCCCTTGAGCAGGAAGATAAGTCTCAGATATTTTTATTCAAAAAAAAAGAAAAGAAAAACACACACACACACACACAGAAACATCAATCAATCATCATAACAACAAATTAAAAAATAAAAAAGCATGAATCAGCAGTCATCATTCAAAAAAATTGAAAATCGATAAATTATACCTTAAGTGGCAGTGGGAGAGGCAATTTTTGTGAGGTTTTTGTTCAATGTAAGATTTTTCAATCTCATATGGCTGAGGGACTTGGGAATATTTTGGAGGTGCTTGAGATTTGTAAATATTATGGAAATAATCTGGATCTTGATACAAACCAGAGATTGTGGTGTAGCCCATGGGATAAAAAATGAATCATATTTTTGACTCAAAGAACTACTGGAATTATTTTGGTAATTTAATTCAGAGCTTGCAAAATTTGATTGAGGTGGATGAAAACATCTTGATAAATATTTGAGAGATTGTAGGCTGAATAACTGGTAAAAATTGAATTACCAAAGGGATTGATAGATGATTGATTTGAAACACTATTAATTAGCTTTTCTTGAGATTGAGATGTTCTTCTCTTTGATTTGGCATAAGAAAAATTTTATTTGTTAGCTTTGTCCATTTTTTAATACATTGATTTTTGAGTATATGGGTGGGTAAAAGTTTTATGGTGAGTGAATAGTGATGATTGTCTGGATGTTGAGTATGTAAAAGATCATTTCAGAGTCCGCTGTTATCCTTGTGAAGAGCAAATCCTTGGTAAAGACATGAAAAAAGTTGACAATCCAGTTCAAACATTAATCATATCAAAATTTATGTCAAATGTTTCAAAAGATTGAAACAAAGGGATTTCCAAACTTTTCATAATTAAACAGAATATAACTTTCATTTTTTGAAATAATTATAAACATAAATAGGTAAATACAGCATTTCAAAAATATGAAACGTTCCAAAACACCAAAAAAAAAAAGGAAGAAAGAAACAGCCAGAGATTTCTGAAAAAAAAAAAATTTGGGTGGCTCTGAGCACAAGAAAGGACTAATGTGCCCTTGGATATTACCAAAAAAAAATAATCCAAAATGAATCACCAAAAGGAAATGTTAAATTGGCAACCCTATAGAACCCATTCACAACTCAAAATGGGTAGTGTGGTGCAGTTTTCCAGCCATCTGGGTTGTGAATGGCTTTTTAAAACCCATTTTGAGTTGTGAATGGGTTGTGTAGGGTTTCAAATTTCAAATTTTTATTTATTTATCTATTTATTTTATTTATTTATATTTTTTATGTATTTTTTATTTATTTTTTATTTGTTTATTTGTTTATTTATTTATTTATTTATTGATTTATTTATTTATTTATTCATTTATTTGTTTGTTCATTTTCTTATTTATTTTCAATTTACTTACCTATTTATTTTAGGTACGTATGTATTTATTTATTTTAAATTTATTTATTTGTTATTTTATTTATTTATTTCTTTATTTTTTGCAACTTGTTGAGTTTCAAACCTCTGTTCACAAATCAAATGGGTTTTGAATGACTTTTCCCGCCTGTTTGAAACCACTGGGATGCAAATTGAACATTGCCCATGAAAAAATTCAAAATAAAAATAAAACAAAACACCAATTTCAAAATAAAACAAAATATAAGATTTAAAATTAAATTAAATCCAAAATATAAAATAAAATAAAAGAATAAAAAATAAAATAAAAGAATAATAAATAAAATAGAAGAATAAAAAATAAAATAAAAGAATAAAAAATAAAATAAAAGAATAAAAAATAAAATCAAGGAATAAAAAATAAAATAAAAGAATAAAAAATAAAATAAAAGAATAAATAATAGAATAAAAGAATACAAAATAAAATAAAAGAATAAAAAATAAAATAAAAGAATAAAAAATAAAATAAAAGAATAAAAAATAAAATAAAAGAATAGAAAATAAAATAAAAGAATAAAAAATAAAATAGAAGAATAAAAAATAAAATAAAAGAATAAAAAATAAAATAAAAGAATAAAAAATAAAATAAAAGAATAAAAAATAAAAAAAAGAATAAAAAATAAAATAAAAGAATAAAAAATAAAGTAAAAGAATAAAAAATAAAAGAAAAGAATAAAAAATAAAAGAAAAGAATAAAAAATAAAAGAAAAGAATAAAAAATAAAAGAAAAGAATAAAAAATAAAATAAAAGAATAAAAAATAAAATAAAAGAATAAAAAATAAAACAAAAGAATAAAAAATAAAATAAAAGAATAAAAAATAAAATAAAAGAATAAAAAATATGATAAAAGAATAAAAGATAAAATAAAAGAATAAAAATAAAATAAAAGAATAAAAAATAAAATAAAAGAATAAAAAATAAAATAAAAGAATAAAAAATGAAATAAAAGAATAAAAAATGAAATAAAAGAATAAAAAATAAAATAAAAGAATAGAAGAATAAAAATAAAATAAAAGAATAAAGAATAAAAAAAAGAATAACAAATCAAATAAAAGAATAAAAAATAAAAAATAAAAAATAAAATAAAAGAATAAAAAATAAAATAAAAGAATAAAAATAAAATAAAAGAATAAAAAATAAAATAAAAGAATAAAAATAAAATAAAAGAATAAAAAATAAAAAAAGAATAAAAAATAAAAAAAGAATATAAAATAAAATAAAATAATATAAAATAAAATAATAGAATAAAAAAGGAAATAAAAGAATAAAAAATGAAATAAAAGAAAAAAAATAAAATAAGAGAATAAAAAATGAAATAAACGAATAAAAAATAACATAAAAGAATAAAAAATAAAATAAAAGAATAAAAAAAAATAGAAGAATAAAAAAAAAATAAAAGAATAAAGAATAAAATAAAAGAATAAAAAATAAAATAAAAGAATAAAAAATAAAATAAAAGAACAAAAACTAAAATAAATAAAAGAATAAAAAATAAAATAAAAAAATAAAAAATAAAATAGAAGAATAATAAATAAAATAAAAGAATAAGAAATAAAATAAAAGAATAAAAATAAAATAAAAGAATAAAAATAAACAAAAGAATAAAAAATAAAATAAAAGAGTAAAAAATAAAATAAAATAATAAAAAATAAAATATAAAAATATAAAATATAAAAATATAAAATAAAATAAAAGAATATAAAATAAAATAAAAGAATAAAAAATGAAATAAAAGAATAAAAAATAAAATAAAAGGATAAAAAATGAAATAAAATAATAAAAAATGAATAAAAAAATAAAAAAAATAATAATAAATGAAAAATTAAATAAAATAATAAAAAATGAAATAAAATAATAAAAAATAAAATAAAATAATAAAAAATAAAATAAAAGAATAAAAAATAAAATAAAAGAATAAAAAATATAATAAAAGAATTAAAAATGAAATAAAAGGATAAAAAGTAAAATAAAAGAATAAAGAATAAAATAAAAGAATAAAAAATGAAATAAACAAATAAAAAATAAAATAAAATAATAAAAAATAAAATAATAAAAAATAAAATGAAAGAATAAAAAATAAAATAGAAGAATAAAAAATAAAATAAAAGAATAAAAAATATGATAAAAGAATAAAAAATAAAATAAAAGATTAAAAAATAAAATGAAAGAACATAAAATAAAATGAAAGAATAAAAAATAAAATAAAAGAATAAAAAATAAAATAGAAGAATAAAAAATAAAATAAAAGAATAAAAAATAAAATAAAAGAATAAAAAATAAAATAAAATAATAAAAAATAAAAAATAAAATAAAATAATAAAAAATAAAATAAAAGAATAAAAATAAAATAAAAGAATAAAAAATAAAATAAAACAATATAAAATAAAATAAAAGAATATAAAATAAAAGAATATAAAATAAAAGAATATAAAAAAAATAAAAGAATAAAAAATGAAATAAAAGAATAAAGAATAAAATAAAAGAATAAAAAATAAAATGAAAGAATAAAAAATAAAATAGAAGAATAAAAAATAAAATAGAAGAATAAAAAATAAAATAAAAGAATAAAAAATAAAATAAAAGAATAAAAAATAAAATAAAAGAATAAAAAATAAAATAAAAGAATAAAAAATAAAATAAAAGAATAAAAAATAAAATAAAAGAGTAAAAAATAAACTAAAAGAATATAAAATAAAATGAAAGAATATAAAATGAAATAAAAGAATAAAAAATGAAATAAAAGAATAAAAAATAAAATAAAAGGATAAAAAATGAAATAAAATAAAAAAAATGAAATAAAAGAATAAAAAATAAATAAAATAATAAAAAATAAAATAAAATAATAAAAAATGAAATAAAATAATAAAAAATAAAATAAAAGAATAAAAAATAAAAGAATAAAAATAAAATAAAAGAATAAAAAATAAAATAAAAGAATAAAGAATAAAATAAAAGAATAACAAATAAAATAAAAGAATAAAAAACAAAATAAAAGAATAAAAAATAAAATAAAAGAATAAAAAATAAAATAAAAGAATAAAAAATAAAATAAAAGAATAACAAATAAAATAAAAGAATAAAAAACAAAATAAAAGAATAAAAAATAAAATAAAAGAATAAAAAATAAAATAAAAGAATAAAAAATAAAATAAAAGAATAAAAAATAAAATAAAAGAATGAAAAATAAAATAAAAGAATAAAAAATAAAATTAAAGAATAAAAAATAAAATAAAATAATGAAAAATGAAATAAAATAATAAAAAATAAAAAATAAATTGAAAGAATAAAAAATAAAATGAAAGAATAAAAAATAAAATAAAAGAATAAAAAATAAAATAAAAGAATGAAAAATAAAATAAAAGAATGAAAAATATGATAAAAGAATTAAAGATAAAATAAAAGAATATAAAATAAAATAAAAGAATATAAAATAAAATAAAAGAATATAAAATAAAATAAAAGAATATAAAATAAAATAAAAGAATATAAAATAAAAGGATATAAAATAAAATAAAAGAATAATAAATAAAATAAAAGAATAAAAAATAAAAAAAAAGAATAAAAAATGAAATAGAAGAATAAAAAATAAAATAAAATAATAAAAAATAAAATAAAAGAATAAGAAATAAAATAAAAGAATAAAGAATGAAATAAAAGAATAAAAAATAAAATAAAAGAATAAAAAATAAAATAAAAGAATAAAAAACAAAATAAAAGAATATAAAATAAAATAAAAGAATATAAAATAAAATAAAAGAATAAAAAATGAAATAAAAGAATAAAAAATAAAATAAAAGAATAAAAAATAAAATAAAAGAATAAAAATTTAAATAAAAGAATAAAAAATAAAATAAAAGAATAAAAAATAAAATAAAAGAATAAAAAATAAAATAAAAGAATAAAAAATAAAATAAAAGAGTACAAAATAAAATCAAAAACTAAAAAATAACATAAAAGAATAAAAAATAAAATAAAAGAATCAAAATTAAAATAAAAGAATATATAATAAAATAAAAAATAAAATAAAAGAATCAAAAATAAAATAAAAGAATCAAAAATAAAAGAATAAAAATAAAATAAAAGAATAAAGAATAAAATAAAAGAATAACAAATAAAATAAAAGAATAAAATAAAATAAAATAAAATAAAATAAAAGAATAAAAAATAAAATAAAAGAATAAAATAATAAAATAAAATAATAAAAAATAAAATAACAGAACAAAAATAAAATAAAAGAATAAAGAATAAAATAAAAGAATAACAAATAAAATAAAAGAATAAAAAATAAAATAAAAGAATAAAAAATAAAATAAAAGAATAAAAAATAAAATAAAAGAATAAAAAATAAAATGAAACAATAAAAAATAAAATAAAAGAATAAAAAATAAAATAAAAGAATAAAGAATAAAATAAAAGAATAAAGAATAAAATAAAAGAATAAAGAATAAAATAAAAGAATAAAAATGAAATAAAAGAATAAAAAATAAAATAAAAGAATAAAAAATAAAATAAAAGAATAAAAAATGAAATAAAAGAATAAAAAATAAAATAAAAGGATAAAAAATGAAATAAAATAATAAAAAATAAAATAAAATAATGAAAAATAAAATAAAAGAATAAAAAATAAAATAAAAGAATAAAAAATAAAATAAAAGAATAAAAAATAAAATAAAAGAATAAAAAATAAAATAGAAGAATGAAAAATAAAATAAAAGAATAAAAAATAAAATAGAAGAATAAAAAATAAAATAAAAGAATAAAAAATAAAATAAAAGAATAAAAAATAAAATAAAAGAATAAAAAATAAAATAAAAGAATAAAAAATAAAATAAAAGTATAAAAAATAAAATAAAAGAATAAAAAATAAAATAAAAGAATAAATAATAAAATAAAAGAATAAGAAATAAAATGGGGGGGACAACTGCCACTACCCCAGCCAAGTCTGGGAGAGGTTCCATGGCACCCTGGTAGTTTTATAACCACTACAGCACAGTGGCTTTTCACCAATTCCCAGGAAGTTCCTATGGCCTTGTGAAAAGTGCCAGCATTGGTTGATACTGGCATGGCTGTTGAAACTGTGCAGGTTGCTGGAGGGGCCAGCCCCTCCCCTCTGGCATGTCAAGTGGGGGGCATGGGGTAACAGGCCACCAATCCATGGCATGGGAAAGCATACCATCATCATGCCACCTGGCATGATTACAGTAATTTTTTGTTTTTTACTATCATCATGCCAATGGGACCTATTGGTGTGATTTTAGAAAAAAAAAAAGAAAAAAAGGCATAAATGATGCCTTTTTCAAAAAAAAAGGGGCACCATTTTAGTCATTTTGGTCTTTTTTTTTGGGGGGGGGCGGGGTGTGATTTTAGCCTGGGAACTGAGTACTACACAGGTTTCCAACCAAATCCTGTTTACTCAAGATATGGTCCTCATCCATGGCTATAGTGTAGATCAAGCTTTGGACCGATTCCTCAACAGTAATGTTCTTCAAAACTTGCAATGTTTCTACCTTGAAAATTTTTATTGAATGGAGTGTGTTATTCTTTGTTGAAAAATTCAAGAAGCCTACAACATTTTTACATACAATTCTCCTGGATTCTCTTTGTGGAAATGAAGAAAACATAACCTTATTAAAGCCATGACTCTGTTGAAGATGATTCTCAAGATCTATACCAACAAGCGTTTCTCAATACATCATTCATTCCCAACTTTCCTCCTGATAGCTTGAATCTGATAGTGGATGTGCCCCTATAAATACTTTGAGGATCATGAACCTTACCATTTGGGCTTCTCAATTGAACTCACTTCATTGTGTTCAGATTGGGAAGCAAATTTTTTTGGTTTCCAAGATTTCAACTGGTGATCAAACAGGAAGGCTGGTTGCCATTCCTTGCATCCACTTGATGACTGAGCCTGAATAGAATGGCCTCCCCTTTGAGATGATTGATAAACAGTTTACAGTCAATTTGACTTTCCCATCAACAATCAACCAATCTCAAGGTCTGATGATTTCAACCATTGGTCATCTATCTGCAAGAAAGATCCATTGTGCATGTAAAGACAGGGAAAAGGGTTAACCTGCTGCTAGGCCATCCTAGTTGGCATGTGTACTCCCCCGTACACAGTATATGGGTACTTTACACTCCCCCACAGGCCAATTCAACAACACCAGAGATGCATTGGAATGGAAATCAAGAGTACCCATAAGATGTCTTTTCTAGATGTTACTCCCCAGTAGACCATGTTAACTGTCAACTTTCACACACATCTCACAACTTGGACCCAAAGGTAACGTTGGGGATTTTAGTAGGTTTTCCACCAATTAGGCAAGGACAATAGAAGCCACAGGGAGGAATTTCCCGGGGGTGTAGGGAACAGTTTCCCAGAAAAGTCACCGGGATGAGTTTCCCAGGGGTGTGGGAGCAGTTTCCCACAAGTGTTTGCAAGTGGATGGTAGTCTGGAAGTGTCAGAAGTGTGAGTTGAACTGGGGTGGTGCATAGGTAATGCTGGGCTCATAACCTGTCAAGATGGGGAAAAGGGTTAACCTACTGCTAGGCCATCCTAGTCAGCATGTGTACTCCCCCGTGCACAGTATATGAGTACTTTACAGTCCAGCCCTGATCAGTTATATGTAGCATTGCTAAGGAGCAGATTCAGCCACTCAACAAGTGTGGTGATCATTCTTAGAACTGACAACCATGTTTCATTTGAAACTGAGAACATTGTTGACGATGGAGTCTTAAGTTTGAATGTATCAGTTTCTGGGATCTAACACATTTGTCAATGTGTTTGACTGACTCCTACCTTGATAAGTTGAGAAGTATCTTTTTTAGCTTGATCTAGATTTGATTGAAAAATTTAAGTATAATTTTTCACATTTGTCCAACCAAGCCACCAAGAACTGATTAGAATGAGATGTATAGATAAATACTTTGATTGACTCACTCGTTAAAGTTCATAAGTTATTCTTTTAACTTGATCTAGATTCAGTCTAGAATCCAAAAAATCCATTTTCTATTCTTCACATCTTTCCCATCAACCCAAACTTGTTGTTCCTAGTCCAAATCATCAAATTCCTGTTGTGATGTACACCTTGCACCAAGCGGTTATAGCTCAATGGTTAGAGCATCCCGCATGCAATGGGCAGATGTGGGTTTGACTCCCACTGACTGCGTTACCTTTTCCCCGTCATTACAATTCGCATCAGTGCCCAAATTTGGAGGCGATACTCTAGTGAGTCCATAGTTCATATCTGGATAGGGATTAATAGTTCTACACTTCATCCTACAACCACCAGGGTAAAAATGTATCGTACGGTATGTACTGTATGTATGTACGAGCTGCTGTCACTCTGCCATGTGTCTACCACAAGTTTCACAAGCATGGGGGTGGGCAGCTGCTGACTGACAGCTGCGACTGGCCATTCGTTGGTACGGAATCGTGTGTATTGACATGAGTCATGAAGAGTATACCTGGACTACTACCGAATCGAACGAGGGCTACGTAGATAGTCTTCACCATCCGATATTGAGGATGAAGACAGTTATAAGCCGTGGTTTCTTCACTCAATATCTAGACTAAGTACTCAATCGCTCACAGCTGGCCTGCTCTCCAATCGACGGTCTTCCCCTTGGAGCCTCTTGAACTTGAAGGCTGGTTGAGACCATCTTTGAGTCTCGTCGATGCTTGGAGGGCTACTGTGATGACTACTACTGCACGTCACGAGGATCCTGTTGGTGGGATGGTAATATGTATGCACTGATGACGTGAGTATGTATTTATGTTGAATGTATATATAGGTATAGTTGTCAGTCAACCGGTGGTCTCAACTCGACTGTGCAGACGGTTATCGATCGATTAAGATTTACTCGTTATTTGTTTGTGAAAATAGTCCTGTGCTCAATTGGGCTATCGAATCGAGCTACGAAGAGCGTAAGGGAGCAGAAGAAGGGAGCCGATGAAGTTTTGATGGGAGAGTGGGAAACGAGAATTAGGAGAAGGCTGATGAGATCGATGGAGATATTTAATATTTACTCAGTCAAAACCATCTGATAATCGAAGTAAGCCAAGTAGGATAAGGATACGATCGAACCAAGTCCAAGGCGCAAGAGATGGTGAGTTGAGGAACGAGGAGAAAGTGATGATCATCGATACTCTCGACCTCATCCATCGGATCGAAGATCGTGTAAGGAAGGCTTGTTCTAATGACAAGTTTTTGAGATTAATGACTCGGAAACTCGAATCCAGCCAGCCAGTCTAGCCAGCCAGGCAGCCTATCGAGCACTAAGTCGCCACTCCAACTGCAACTGAGCGACCATCATCACCCCTGACTCCTGGCAGTGACTGCCAACCCAACCAGTACAGTAGTACATACTCACTCACCAACCAGCACAGTAGTACATACTCACTCACTCACTCACTCAGTTCATCTGCTCAATCCACCCCACCGACCCATGTTCCGGTCGGCTCACCGCCATCCACGCCACACCACGATCCCAACCTCGGAGCTGGTTCGTGAGATCGAATACAATCTTCCCACCAGGATGGTAAGAACATGAAACCGTGATCCCCATCTCCTAGGACATCACAGACCGAGTCACTTGTCATCATCATCAAACTAATCTAAAATCCCCATCATCATCATCATCATCATCATCATCATCATCATCATCCATCTCGAGATCAAATCATCCCATCGGCCACACTCATCCATCAACTCTCATCCTCCCACTCAAGATCACTCCCAACCCAATCCTACCTCACCCTATAGTCTCATGATCGAGTCGAACTCGGAGAAGGATCTCATTCATCCCTTCGACCACGATCTCATGCTCGATAGGTTGATCTCAATCACCAACCAATTGATCGATTCCTCCAACACCGCCCTAGCTACTACCAAGACCTCCCGTGACTGTCTATCATCCTTCTCCAAGTTCCAAAACCTACTCGATCGGTCGATCAGGACTCGAGAACGAGATCTCCAACGGAGCTTAGAATCGATCCGAGAGTACGACCAAACCTTGGATCAAATCCAACGAGACCTGCTCATCGTCTGTCCCCCAACGCTTGATGATCATCATCATCATCGAGATCGCTCCTCAGATCTGGATCATCACTTCAAGATCTACCAAGAACGAACCGAACTCACTCGAACGATCCTCAAATTCGAGAGGGAGACCGTCATCAAGCTTCGAACCGATCCTCATCATCCTCAAACTCTCCATCATCTGCTACCCTCGCCGATCCTGGACTCACGAATCAGTCTACCACTCAGTCCTCACCAATCTCATCCCGATCCTCTTCATCCCCTTCGTCTACCTCCATCGATCGATTATTCCCGTCTCCTCAGCCCCACATCGACCGCCAATACCTTTCCGATCCATGTCTCCGCTCTACCCTCCTTACCCCCCTCATCCACCCCTCTGAAACCAAAATCTCGACCTCAGGATGTCAAAAATCTGTCCAGCCATACCATCACCACCGATTCGAACCCTACATACCCTTCCTCCCATCTCCCTTCGACCCAATCAGCCGCTGGGCTCCAACACTCTCCCTTCTCACCTACCCACTCTCATCCATCCAACCATCTACCCTCCAGTCCATCCGAATCATCATCATCATCATCCTTATCACCCATCCGATTGGTCAAACGTGCATCGACAGCATTCCTCTCCTTGTACCCATCCAATCCGATCCCCAGCCCTTCATCCTCTCTCAAACCTAAGAAAAACACATCGAACCTTGACGCTCAAGCCAGTTCGCTTGGGCAAACCTCAAGCCATCAACCTCTCAAACGTCTACGGCCGATATCAGCTTGGGATCATTCCTCGATGTCGCCCATCCCTACTCGTACCATCTCCCAACTTCGTCGTTCGATCTCCCATACATTCTCGTATCCCAACTCTCCTTCGAACTTTAGCGCTCTGGATCGGGAGTTGAAATTATTCATCTCAGATCATTATCCTCCCTGATGTCCATTTCAATCTCATCCTTGCGTCGCTACTTCACGAGCATGTGTGACTGTAAAGATATATATATATACTTCTATATATGTGCTTCTTATGTGGCATCTCGCATCATTATCCTTTCTAAATTCGCTATTGTTGGGTCCCTCGTATAGGTTATCTCACTTCTTCGATCGTTAATTACCACATCTCACACCTGTTTCATCATCGCCGGATGATCATCTTAAAACTTTCTTCACAATCATATCGAGCTCTCTTGATTTTTATCTTTATTAGTCTCTAGGATTCATCGCACCCGTCACATGCTGTGTTTTATTCTTTTCTTTTCTTTTCTTTTTTTTTTGGGGGGGGTATTGTTTTACCACAGTGGGTCTTCCTTTAACATCATCATTTACGCGCAGACTAGGAGATCCGAAGAGCTCGGCTGTCCCTATTGACTATATCCATCCATTAATCAACGCACAGATAAATAAATAAAAAGAAACGACGACGTAGGATGTAGCTAGCTAAACGTGTTTTTTTTTTTTTTTTTTTTTTTTTTTGTGCCCCCCGAAGTATGCATGTAAGAGCTTTCATGGTGTGAAGGTTCCTAAGCTCATGAATTGTGATGAATTTAGGATTCTGTATCGAAACCAAAGTCATCTAACTTATCATCCATATGTATCATGATCACCCCGACCATCTTGAACTTACTCAAGTGCTGCCCGAGGTTCGGCTCCGTACTTCATCCGGCCCATGACCGGTCGCTCGTAAGAGTCGAACTCGATCGATAGTGTGCATCGATGATCGATCGTCAGCCAAGTAGATCTGCTTGTGCCCAGACATGACTCGTTTGGCTTGGGGCCACTCGATGCGAGTAGCTTTGGATTGACCAGTGATCCCTCTACCTCAGTTCATCTGGTCGGGCCTTCACCCGTTCAATCACCCGGCTCATCGATCCCCTCATCACTTCCTTCGAGTCACGGCACCACTCCACTCGATCGTGTGATCCTAGCACCAAGTTAGCCGACGACCCGATCTCTTCGAAACCCGTGGTCGACCGACCATCTTCTCCTCTGCGACTCAGTCCCGTCCTCATCTACCTACCTACATTTCACACACCCTTCTCATCAACCTGGCCCGAACCCGAGTTTCTCGAGCTCGAAATGCTTGGAAGCCCAAGAGAGACTGTCACTTGGCCGCTCGGATCAACACCGAGCGGTCCGGACCTTCTTCGGGCCGCCGGCTCGGCCGGTCGCGGATGCCGACCGCCCTTGGATCGACCGGGCCGCTAGTATGCCCGGACGGCCCCGGACGACCCCCGTTCGATCCTCTGTCAAACCATCCCTCCCTAAACTTTCCAGCCGAGTTCGGTTCGATCGAGTAAGATCGAAGTCCCGATGCCGGGAGGCTTTCGAGATCACGTTCGAGACCGCTTGCCTGTGATCGTCAGTACCTCCACAACCCTCAATCTCCCAACCGATCGACTAGAGTGAATGGGATGAAACATTGGCAGTACAGTACATGTGAAAGAAGGGGATCTAAAGAATCACCTCAGAGAACGGCTTTCGATAACTTTCAACCGAGAATTTTCTGAGGTTGGATCTACTGGATCAACTGGTCATCTGACTTTCCTTATACATCAAAATCAATCTTGATACGGTTGGTCGAGTGTAGCAGTTTTAGAGCTCGACAAAAAAAAAAAAACTTGAGATATCAGTCTATCTTCAATTCTTGAGTCTGGGGAGAGATTCTTGAGGAGTGATCGTTCGAGAGGTTGACAGTCATAGATCCGTACGTGTGAAAAAATTAAGAGGGTTGGGAGCCCAGTGGATTAGACTGGTAAGGAACCCAAGCTCAGAACATGTTAGATTAGAGCTTAAGGATCTACGCGATTTCTAGATAAGCTAAGACCTGACGACAGGAAAGTAAGCCAGGGCTCACGTCAACAAAGGCTGTCAAAATAATAAAAAGGCTCGATAATCCTAAGTAACGGCTGATGGCAAAAGCTTGGATAGGATGATATTGTGGTCAATCTCCGGGTCATGAAGCTCAGAGGCTGAGTGAGGCAGCAACAGCTGAAAATGAAGGAAGGCACAGACGCAAGAGGACTAGGCCTGGTTGAAACTTTGGAGATGAGACGATGAACTTGAGTAGAATAGATCTAAGCTTGAACGTATACGTCAAAAAAAAAAAAAAAAAAAAAAAAGAAAAAAGAAAGGTCAGACCTTTGATTGATGAGCTAGGATTATTTTGTATTACGATCCCAAGAGGTCTGGGCTGTTTGATCTGAAGGGCAAAGAATAATATATATATATATATTGAGACTGACACTTGAGCATGATGCGCGTCCATCCAATCGATCAGGATCCCAAGACCTCCAGAGTAAGGTTGGTGGCAACAGGATTGGGAAAATAGCGCCGGCATCCCCCCTCCCTGGCGGGTCACTCGTTTATTTTTATTTTATATCTTTATTTATCTCAAGGGCAAATCATTTTTTTTTTTTTTTTTTTTTTTTTTTTTTTTTTTTTTCACTATGCCATCATGGTCCATCAAACGGTCCGGAGGTCAACACTGTTTGTGATTGTATAACCTAGGTAAACGGCCCAGGGGTGGAGACGACGATTCAAACGATCGGATCGAGGTTGGGAAGAGAAGAGTTCAGCATCGGCGAGCCCCATGGCATCGATCAACCTTGGGAGGGTTGGAACCATCCATCGTGTGGTGATTGGCTGAGGAGGTACGATCAGCTGGCATGGTAGTGAAACGGGTGGGCAAGCTGTTGGCCACTAGTGAAACTCGATATCCTCACTTCACTCCCATTCGTGACTTGACTTGCCCATTCGCGATCCTCAATCCAAAAAACGCTCGGGATGACTTACCCAACTGAGCGTGATATCACAACCAGTCTATTTACAGGTTGGCTCCTGTTGATTTCCCTTACTAAACCAAAGTACTGATCCTGTTGTAAGTCTTGAGCCAGTCGAACTCGGTACATACATAACCCCACGATCGTTTTTTACACCTCAATCGACCCGTTAGCCGATTCCTCCTTGATACACACACGACCCCTTAAGATTGACTACGGATAGATTTGATGCGCCATGGTGAGTTTTGAGACTTTGACGTTGGCGCGCCTTGGCGAGGCCAAGTTAGGCGCGTCAATATCGTTGCGCCGTGTCAACCTGACTCCAGAGTTCAGGTCTCCATCCAATCAGTAGTATTCGACAAATAAAAGATTCACAGCTCAAGTCCAAAGAACCAAATCGATCGATTGCCTCAGGTTTGATTTTTGTCAAGACGGTCGTCAAACCTCTTGATTGAAATCTTTAAGATCCAAGCCACCCAAATCTAGAGTAATTCAAACTAAGAGACGATGACATGATCATGAAAGGATGATCCTTGATGCTTTTTTTTTTTTTTATTTTTTTTTTAGGTATTTCAGTTGAAATCTTTGATGTTAAGAAGACCTGAAGATCTTGTAGTGAATGGACTGTGGTGGAAGCCATATCTTGAAAGTTCTGCAGGTTTGCAATTCCTACCTCCATTGATCCGCCACACACCCCCCCCCCCCCCCAAAAAAAAAAAAAAAAAAAAAAAAAAAGAAAAAAAAGAAAGAAAGAAAATTGTCATTCTCTCAATCCTCCTCAGGATAACAAGAAAAAAAAAAAAAAAAAAAAAAAACTGATGATCTAAACTCTTGGGAAGTTGGATCTTTGGGGTTTGTGAGACCAAGAAATACCCAAAGTTTGAGACTCTTGAAACTTGAAATCTATCTGATTAAAACCCATAAAAATTCTTAGACTAGAGTCCCAATTCTTTCTTGATAGCTATGGGATTCATAGCCTCTAGGCAAATCACAGTTGGTTTTTCAATCAACAATCCTTTTGCCTATCTAGTCACCCAGAACATCTGAGCCATCTAGTTGGGTTCAACATAAGAAAATTCAGAGTCCATGCTTTTATATTCCTTCTCTTGAAAGCTTTTGATGAGAGTGATTTGTACCAGGTAATCCCCCCATCAAAAATAAATAAATAAATAAATAAATAAATAAGCCATACTAGATCATGACTTGCTTGTATGTTGTGAATTGAAAATTTTTTATTGATCAGAAGGATTGATCAAACCAGAACCAATAATCCCAAATCTTTGGAACTTGTTAGACTGATGTCATGCTCCAAGGTTAATGGTCATTGTCTTTATCACTTTGAAAAATCCTTTTCCTCAGTACCATCTACCTCAGTCCATAAGTGTGACACAAATAAAGCAAAACATCAATGGTGCCTTCTGCTTACCACCTCTGGCTTGGGTAACAACCTTCCAATCTTGGCAACTCTGTAAATAATTTCAAATCCTTGAAGTTAACTCTAATCCAAGTTTAACATCCATTCAAGCTTTGATCTTCTACCCTGGGTATCACCAGCCCTTGGACTTCCATTCTTAGTCATGCAATCACACAAGTTTGCACCCATGCCTAGAACGCCACATCAACTGTATAGTTTGGAAATGTAATATTCCCTTTCCCTGAATAAGACATATCTTTACATTTGCATTGTCCTCACTTGTCATTCCTTCATTGTCTCATCCATGACCTCTCTGTACTCTCATGTTCTATTGTCTTGCACCTATGCTAAAACCTTGGAAACAGCTGTACTGTTATTTCATTTTTCCAATTCCATTCCTGTCATTCATTGCATCATTTCTCCCTAGCTGTAGTTTGCCTTCCATCAGGTTGTATCTAGTCACCATTGGACAAACTTATGAAGGCTACATCCCCTACCTGAATATTTTCTCCTAAGTTAGTTAATTTCATACGTTCTTGCATTTTTCTAAATCCAGTCATCACATTGGTCTTGTCTTTATTTTCATTCCATTGGAACAATTCATCCCTGTTGCTGTTTGTTGAGCTGAAAAAACACAGTTTGAACTTTGCAGTTAGCCTTGCATTGCACTTATCACTTGCACTCAGTTTCTCCTTTGCACTCAAAATCATCTAAGATTGCCCTATAGTACATGGGATGGTTGTGTGACACCTATCCATAAAGCTCTGCGATTCCAATATCAAATTGTTCTTCTAGAAGATTCTCAAAATCTTTATGGGATTTATTCCAAATTAAGCTCTTTCAAAGTTCTTGTATCAATGGATGATCTACCTAACTTACCCTTCTTTCAAAACATTTGAAGGGAAGCTGGTCATTAATAAGATTGTTAGTTGGAGTTCCACAATCATTTTTTTTTCTCATCAAGATTTGAATTTGACTTGGATGCTTGGAGATGATGATGAGATAGAACCCTTAGAAATCTTGAGAGGATTTGGATGACTAGTTTATTGTGAATATTCCAACATCTTGATTTGTTTTGATAATCAGATCTAATGAATTCTATTTGGTTTGATGAACACAACATCAAAATTAACATGCAAGCCCTGATTTCTGGACCAATAAACCTCTCTCAGGGCAAGGATCAATCAAACCTTGAGCCTACATCATCCAACATTTGGAAAAAATATTTCTATGATCAATCAATTTGAATCCTGACTATCATGTCCCATTTATTGAAAGTCAAGATAGAATGATTTTCCAGGGTTTTGTATCAAGGAAAAGCAAATCATTTAAAACAAAAAGAATTCTTATCCATTACCATAACTGTTGCAAATTTGAAATCTTTTCAATAAATCTTTGAAATATTCAGCCTGCTATGAGAATTACATTGGAAAGGCAATGGATAATTCAATTTAAAAAACTTTGAGCTCTAATATTCTAATCCAACTCATCAAAATTCCTTCAACCAAATTTTCTCTGATCTGATAGGAGTGATACACCACCTATACCTTGATTCTATAAAGATAAATACTCAAATTATCCTTGAATATTAAACTTTGAATTTTGAAGGATTACTTGAACATCTTTGGAAAATATGACTCTAAGCCAGACTGCCATGGTTAGAGATTCATACTAAAAATAAAGAAATTCAAGGTAAGATTGGAAACAATGGTAATTTTCATGGAGTCAAAAAAAGTTCCAATTCATTGGTGATTTTCCATTACCCATTTATGTCCTTTCTATCAAAATCCTTTTGGATTCAGTAAGTTAAACCTGATTTTGATTTGGAATGGTTTAAATTCAAACACAGATTTCCAAAGATTTATTTGAGAAAATTTTCTATCATTGGTTTTCAATACACCATCTGCTTTGGAATTTTTTAAGCTTTTTCAATTTAATTCACCAGAATTTTTTTTTTCTAATTAAAATCATTTGGTTTCCACTTTCATCTAAGCACATGCTAGTGATGACTCCATCAAAAATTTTCAATAAAAATTAGAATAGTCAATTTTAAACCATCCTCTATCTCTCAACCTCATGAATTTATTTATCTTCTGAAATAAGCTATTATATCAATGATAGGGAGCTTCTTAAAATTATTGATTGATTCAATAAATTGAAATCTGGTTTACCTAGTCTTGTGCAAAATTTTAAATCTTTAGTAGGTCATGATTATGTTAATTACTTTACAAGGAAAAAAGTTATTAGATATACAATTGAAAATTTTGTTGAATATGCCTGGTTATTAAAAATTTGAATCTCTCATGGCCCTGGTAGATTGGTGGTAGTTATTGATTCTTGTTCAATTTTGGAAAATTCTTTGAACCAAGAAGGAGCAGTATCTTTACTAATAAAAAATTTATTTGAAAACATCTGGATTGAAATTGATTCAATGCTTGTGAATCTTCAAAATATGTAACTCAAACTTGAACAGGATTTCAATTAATTATCTTCAATTGATCAAATTTTGGATTAAAATAAATAATGGCTAAAATTCCTGATTTAGAAGAAATATTTTTTTTTTGTTTTGTAAGGATAGAATAGAAATTTGTAGGGATAGTGGAATCAGGGAAGAAATCTTCAACTGAGAACCTCAATACCCTTTATCTGCTCATAAAATATGCAACAAATCCTACCAGTTCATTGATCAAGATTTATCTTTGACTATTATGATAAATGGTGTAAAATATTATTTTAGATCTTTCCATGATTTCCATAGGAATAAATAATCAAATTGCCAAAATGATGGGCTACTCAAGCCACTCAAAATAGAAAAAATATACTTAGGAATAAGCCTCCATGTAATTTTTGCCTCAATTGAATCCTTCTGATGGTTATGAATTGATTCTATTCACTGCTTATTTCTTATTCAAGATCAATTTATTAGTTCAAATTAAAAATATACATACTTCTGAATATTTAGGAAAAAACCTTCCAGGAAATGGTTTATGAAAAAATGGATAAAAAATACTTATTTCAAAATGAACTTCCATATCTCATTCTGCCATCCAATAGGTTTTCAGCCAAAGGTTTGATTGTTCAAATTCATTGTTAGCTGTGATAAACCTTTGGGTATATGGGTGGATGTTTTGATTGCCAATTGAGAAAAAGGTTCTGAAAGGAAAAAATAACTTCTACATTCCAATTTTATCCCAATCAAAAGAGATAAACCAAAATTTGGGTACAAGTACTTATTGGAGGGTTCCAATCCAATATTTTTTTGAATGTGTGAAGATTCTGAACCACCTCCAAATTTTTCATGAATGAAGCCAAATAGGTTTGGAAGATTTTCTGGAACCTTAATTCAGGTAGTAGATAAATCATTTGAATATTATACAAAGGACATTGAAAATTCTTTATTTTGGAAAAAAATTGTTTGATTTCCAATATATAACCCAAAAATTATCACTTGGATTCTAAATCATAGTTGGAATCAGACTCAAACAGAAAAAAAGGTTCAGTAAAATTGATTGAATTTTAAACTATCTTCCTGGAGTTTGGTTTGAAAAAACTGAGAGGGACTATTTTTATGAGTTGTGGTGAGCTGCAGGATGTGAAATGATGGGTTTTATTTTGTGATGGTGTGGGTTTTGAGGGATGATTCTTGTGTAATGATTTGATGATGATGAGTCATGAGTGGGTGTTTTGAATTTTGATGGATCATTATGCAGATGCATAAATGCATTGAAGGATTATTATGATGCATAAATGCATAAATAAATTGATGGATTACAATGATGCATAAATTTATCAATTGATTATGATGATACATCAATACAACATTTGATGATTTTGAAACCCAAAAGTTTTACAAAAACTGAAATATTGAAACCAACCAGTTAAAGGATATGTGTATCTCATAAACCAACCATTTAAAATCAAAATTTTAATGAAAAGAAAAAAAGGAAAGGTTCTAATTGAAAATCCTATAACTGTGATAAGAACTATTTATTCCTCCCAAATCATTCAAAAACAAATAATTTAAAGGGATAAAAATTTAATAAAAACTTAAGCTTATTTCCAACTTTCCAAAACATTATAGAAGATAGAATTATGGGGAATTTGGAAATAACACAAAGAGTTTTCAAAAATTTCTTGTTTTTATATTTTGAGCCTAAAAGGCAATATAAACTTAATTTTAGAATATTAATTGAAAGTTTGATTGTATGGCATAATTCAGTCATGTGGTAAAGGACTTCAACCAGCCACCTTTTTTTTAAAAACAAAACATGCAGCTGAAACATAAATTTAAGGATAATACAGATTGTTAAAAACATCTACAGAATTGATAAAAATGCAAATTTTTTTGATTTATAAATACAGAACTTATAAAGATTCAAAGTTTTTGATTTATAAAGAATTTTGAATTAAATACCAGCAACTTGGTTGATTGGAATCTTCAGTTAAAAAAAAGAATCAAATTTTGAATAAATCTGTTGAAAAAATAAAAGGAAAAATTTTGAATAGAAATCCTAGAATGAATGAATTTATTTCATCCCCATAAACCTACTGAAAGCAAAGAATTTTAAGTATCTGAACAATCCAGTTGTTAATAATCTAATCAGGTACATAAAATATAAAGTTTTGAATAATTAAAAAAAGGCTGATTTCAGGAAAACCATGAGATTATCTAAAATTTACTATTTGATTAAAAGGGACAATAAATAAATTATTTCTCAAAAATAAATAGATTTTCCTTTTGAAATAGGGTGATGTTAAGTTCACAGCTACAGTCATGTGGGAGCCGTGTAGGGCCCCACACGGCCTGTGGGAGCTGTGTAGGGCCCCAGACAACCTGTGGGAGTTGTGTATGGCCCCTCAATGCGTGGGAGACAATACACTACTCCATACAATTTATAATTTATTATTTATCATTTACCATTTACCATTTATTATTATTTATTATTTATTATTTATTATTTATTATTTATTATTTATTATTTATTATTTATTATTTATTATTTATTATTTATTATTTATTATTTATTATTTATTATTTATTATTTATTATTTATTATTTATTATTTATTATTTATTATTTATTATTTATTATTTATTATTTATTATTTATTATTTATTATTTATTATTTATTATTTATTATTTATTATTTATTATTTATTATTTATTATTTATTATTTATTATTTATTATTTATTATTTATTATTTATTATTTATTATTTATTATTTATTATTTATTATTTATTATTTATTATTTATTATTTATTATTTATTATTTATTATTTATTATTTATTATTTATTATTTATTATTTATTATTTATTATTTATTATTTATTATTTATTATTTATTATTTATTATTTATTATTTATTATTTATTATTTATTATTTATTATTTATTATTTATTATTTATTATTTATTATTTATTATTTATTATTTATTATTTATTATTTATTATTTATTATTTATTATTTATTATTTATTATTTATTATTTATTATTTATTATTTATTATTTATTATTTATTATTTATTATTTATTATTTATTATTTATTATTTATTATTTATTATTTATTATTTATTATTTATTATTTATTATTTATTATTTATTATTTATTATTTATTATTTATTATTTATTATTTATTATTTATTATTTATTATTTATTATTTATTATTTATTATTTATTATTTATTATTTATTATTTATTATTTATTATTTATTATTTATTATTTATTATTTATTATTTATTATTTATTATTTATTATTTATTATTTATTATTTATTATTTATTATTTATTATTTATTATTTATTATTTATTATTTATTATTTATTATTTATTATTTATTATTTATTATTTATTATTTATTATTTATTATTTATTATTTATTATTTATTATTTATTATTTATTATTTATTATTTATTATTTATTATTTATTATTTATTATTTATTATTTATTATTTATTATTTATTATTTATTATTTATTATTTATTATTTATTATTTATTATTTATTATTTATTATTTATTATTTATTATTTATTATTTATTATTTATTATTTATTATTTATTATTTATTATTTATTATTTATTATTTATTATTTATTATTTATTATTTATTATTTATTATTTATTATTTATTATTTATTATTTATTATTTATTATTTATTATTTATTATTTATTATTTATTATTTATTATTTATTATTTATTATTTATTATTTATTATTTATTATTTATTATTTATTATTTATTATTTATTATTTATTATTTATTATTTATTATTTATTATTTATTATTTATTATTTATTATTTATTATTTATTATTTATTATTTATTATTTATTATTTATTATTTATTATTTATTATTTATTATTTATTATTTATTATTTATTATTTATTATTTATTATTTATTATTTATTATTTATTATTTATTATTTATTATTTATTATTTATTATTTATTATTTATTATTTATTATTTATTATTTATTATTTATTATTTATTATTTATTATTTATTATTTATTATTTATTATTTATTATTTATTATTTATTATTTATTATTTATTATTTATTATTTATTATTTATTATTTATTATTTATTATTTATTATTTATTATTTATTATTTATTATTTATTATTTATTATTTATTATTTATTATTTATTATTTATTATTTATTATTTATTATTTATTATTTATTATTTATTATTTATTATTTATTATTTATTATTTATTATTTATTATTTATTATTTATTATTTATTATTTATTATTTATTATTTATTATTTATTATTTATTATTTATTATTTATTATTTATTATTTATTATTTATTATTTATTATTTATTATTTATTATTTATTATTTATTATTTATTATTTATTATTTATTATTTATTATTTATTATTTATTATTTATTATTTATTATTTATTATTTATTATTTATTATTTATTATTTATTATTTATTATTTATTATTTATTATTTATTATTTATTATTTATTATTTATTATATATTATATATTATATATTATTATTTATTATTTATTATATATTATTTATTATTTATTATTTATTATTTATTATTTATTATTTATTATTTATTATTTATTATTTATTATTTATTATTTATTATTTATTATTTATTATTTATTATTTATTATTTATTATTTATTATTTATTATTTATTATTTATTATTTATTATTTATTATTTATTATTTATTATTTATTATTTATTATTTATTATTTATTATTTATTATTTATTATTTATTATTTATTATTTATTATTTATTATTTATTATTTATTATTTATTATTTATTATTTATTATTTATTATTTATTATTTATTATTTATTATTTATTATTTATTATTTATTATTTATTATTTATTATTTATTATTTATTATTTATTATTTATTATTTATTATTTATTATTTATTATTTATTATTTATTATTTATTATTTATTATTTATTATTTATTATTTATTATTTATTATTTATTATTTATTATTTATTATTTATTATTTATTATTTATTATTTATTATTTATTATTTATTATTTATTATTTATTATTTATTATTTATTATTTATTATTTATTATTTATTATTTATTATTTATTATTTATTATTTATTATTTATTATTTATTATTTATTATTTATTATTTATTATTTATTATTTATTATTTATTATTTATTATTTATTATTTATCATTCATAATTTATAATTTATAATTTATAATTTATTATTTATAATTTATAATTTATTATTCATTATTCATTATTTAGTGGAGGCTAAACAACTTGATTTTAGTTATTCAGCGTGCTGTACAACTCAAATGGGATGTGTAGCATGCCACACGGCCCATTTGAGTCGTGTAGCATGCCACACAGCCCATTTGAGTCGTGTAGCATGCCACATGGCCCATTTGAGCGGTGTAGCATGCCACACGGCTCATTTGAGTCGTGTAGGGTGCCTCACGGCCCATTGAGCTGTGCACACAACTCAAAGGGCCATTTACAGAGTTGTGTACATGGCTCAATGAGCTGTGAATTTAAAATTTCCCTTTGAAATAATTGGGTGAACCTCAAAGTGGTTTCCAAAATTTTTTTAAATTTGGGCTTTGATACACCCTTGTATCTTCCCCTAGCCATGAACTCAACTCAATTTGTAAAGAAGCTATTCCCATTCTTAGATGCATCCAAAATTTGCTGCTATTTCCAATTATAAGGAACCAGATGTTAACTTTTTTGGGGAATTTTTGACCTTGGAAACCAATATTTATAGGGTGATCATAAATTAACAACTCCCAGTCGTGTAGGAGTTTTGTAGGGCTCCAAAAAAACCAATCAAAGCATGGGGGCCCATACACGCATCAATTGGGTTGTTCCAAACACAATATCTTCATCTATCTATTTATTTATTTATTTATTCAGTCATTTATTTATTTATTTATTTATTTATTTATTTATTTATTTATTTATTTATTTATTTATTTATTTATTTATTTATTTATTTATTTATTTATTTATTTATTTATTTATTTATTTATTTATTTATTTATTTATTTATTTATTTATTTATTTATTTATTTATTTATTTATTTATTTATTTATTTATTTATTTATTCAGTCATTTATTTATTTATTTATTTATTTATTTATCTATCTATCTATCTATTTATTTATTTATTTATTTATTTATTTATTTATTTATTTATTTATTTATTTATTTATTTGTTAATTTATCCATCTATTTATTGATTTATTAATTGATTAATTAATTCATTCATTAATTAATTCATTAATTTATCAATCAATCAATTAATTTATTTTTTTAACCAAAAAATCAACATATTTGGATTTTTTGGTTGATTTTTTTTTTTGAATTTTTATTCAATTTATTTTAGTTTTTATTTTTTTTAGTTGTGTGGTGTGGCTACACAACTACTTTTGAGTTGTGTAGAGTGCCACACGGCTCCAATGTAATTGTTTAGCTGTGCCACATGAATCAAATGAGTTGTGTACAAGAATCATTTTACTCATGAATTTAACATTGCCCATATTTATATTCTTTTTCAAAACAATCATTGAAGCGGTGCTAATTTCTCATTTCCTGCTGCATTTAGTTCCCTAAAAACTGTATGTACCTTCTTGCCCTTTCATCTTTTCAGATCTGTCTTGTCTTTGTTTTCTTTTTGCCTTGCTTCTATTGTGCCTCCTCAGAGAAAAATCCTTACTTTTACCCTTCACTAAAATTTCACAAATCCTTCCTCTTCTCCAGTCATATGCTCTCATCTTGGCATCAGATTTTCTGGCTCAACTCCACCTTCCAAGGACAATCCATAAAAATGATGAGAGAAAATGGGCCAGCATTAAGATGATGTGGAAGGATAGATTTATTGCATCAATGAGTGAGACAGATATATCAGCATATGATGACTCAGAGAGAGATCATAAATAAGAAATAGATGAGAGGAGAAAAAATAACTGAGAAGAAGGAAGAAAGAGCACACCTGGGCCAGCATAAAGATGATGTTGAAGCATAGAGAAAAAGTAATCCTTCCACTCATGAGTTCTGACCCAGGTATTGAGAAAAATCTGTGGGATGTTAAAGAAAGGTGTGTAGCACAAGTGACAGAGAGATTTGACTAAATCCAAAAACCCCCCTTGATCTATAACTTACAAAAAACATCGCAGAAATTTAGGCAAAAAAAAATTAGGAAACCACCCCAATCATAACCCAATGTTTTTTGAGGAGTACCCTTGTGAGAGGTTTTGTTAGCGTATCTTTTAAAATATCTTTTGTGGAGACATGTATGAGATTCATGGTTTTCTCCTGGACACACTCCTTTATGAAGTGGTAGCAAGTGTGGATGTGCTTGGTGTTTGCGTGGTGTTCTGGACTTTTGGCAAGAGCTTCCGCACCTTCATTATCCAGATGAATGGGTATAGCAACATCTGTTTGAAGAGAAGGCTCAGCTAGAAGGTGATTGATCCAGAGTCCTTCCTTGCATGAATTGGGCATGGCCTTTTATTCAGCCTTGGTGCTCAACAGAGATACTGTTGCCTGTTTGCAAGATTTACAAATGATAGCACCTTCCCCCAGACAATACACATAGCCAGAAGTTGACTTCCTGTTGTCTCAATCTTCTTCCCAGTCAGATTCAGATAATCCTGCAACTTGAAGATCTCCATGTTGAATTTCTGCCCTTCTTCATTATCTCTCAGATTCTCCATACTTCTTTTCATCTATCTTTTCCTTCATTTTATTTACATTTTGTGTCAGCCTCATCTTTTGTGTCAGTCTGAGTCGCGCCTTGCCATGTCAAAGTGCGCTCCAGTGCCAATACTACATATTGGATTGGCACTCTGAGGCTATTTGAGCTCTGAATTGCGCACTCCTCTATCCTGTTTCTCACACAACTACAACTTTGTGTCACTGAATTGAGGGTGCTTCAAGTCAGGTAATCATCATCCCCCATTTCTTCATTTTTGTTCATTTTGTCTCATCATGATTTACATCTGAATTTCTTTCTATCTGTCTTCTCAACTATCATACAAAAAAAATCAGTGTTATTTATTTCTATGCTCGAGGTTGTCTATTCTACTACGTTGCTTCCACCAAGGGTCTTTTTCAGCTTCATTGTTTAAACTCCCTAATCCAAAGCCTTGTTTTAGCTTATTATATTTTCTCTCTTCTTTTTTTATTCTTTCCTCCTTCTGATGAAATGAATTCTGGTTTTAGTTGCCTTTTAAGTTTACACTCCACTGAGCTTGAGTTGTATTTTTTTAGTGAAGATGAGATAATTGAGAACATAGATGGCAGCAAGCCAGTGAGCATCCAAAGGGTTGCAAAGGTGCGGGGGTAGGTGGTTGATTGCAAATGAGAAATCTGGGCTTGTACACTGAGAGACTCAAAGTAGCAATCCTATGAGATGATTGTATGGACCTGAGGAGGGAGAGTCAGTGGGTGTTCAACAACAAATGGATTTGAAGGAGATAATGGGGGTAGCAAAAGGGAAATGTTTGTCTTGAAGAAACCTTGCTTGAAGCTTGTCTCTGTAATGTGACCAATTTAGGTACACCAGAATAGAGGCTTAATCATCAGTAATTTGGAGAGATATGAAGTTATGGAGTTCTTCATCTGCACCTATCTTGAAGGTATTTCCCAGAGAAGAGATGAGCAGAGATACAAAAGTTGATTCACCAACAATTTCCAGGTTATCCACATGGGTTGTCACACAGCCAACTAGTTTGTCTTTAACAACCTTGTAGTAGAGAGTTGGGTTTTACTTGGAGTTGGTTAGTCCAAGTTTGATAAGTGGGTTGTGAAGTTTGACATTCCACTGTCAAGGTGACTGTTTAAGTCCGTAAAGCAAAAAAATAAAGCTGAAATACCCAGTTTGGATGCTGAGGATTGACATAGCCAGGTGGTTTTTCCATAAAGACCTCATGTGCAAGACACCCATTTAGGAGGGCCATCTTGAATTCAACTTGAAAAACCACCCAGTTTTTTAAAACCAGAAGGCTAAGTATCAGATGGAGAGTTTTGAGACATAAGGTTGGCAGGAAAAATTCTTGATAATCAATACCATTAGTTTAGGAATAAACCATAGCAACAAGTCAAGCTTTGAGTTTTTGGATGGTGTTATTAAATTGCTTCTTAATTTTAAACACCCATTTTGATTTGATTATCTTCTGTTTTTGAGGACAAGGAACTAACTTCCATGCGTGCATCCCAAGCAGTGACACAAATTCAAAGTTGGCTGCTCTGGTGCTCCAAAACCTAACCTATAGCCATCAGGCTCACTTTTCTAGAAGAATTACAGCTCCAATCATAAAAAAGACCTTACAAATGGATTCTACACCTAAAATAACCCCTAGTCACTCAACCAAATAACCCCTGTATCTCTCATGGTTTAGAAGTTACAGGCCAAATTGACCCTGGCCTACCCATACCCCTACCAGGTGTCACAGGCCGGTGAAAGTTCATGGACATACCCTGGATACCTTCAAGTAAATACCATATACAGCACAACCATACATAATTAATATATGCAAGACCCTGCATGCAGCACCAAACAAACCTGCAGCAGTATACATAATTGATATATGTAAGACCCTGCATGCAGCACCAAGCAAAGATCTGTATGAAGAATAAATATATGCAGGGAACTGCATGAAGGACCAAAAAAATGACCAAACACCACCATACAGAAGTAATCTATGCAGGGGGCACCTGTCTCAATGCAGCACAGTAATGCATGCAAGGGTGTACATGCATGTAGATCCTGCACAGCCTCCTCCTCTGACCAGCCAAAATGCCTCATGAACTGTACTCACTGTACCAGGGAGACCCTCAGGGGCAGCCCTGAGAGCAGGATTTTCTAAAAATAGGGGGCCTCTCTCCCCCATCCCGGTCCCATCAGTTCCCCCTATTCTCCCCTCCAGGGATCACTATGCCTCCTAGGCACCCTTAACCCATACTTGACCATCCTCAACCCATTATCCCATAACCCATACTGTGAACATCTCCAATCCCTTTTACCATACCAAAAACATCACCATCACCATCATCATCATCATCAATCATCACCATCAACCATCAACCACCACCATTACCCTTGACCATCCACCATCATCAACACATACTTTTGACCATGACCCAAACCAATAACCCATACTTTTGACCATCCACCACCACCATTATTTACCCAATACCCCATACCTTTGAGCATCACCACCATGTCCCAATAACTTGAACATCATCAACACATACTTTTGACCATGACCCAAACCAATAACCCATACTTTTGACCATCCACCACCACCATTATTTACCCAATACCCCATACCTTTGAGCATCACCACCATGTCCCAATAAATTGAACATCATCAACCATCATCATCACCATCCATCATCATTATCATCCATCATCATCACCTACCTTGACCATCAACAATCAGCAATCATCATCATCATCATCAACCATCATTAACATCCATCATCATCATCATCCATCATCATCATCATCAATCATCATCATAAACTACCTTGACCATCATCACCATCAGGATCACCACCACCACCATCATCATAATCATCCATCATCATCATTCATCCATCATCATCATCATTCACCATTGTCATCACCTATCTTGACCATCATCAATTGTCATCATCATCACCTACCATTCATGCTATTATCATCCACCTCCATCACCATCAGTTACCAACTATAGGCTCAACCATTTAAACCTTACTCAACCTTCACCTGTATCATCAAAGGAGTATTAATCAGTATCCAATAAAAATATATAAAAAATATAGAAAAAATATATAAAGCATAAGACTAGATAAAGGATTCTTCCCTTAATCAGCTTCATTACTCCAAGTCACCTATCTGTTCCACCACTTTTTTCCTTATCAAGCTTGACACATATTGATCCTAGGTCTGATAGAGACTACTATAGTAGCAACTCTATTTGAAAATCAGCCACCATTATATTTTATTTTATTGTTGTGAGAATACTATAGTACTTAGAGAAGCAGAAAATTCAAAACCACCCTTAGTCTTCATCTATCTTATCTGTAGTTGTAGTACTAAATACCCCCTCAAGTGACTGCCAGAAAGCTATTTGATAAACTTTACCCAATCCTAAAGGAGTCTCCACACTGCTTTCATCCAGAAATGCTTATTTGGAGACTTGAGGAAATGTTTCCATGTTTTGGGGGTGTCCAGTGAGTCATCAAAAGTGGATTTCTTTAACCATTGACTGTAGCAGTTGGAGGCGTGACGGGAGCAAGTAGATCAACAAGGTGGTGTTGCTGGAGTGCTTGAAGGAGTGGATCTGGAAGAGAGATTGGAACAAACTCCTAAGAAGGTGGAGTAGGCATTGCAAGCAAAAGATCAGGATTTTATACTTTTTGAGGAGGGATAATCACATTTTTTTCAGGGATTGGCAGGGCAGAATCAACAGAGGGGGCAGGAGAAATATTGGATGAAGGATTTCTTGAGGGAATTCAAATATGGCTTGAGGGTGTGTGAATTGAAACCAAAATACAATTATCAACACCCCTGCTGAGGGAAATGGTAAAAAGACCTGGTGGACTTTCAGGTAAGGCAGGTAAGGAGTGTGAAGGAGTGGATTCCGGAGTGATCTCAGGCAGGCAGGACTTGATTGGCCATGGAACCTTGAAACTGAAGGAAGTAGGTTTGGATGTGAGCTTGGAAGAGAACAGGAATAGAAAGTCATTAAAAATTACATCATGGGTCTTGAAAACTTGCTTCTTCTCCAAATCCCACACCCTGAATCTGTTAATGTCTTGGAGGTTGGACAGTAGTATAGCCGCTCTTGCTTTCTTTTCTAAATTCTTTCTGTTGGCCTCAAGTATCTTATACCAAATGTGGAATCCAAAAGGGTGGAAGTTAGAGATTTGCAATGTAGAACAACCAAGAATTGAGAGTGAGGAACAGAAACTGGCGGGTGTGTGTCATGGATAAGATTTGTGGAGATGAAAAGCATGACAGAGGGCATCTTTGCAGAATGATTTTGGGACAGAAATTTGAAGGAGAGATACACAAACAAGATTGCAAATTTTTTGATTTGAGAGTTCTGCAACACCATCAAGCTGAGGTGAGTGTGGAGGACTGGTTTCATGTACAATTGTTTGATTTTGAAGATATTATGAGAATGATTTGGAAATTTATTGCCCTCCATTATTTCTTTGCAGGGAGATAATTTGTAATTTTCCATAACATTTAAAAGAAGATTGGAAGATTTTGAAACAAGGAAAGACTTTGTGTTTAGATTTGATATGAAAAACAGAGAAAAATTTTGAGCAATTGTGGACAAAGGTAACAAAGTATTTGTGCCCTTCTCTTGATGGAAATTTGAAGGAGCCAATTTCTGAATGGATGATTTGACCCAGAAAGGTGGATTGGTAGGGAAAATGAAACTTAAAAGGGGAAAAACTCACTTTGAATTGAACACATACTGGACATTGTTGTATTTTGACTTCATTGAATGGCAAAGCCTCTAGTTGATTTTTGCGGAGAAAATTTTTTGGCAGCTTAAGGCCTAGGTGGGAGAACTGTAGAAATTATGGGGAAGATGGTTTAATTGCTAAAGACCCAAGCCAATCTGTGGGAAAGAGAAAATCCATAAAACACCCATAAGTACTTGAGAGAAGGCATGATGAGGAAGTGATGAACAAGACTGAGAATACTGAATCATACCACCTAGGAGAATTGAGAAGACCCTGTGGAGATAGAAGCAGGATGACACTAGTGGAATGAAGATAGAAGATAAAGACTAGGAGGCAGCAGGATGGCAAGGTCAGACCAATGAAACTGAATATTTGTAGATCCACTTCTCACCAGATGAAGACAAAGAAGTGTGAGAATCAGATGTGATTCAAAGGTGGAACATGCAGAATGGAAGGAGTCAATGATTGAGTAGAATTGCCGAGGTTGATGATGTGAGAGGTAGAGTGAGGTTGAGGATGTGAGAGGTAGAGTGAGGTTGAGGATGTGGGAGGTAGAGTGAGGTTGAGGATGTGAGAGGTAGAGTGAGGACAAGGGAAAAGAGAGGAAAGAAAAGAAAGGAAGACAAAAAGCAAGATTTTGAGCAAGGAAATGGGACAAGCAGGAAAAAGAAGGTGAGTGGACAAAAGGAAGGGGATAATAGAATCACAAGAAGACCATTGGAGTTGCCCTGAAACAATAGGAACAGAAAAGAGAAATGGAAAGCGTGACAGTGGAGGTGTGACACAAAAGATGAGGGAATGTGAGTGCACATGCAGTGTTGAAGTATGGAATTTCACAGATATTTCAGCAAGAACCAAAGATTTTATTGAAGCAGAGATTTCTTAGTGGAAGGAGAAGAAAAGACATGAGAGCAAAAAAAGCTTGCAGGCAGGCTTTGAAGGGAGATGATAAAGATTTCCTTTGCGGCAACCTTTACCCGCTGGACTCTTCAGGGTTGGGAGAGTGAATTTTCCATTCATCTTGCATCCTACTGAGTTGAAAACAACAGTTAAGCCTAATTTGCATAAGCCCACAACCAATAAGAGAGGTTTGTGAAGAGAGGGTCCTATAAGAGTTTTAAAATTTTGGTGTGAATCAAAAGGTAGTTTTGATGAGCCTTGGTGAGATAATTTGACAAGTGAGTAGTTGGCTATTCAAAAAGATGTGTTTTCTGGATGGCTGTTGGCAATATTTGAAATTTGGGGAGTCATGGAGACAGAATATCCTGAATCCAGATTGGGATCCAGCCAAGTTGTCAATGCTTCTGTGAATTGGCTTACAACAGCATGGCTAGCTGTCACCTGCACTTTGAAAACAAGAATAGTCCAACTGCTCTTTCTTTTTGTGTCAATCACAAGCTTGAGAAATTATTACTCCATTTGTCCTACCTGCAGGGATGGGAGGCTTATTTTTTGGCTTTTTGGAACACTCTTGATATTGAAACAACTTTGTAGAAGCTTTGAGCTCATTCCAAAATTTTCTGGTGTTTTTGAAACTTTTTAGATCATATCCAATGATTAAAGAAGTAACAATGTCTTGTGGATTTGTTGTTTGAACTTGAGGACTTTTACTTGGCTGATGAGAATGAAGCTTCAACCTTGGTTTGAGACTGTCAACAAGTATTTTCCTTTTGAAGAGCGGTAAAAATTGTTTCAGATTTGAAACCATTTTGATTCATCAAAGACTTAACAAAATGTAACCAGTCCTGAGGAATGGAACTGAGGAGTGCTGTGGCATTAACATTGTTGGCAGTGAGGGAATTATCTTTCAAAATCAAAGAATTGAGTTTTTCATGGTATTTCTCCATGGTGTCCAGACGTATCAGAATTTAATTGCTGTCCATTTTTGTCAATAGTAGCTTCCTCAACCAGTAAACATTGCCTCCAGTTTTTTGGTCCTGATGGGTGTGGGTTAAGGCCATCTACATGCCATGAGTTTGTCTTCAGTGTTCCTGGATATAACCAAGGTTTGATGAATTTAAAGCTTGGGTGATCAGCGCACACACTATCTTGTTGTCAGTGATCCAGGTGTTTGTTGGTGAGTTGGGTCTTGGGTTTTATATTATGTACTCCAAGCCGGCTCCTTTGAAATAGGAGGTTAAAAAAATTCCCAGTCCAGATAGTTAGAGTCTGGGATGGGTGCCTTGAGTATTGGGAGTCTGGCACTGGGGAGTTTGGATGGTCCAGAAAGGACAGATTTGGAGCCAAGGTTAATCATTGGCGGAGTTTCTTTGTTAAAAGGAGATGGAGGTGAAGTCATCTGTCTGAAGGTTGCTTTTTCAAAAAGCATATAAATCCTTGATATGATTTTAGACGCTAAGATGTTGCACTCTGGGCTCATAAACTGATGAGATAAACTGGGCCAGCATAAAGATGATGTGGAAGGATAGATGTATTGGATCAATGAGTGAGAAAGATATATCAGCATATGATGACTTAGAGAGAGATCATAAATAAGAAATAGATGAGAGGAGAAAGCAGAACTGAGAAGAAGGAAGAAAGGGAACACCTGGGCCAGAATAAAGATTATTTGGAAGGATGGAGAAAAAGGAATCCTTCCACTCATGGGTGGCAACCTGGGTATAGAGAACAATCTGTGAGATGTGAAAGAAATGTGTGTGGCACAAGTGACAGAGAGATTTGACTAAATCCAACAAAAAAACCTCTTTATAACAAAGGTTCTCCCTAAAATTTCATCAGCTCTTGAGTCATCAACTAATTTACCTGCCACTCTTCCCTCAATGATTACTCCTCATTTTACTCTTCAAACTGCTTCCCTCCCATAATCTCTGATACAAAAAGTTTCTTTCCAGTTCCTTTACTACATTTTTTCATTCTCTTGAGTGCACAATTCTCAATCCTCAGTTGCTGGTTACCCTTTAGGTAGAGCTCTCCTTATTACTTTATTACTTTCTATTTCTTCTGATTCCAAAGTAAAATCTGTTAGTTTGGTTTCCTCATTCTTTCAAGCACTATGTAACTACTCAAACATGTAAAATGGCACAAGTTTGTTGGAGAAAAAGGGCCAGAAACTGAAAGATTGATAATACAAAGATCCTGATTGGATTTTGATTTCAGTTAGCTTACATACACATATTTTTCTTTTTTGGAGGTTTTTTTTTCAATTATCAATTGGAGACAAGAAAATGTAAAATTTATTCACTTTAAGGACTCATGATTCCAAGTGTTGACTTTTAGAATGAAGAAAGCTGTCAGGCTAGGGGTGATAAAGAGGAGAATAAAAATATGTTTTAATACAGAAGGATAATAAATCAGAAAATTGAAATTGACTTAATAGGGTGTATCAAAGTTGGAAAATCAGCAATTAGAAATCTGCCATTTTTTTTTACCAAAACCACAATTAAAAATGGCGGGTTTCTGAAATACAAATACCCCCTAACTGGTGTATTCTGAAATGGCAGGTTTTAAACATCAAAATTTCCATTATCATCCATTGACCATCTGCAAAAAATCCATCCATTCATCAAAAAACTGGTCATTTGTTCATCTCCTCATCACTCTACCTCCATAAATACCCACCAGCCCTCCTGCTGACCCCTCTTGTCAAGACCCTCCTCTAGTCTACAGAAGTTTCATCATCAGCATCAGCCTGATCTAATTCTTGAAGGATGAAAAATCCAATCAAACTATAATCTTCTTCTCAACCACCCCCAAAAATTTGGATTCAAAACTTGGATGATATGATCAAGAAATCAGGTAGGGATCTTTCTCATTCATCTTGACTTCAATCCAAACTCAACAAGCACCCCAAAAGGTTGACTCCACCTATGGATCCTGACTGCAACTCATATCCAAACCATGATTGATCAAAGCTAATAAAATAAATTTGAACTGGGATCTTTCACTCTCAGCAGATGCTAAAACATTGGAAACCCAGTCATCAATTTGACTCTGTTAAAGAGTTAATAACTGAGCAAATCATTTATCATGCTCTCAAACTACTTGGCCATCAAAGCTTGACATTCACTCATCTTGAATGGATTGATCATTTATTTTTTATATTGGTGTTTTGTTCAAATAAGGATAAAATAAAAGCTCTCACTAGTATTCTCATGAAACCTGATGAATTGGAGGGTGAAAATGGATTTACCAAAGTGTTTTCCTACCTCATTTCTGGAGAATTGGCCAATGAGGTTCTTAATACCACTTATGAGTTCATACCTACCCCTGATCCCACAAAGCCCTTCCCAAGAAATTTATTCAATGAGAATCCTAAGAATAAACTACATCAGCCCACCAAACCTAAACAGTTGATCCTGTTTATCCAATTTTCTACCACATTTGACCTCAAAGACTGAAGCTCTAGAAATCAAAGTTTGTTTTATGCTCTCCTTGGTACTCAGGCTGGTCAAGAGGGTGTCCTGGTCAAACAAGAAGTCTTGTTATCATTGTTGAAAAGACAAGCACCAATGTACTCCAAAGATTCAACCAATCAAGGGTCACATCTTGACCATCTTGATCAAGTTTCCTCAGGCCCACTTTGCTCAATCAAAGAATTAAATTTGAGAATCACAAGTATGCAGTCATCCATCTTGGCACCATTGGATGATGAGCTTGATCAATTCATGAAAAATTCTGGGGATCTGACATCATTGCAAGATCTAGGATCTGACTCAGTCAATAGCAAATGTAACAGAGGACAGATGTTGACAGATCAGCACAAAGATGGGTGGAAAAAACAAAGGATATCATTGGCTATCCCAACCCAAATTAACAAGCCAACCATTGATTTACTTCCAAATCAACCCAGAACTTGAGGTGGAAACCTATGGGATGAACTTTTGCACAGAAATAATTGATCACTAACTTTGAAGGTATTGAGCCCAGGATTTATCCTTATCAACCCAGATTTAAGGTTGAAGAGGAGAGCCAAAATGGCGCAGACATAAAAGAACCTTCTCAAATTGAGGATGATGAGGTTGATGGGCTTCAAGAAAAACAGAAAAGGTCCAAGCCTTCACAAGCAGATTCTAGGAATTCAAACTCTAAAAAATTGATCCCTCAAAATAAAACTTTTTGGGGTCCTCTATATCTCATCTCCTCCTTCTCTTCCCCTCTTTCCTTCAAATAAAATCAAATCAAATAACTTGGATCATTCTCCATTACACCCTGAAAAAAATTCCCATCTTGACCTCCTGAACATAAGGAAAGACTTCAGATTGAAAGAATGCATTGTGACAGGCACATTGGCTCATCCAGCAATGGAACACTTAGCTTAGTGGTTAAAGCATCACTCACCAATGTTGAGTTCATGGGTTCAAATCCCATAGTGTGAAACTAAATTTTGGATTCTAACACTCCCACCACCCCCAAAGTGTTACCAATGAATTTAATCCTTTCTGGACCCTGACCCCAATTGAAGTATTCTGACGGGAGGGAACAATATTGGAGGAAATGATTTAAAAGAAATACCAAGACGTGCAAAGAATAGGGCGTGCAACCCTCAAAATGTTATACAAACAATCAACTCCTGTCTTGATCCTTATTGAATTGCTAGATTGATGAAACTGAAAACTGAGAAATCTGGCATTGAGGGACAAGGTAAAATTAAAAGAGCAGACTGGAAAAGAATGAGGTCAATATGAGAAGGATGAGACAAGAGTCAAAGAGAAAAGGCAGCAATATCTCACCAGGCACACAGACCAAGAAGGTGGTATTTTGAGAGGCAAGGCTTGAGGGGAGTATTGGTGAGATGAGATGAGTATGCGGGCAATGAAATGGAAAAAGGAGAAAACAAGATGAAGATAGAGGATGAGAGACTGTGTTTGAATCAGAGATATCTATATTTGAAGTATCCTCACTGACAGTGCGCCCATGTGATACACCACAAGATACATAAATTAACACCCCAACATGCCTGTAGAGATATTTCACAAAGAGAAGGAAAGGACAAGATGATATAAAACAAAAGTCACCCAGTCTCAGCGTGAAGGAAAGGAAAAAACCAGGAGATAATCTGTGTGGAGGATGCCTTGGTCAATGAATTGGCTGGCATCTGCTTGGATTTTATGAGTTTGATCTCAATCCTCTTTTCTCTGAGTTCTTCCCTCATTCACTTAGTCTTTAAGTACAGATGTCTTGTTTTTGAGTTTGAGCCAAATTTGCAAATTTTATCATCCAATCCGCTGTTGTTGATCTTCAGAGGAATAGTCTCCAATGACGCTGAGTCAAAAATTTCATTGATAAGGGCCTTGATCCATGTTGCCTTGTGATATGAATCCACCAATGCGTTTATTTCTGCATCTGTTGAGGACCATGTAATGTTCTTTTGCTTACAGCTGTTCCAAGAGACAAGGCTACCATAGACTACACAAAGATGGCCAGTTTGGGATTTCTGTGTGCTGGGATCATCTTCCCAGGATGCATCAGAGAACACTTCCAATGTGTTTGCGTGAGGGCAGTTCTTGAGTTCCAATTGGTAATGTTGAGCTGCCTTCAAATATTTCCAGGTCTTCTTCAGTTTTTCCCAGTGAGTAATCCCTAGCTTGACATTGAATTACACAAGAATTGATACCGCAAAGCTGACATCAGGTCTAGTGTAGCAAGCTATGTGATTAAGTGATCCTATGGCTGCCCAATTGTTGATATTCAATGCCTTGAAGGCTTCATGCTTGTCATTTGTGGCAGGTTTGAGTTGAAGGTTTTGAGTTAGCGGCATAGATGATCCTTTACAGTTGGTTGGGCCCAATTCTTCAAGACCATGTTGGATGTGGCTTGGTGGACTGAGCAGTATTCTTTTGGTATGAACTTCTATCTTCATTCCAAGAATGGTATTTGGATCTTGACATGTTGATCCCTTGAATTTTTGTAGAAATTTTTGTTTGAAGCCTTGACCATCCCCCACCAGGACTAAATCATTGACATGAAAGAAGAGTCAAGATTTACCATTTTCTGATAGATACAAGCAGGAGTCACATTCTGATTTGTAGAAACCAATCTCCTTGAACCAGGTTGTCAGTGTCTTGTACCAGTTATCAAGTGCCTGCTTCAATCCATAAAAAGACTTATTCAATTTGAGAAATATTGAAGATTAATTTGATCTCTTGGGAGTTCAGATGATAACTTCCTCATCTATCACTGAATTTAAGAAAGAACTTTTTACTTCAAACTGCCTTACATTTTGAGAGGAATTCAACGCATACACAAACAGTAGGAGAAGGGTTGATGGTTTGCCATTGGGCGCAAAGGTTTTGAAGTAATCTATTCCCTTGATTTGATTGAAAACTTGGACACAAAGATGTGCCTTGTATTTCACCGGATCCCCATGACAGTTTTCTTTTAGCTTGTAGATCCACCTTGTTCAACAAGGGTTTAAGGGTTCTGGACCTTCATAGTTCTCCCAGACATTGAATGATTCTATGGATGAAAGCTTGACATCCATTGCTGCAATCCATTAGATGCTTTCCTCACATGTCACCGCATCTTTGTAGTTTTGGTTTTGTAATAGTGAAAGTAACTGTAACACTGAGGGGGCCTAATTTTAAAGAAATCTCTAAGACTTCTTGTTGACCCACCTGTTTGATGCAGTTGTTGAGGCTGAGGCTGAGGTGCAATTTGTGGAGGATTTCTGGGCAAATTAGGAAATTCACCTTCCAAAGAATCCAAGCCTGATGAGGAACCAAGATCCAAGTTTGAGGACAATTTGTCTTCAGGGGTGGTCCTATATTGAGTGAAGGAAGGGGTGTCTTTGAGTTGGGAATTGTGCCATGTTGGGTACCTTGAGACAGGTAGGTCCCCACCACAAGATTCCTCTACCCAGTCATTGGTTGGAGTTGTTAAGATTGAGTTTTGAGGATTTGACATTCTCAAGAACTTCACATGCTTAGTGCAAATAATAGAATGAGATTTAGTTAGGACTCAATAAAAAAAGAAGAGTGGATTGAAGCCTACTAAGGTTCCTTCCTCCCCCTTTTCTTTAAACTTATGTCCCTTCAAGCGCTGCAATAGCAGGTAGACACAAGGAATCCCAACTGGTTTCAGAAAGGACGCGGGTAGAGTGTAGCCCTGAATCTGAGACAATGGTGAATTGGGGTTGTATTCTCTGGGGATTTGGTTAAGAATTAGTGAACTCAATTTGATGACTTCATGCCAATGGTTGGCAGGAATCTGTGCATCTTTCAGATTAGTTCTGGTCAATTCAATTATAGCCCTATTTGCCCATTCCGCTTTTCTGTTGTGTTCTGGATGATATGGATCTGAGACAACCTGCCAAATGTGATTATTATTGTAGAATGCTTGAAGTTTTTGATTAAAAAATTCAGGAACACCATCTGAGCACACTTCCAAAGGGAAGTATCCTCTGCTCCAATTCTCTTTTTCAATTAAATCAATGATGAGATCAGAAGTTTCCCCTTTTGAGCCCATGGGAAACGCAACAATGTATCCTGACACATTGTCTACCAGGGTCAGAATGAAGTGGTGCCCTCCCTTGGAATTTGGCTTGAGAGGACCCATGAGATCCAGGTGGATTTGAACAAACACCTTGTTTGCCTTTTTTGAAGTTTCTTTGAACATTGACTTGGTGATTTTGCTTTTGACGCAGTGTATGCACTAAAAATTTCTCTTTACGTTGGATGGAATATGAATTGTGACTCCTTTCAGTCTTGCAATAGAGGCATGACAATAGTTGCGGTGCATTTCCATAAGTTCCTCTTCAGCAGTGAACGCCAAATTTTCTGAGTGACTAAACAGATGAGTCTGATTGAACAAGGGAGTTTGCAGTGAATACAAGTTTTTGATGATGGTCCTGCCAAAGACTTTGCACCCATCCTTGGAGACATTGAATTCATTCTTGATTTCCAGCAATGTGCAACCTGCTTGATTGAGGGCCCCAGCGCTTATAAGATTTATGGTCAGACTGGGTACATAGAACACATTGGATAACTCCAGGGTAAAGTTGTACCAGATCAACACAGCTGTCCCCCTGCCTTTTATTTTGAGTTCAACTCTTTCCTTGCCAGTTTTGATGAGCTGATTGCCACAGGGAGAAATATCCTTGAATTATCAACTGTTGTTAACCATGTGAATTGAAGCGCGGCTGTCTAGAATGAATCTTGATTTTGGGTTTCCATGATTGACCCACAGTGAGAAAAGGGCAAGGTAGTTGGCAACTGGATTGGTTTTTGCTTGGTTTTTCCCTGATTTCCACTTTTCCTGCTCCTCTTTTGACCAGCCTGGCGCCACTTTGGGATTGAGGTGCCAGCAATTTTTGGCATAATGATGCTTGTCTTTCTTTGAATTATGATAACCTTTGGTACACCTCCAACATTCACCATTCTTGTTGCCAGGACTTGATCCCATTGGCTTAGTATTGGTCCACACAACTTCTGTCCTCAAGTGTAGGTTTTCTTGCGTTGTCTGCGCCTTGGATTTATTATTCATCTGAGTTGAGTTGTTGAGGACATATTCCACTGTAATTTCCTTGTCTGTGTGCATAATTTGATGTTTGAAATCCTTCATTGATTCAGGAAACTTGAAAAGCAGGAGGTACACCAGGATGTTGTTGGGAAGGATGATTCCAAGTTCTTCCATCTTCTTTAGACACACCTTTGTCTTGGTGATGAAGTCCTCAATCTCCTCTGACACAAATAAAAGATAAAGGAAGTTGTTGAAGACCCTAGCTCAATTAGACGCTTGTGATGATGCGTATTTATTGATGATTGCCTTCCACAGTAATTTTGCCAAGTTTTTGATTTCAGGCGTGACTATGTTATTGTGAGTCAAAGCCTCTAGCCTGGAGATGATGAGTAGCTTGATTTTGTCATTAACTTTGTTATCCAGAACCAAAGTGTTTTCATTGATGGGAATGGAGCATCCACAAACATCTAGGATTGCATCCATCTTATCTTCCCAAACGCCATAGTTGTCCTTGCTCAATCTAGGAATACTGTCAAGTGCAGACTTCAGCATTGCCTGCCAAAATCCTTTGGAAATGGAGGCAGCCAATATTTTCCATTTGGTCAAATCTAGATTGGTATGAGACTTGAGTATTGAGAGAGCCTTTTGGCTTTTAACCGTATTAAATTGCTAAATTGATGAGACTGAAAAATGAGAAATGCGGCATTGAGGGACAAGGTAAAATGAAAAGAACAGACCGGAAAAGAATGAGGTCAATATGAGAAGGATGAGACAAGAGTAAAAGAGACAAGACAGAAATATCTCACCAGGCACACAGACAGAGGAGGTGGTCTTTTGAGAGGAGTATTGGTGAGACAAGATGAGTATGCGGGCAATGAAATGGAAAAAAGAGAAGACAAGATGAAAATACAAGATGAAGATGGAGGATGAGAGACCATGTTTGAATCTGAGATCTCTATATTTGAAGTATCCTCACTAATAGTGCGCCCATGTGTTACACCACAAGATACAGAAATTAAGAATCCTCACCCCAACCAAAGTATATTTTTGGGAGGGAACAAGATGAGAGGAGATGATTTATAAAACATACAGTGATATGGAAAGAATAGGGTTTGAAACCCTCAAAATGTTATACAATAACTTGAATCTTTTCTTGATCCTTGCTTCAATCATAGTATGAGTATGTGAGGAGATGATTTGGGGAAAATACAGAGACAGGGAAAGAATAGGGCTTTTCAGCATTGGCTAAAGGGGCAATGTTTGGATTGATATTTCTTGAATTTCTTCCTCATCTGTTTGGATGAAAGAGCCAGCCTAACTTTGTTTTATTATTTATTTCCTTGGCCATCAGTAGATAAACATTAACATTAGAGGATGGAGGTTGGAAAAATTGTTTTTCATTGTTGGAGCTGACTTGAGCCTTTGGAAGCTGATGGGGGAGGATTGTTGGATGTAGAGTTCCTTGGGGATGTTTGCTTTGGTACATTGGATTTTGGAGTGCACTCGTGGGGGGAGGTTTGCTGAGTGGCCATTTGAAAATAGTAAGAGGGATGAAGGGATGAAGCAATGTGATGAAAGCGGGGATGAAGGGACAAAGAAATGTGATGAAAGCAGGGATGAATCAATGAAGTGATGAAGCAATGAGAGTTAGGATGTGATGAAAGCAGGGATGAAGGGATGAAGCAATGAAGCAATGAATCAATGAGAGGATGGATGTGATGATACCAATAAAGTGATGAGAGTTAGGATCAGATGAAATTGGGGATGAAGCAATGAATCAATGAGAGGATGGATGTGATGAAACCAATAAAGTGATGAGAGTTAGGATCTGATGAAAGTGGGGATGAAGCAATGAAGTGATGAAGCAATGAAGAAATAAAGCAATAAAGCAATGAGAGGATGGATGTGATGAAACCAATAAAGTGATGATAGTGATGAAGCAATGGGAGCGTTAGAGTGGTGATGAAAGTGATGAATTTATGAGGGGATGAGAGTGATGAAGTGATGAGAGAAATGGATCAAATTTTTCTGATGAGGTTGGAGGTAGAATTTTTTGGATGACGTTGGAGGTTGAAACCAGGGGTGATGATGTGGAATGACATGTTGTTGAGCCAGTGAGAGCCTTTATATACTTTAATTGAAAAAAACCACTTATTTCATGTTAACTTTGACACGTCTGATCTGAAATAAGTGGGTTTTTTGATTTTTAATGGCAGATTTAAATGGCGGATTTGGGTTGAAGCCCGCCATTAATAAATGGTGGGTTTGCTTAACTTTGATACACCCTAATGCAAGCTGGTTTTAGATTTTTACTGGGGCACTAGTATTAATAGAAGGAGATAAATCCAATCAGGGTTGATTACTTAAAGAGGAGGCAGTTTATGTAGACTAATGTGAGCTTGTACAACTTGTGGTTCAGGCCGGCAAACAGTTTTGGATAGGAAATAATCAGTAAACAATCATGATTATAGTAAACAGATAAAATTCTAAATTTTGAATCTTTGTGACAACTGTGCAATAGACTCAATAGGGCGTATCAAATTTAGCAAACCTGCCATTAGAAACCCGCCATTTTTAATGGCGGGTTTCTGAAATACACATACCCCCTAACTGGTGTATTTCAAAATGGTGTGTTTCATGAAAATGGGGGATTTCAATCATCAAACACGCCATTAAACCCGCCATTTATGCATCATCATCCATCCACCATCCATCACATCAAAAACACCCATCCACATCAGCAAATCCATACCGGTCCCATATCCATCGCATCACACACATCTCTATTGTTTTTCACATACCTTCACATACCCATCTTCAAACAAATCCCATCATCATCTCATCACCCCACATCACTCACCACCTTTCTCAACATGTCCAATCAAACATCCCGCCAGCAAGTTGAAAACGCAAAAAAGCTGACTGAACTTTTGCTACTGTTTGACTCCCATTCAGACTCTGATTCAGACTCCAATTTGGAATCAACTTGGTTAGCTTTGAATTCTCTGTTGGCAAAGCAATACATGGTTCCAAGAATACACACTCTCCATAACCCTATGTATGAAAGGAAAAAGCTTCATCTCATCCCTGACTTAAGCTTCCAGAAACTGTTCCAAACTTTGTTGCCTTCTTTCATGAAACTTTTGGCAATGATTGAAGACCACCACATCTTCCAGAACAATTTTTGCAATCCTCAACGCGATCCAGCCATCCAACTTGCCGTTGCTCTTTGTAGATTGGGGTCAAATGGAAATGGAGCAGCAATCCATTGATTGGAAAATCTATTCTCAGTCAGTTGCAGAAGCATTGACTTATACACCAAAAGAGTCATGATTGCTATCCTATCTTTCCGTCGCTTGGTCATTTCATGGCCAACCAAAGAAGAACGCAAGGAGATATCTCAAGTAATGGAGACAGAAGGCTTTCCTGGTTGCATTGGTTTTGTTGATGGAACCACCATCCCCTTGAGTCAAAAACCCAACCTAGATGGCAACCACTATTTTGATTGTAAAAAAAGGCAATTGATTCATTTCTTTTCCAATCGCTATGATAAAACTTTGGATCACACACTGACCAAATATGTTCCATCTCTTTGTTTAGATACTCCGTGGCAATACAACTTGTTTGCAATAAAAACAAGAAGTTCATCTCCCTCCATGCTGGCCTTCCAGGTTCTTGTCATGATTCATATGTTTTCAATCGGATGCGGATTGCCCAACAACCAGAGATCTACTTTGACCAAGATAAATACCTTCTGGCCGATTTGGCTTATGCTAGTGGGAAATATGTAGTTCCAGAATACCGGAATGTTTTGTCCAACAATCAAGGAAAAATCAATTTTAACTATCATCTTGCCCAATCACGAGTTCGGATTGAGCATGCCATAGGAATTCTGAAAGGAAGATGGGCCAGCTTAGGGGAGATTCAAAACCAGCTCCAATGTTCCAAAGATATGAGGTTCCTCATCAACTGGATTATCACTTGTGTAATCCTTCACAACCTTTTGGCCGACATCAAAGATGAATGGGACGAAATATTCCAAGATGATATTCCTGATCCGCCTCAAGTCATCCCTGTCTCATCTGGTCCCTTGTCTTCTTCTATGAGAGAGCAGATTCTGCCTCTCACCCTTGCTTGCTTTGATGAGTAATTTTTGATTTTGAAATTGGTAAAAATCCCCTTCACCATATTTTTTTTGGTTTTGGTTGTTCACCCAAGATTCATAGGCTGAGTTTTTTTTTTTATTTTTTTTTAAGTGGACTTGAATCCAAAAACACCTCCACCTCAAACCCTGCCACTCACCAAATGCCACCCCCCTCCCCCTCACCACTCAACCCCTTCAACCTCACCCCACTCACTCACCGGTCAAACCCTGCCTCCTCCTCACCAAACCACCTCACTCATCACCACCACCTTACTCACCACCACCACCTCATCTCACCTCACTCACTGAATCCCCTCCTCCTAATCCTGGTAAGCCCCCTCCACCCTCTTCCTTCTCCTTCCCCTCACCAGTTTCTGATCCTTTGATCATTCAACCTTTAGTCCCCCCCTGGATCCACCCCACTCACTCACCGGTCAAACCCTGCCTCCTCCTCACCAAACCACCTCACTCATCACCACCACCTTACTCACCACCACCACCTCATCTCACCTCACTCACTGAATCCCCTCCTCCTAATCCCGGTAAGCCCCCTCCACCCTCTTCCTCTTCCTTCCCCTCACCAGTTGCTGATCCTTTGATAATTCAACCTTTAGTCCCCCCCTGGATCCCTGGGTCAATCCCTCAAGGTGAGCCCCTCCCCTCCTCCAATTCCTCCTCTCATTGATCGAGCAATCAATCGCTCAATCGATTCGCAATTGATCGGCCATCGATCGCTCAATCAATTCGCAATTGATCGAGCGATTGATTTCCAATCAATTGCGAATCAATTGCTCCATCAATCGGCAATTGATTGGCAATCAATTGCCCGATCGATTGGCAATCAATCAAGCGATTGGCCAATCGTTTGGGCCAATTGATGCAGGGTTTTTGTAGGGTACAGGAACTGACTTCCCCATTGTTTTTTCTTTGTTTTTGTTTCTTTTTTTTTTAGGTTTTTGAGCTCGGCCAGAACACATTCTCTCAAGTCTTACGCCAACCAAGCTACGTGCTGGGACAGTCTGGTTTGCCTAGTATGATGCTGGCTGCGGCTCCTCATCATTACCGTTCCTCCCCAGCTAATTCTATTCTTTTGATATCTATTGATTCCTTCACTGGCTACCAAACTCAAAATGTTATACATCCATTCAAATTTCACCTTGATCCTCACCTTGGGTGCAGCAAGTGCCTGGGAGGGAGAAAGATGGAAGGAGATGGTATGAAAAACATAAAGAGAGGTGGCAAGCAGAGGAATCGTTGATTTTCATCTCTTTTTTATTTTTTTAATCCCACCGTTTCTATAATGAGAACGTTGATGACATTTTTTTTTTTGTTTTACTGGTCTTTTTGTTTGTCCAAACCCTTTTTTGATATCAATTCCTTCACTGCCTACCGAACTCAAAATGTTATACATCCATTCAAATTTCACCTTGATCCTCACCTTGGGTGCAGCAAGTGCCTGGGAGGGAGAAAGATGGAAGGAGATGGTATGAAAAACATAAAGAGAGGTGGAAAGCAGAGGAATCGTAGAAAAAGGAGGGCTCAAATGAGGGATTTGGAAATTTCTTTGGAAGTGACTGACGACTTGATCAAGGAAAAGTTTGCCTGGTCTAGACGAAAGCTATGCCCTTTGGATCTGTACCCTGCTATCATGGCTGAAAAGAAAAACAACCCTCAAAAACCCACCCAGGAAGAATTTAAGCAAGCAAAACAGACAATTGGGGCTTTCCACTTCTTCCACCATGGAAAAGTTATTGTTCTTGACCAATCTGATCACCATTCTCTTGTTGCCGTCATTGAATTTGTGCCTTTGGATTGACTATCTGAGCAAGATAAGAAAGATATCAAATTTGTGACAACATTCCTTCACAGTTCAAAAAAATTTGTCAACCCGGTTGGTCCCTCAAGATCTTGGGGTGGAAAAATGTGGGCAATTGGTTGGCAAAAATTGATGAACCCTTTGGAGTTATTTGGATGTTATGTGAAGAAATCATCCATTAGATCTTCTCCTCAAGAGTACGCTGTCCTCAACTTGAAGGCCAACAAAGTATCCCAAATTTTAGGACAAATGTTTTGTAATTTGGCCAAAATTGCCTTTGAATCAAACCGTGATACCATGAAGGACAGCAACATCCCCTCTTTATCTTTGTTGGAATTTGGTTCCAAGCCTACACCTTTTGATTGCTCCCCACACCTCACTTTCACCTTGGATTCTTTTTACAATTCTCCTCATATTGACAAAGGCGACATCTCTGGCTATTCCTTTTTACTTGTGGTCCCAACCAAAAAATCAAATGGTTGACTTATTGAAGATACGGATGAATATCAAGTTTTGGAGGGTCAATTTGTTTTTCCTGACCTTGGCTTTGGAATTGATTTCAAGCAAAAAGGTATAGTCAAAATGGTTTGGGCGGCTAACAAGTACAAGCACTGTACCTTTCCAGCTGTGGACACAGCAACCCATACCAGAATGGCCATGTCACTCCAAATTAATAAAAAAACTCAGAGCACTTGTAGGGACATGAAAAACGGCCAAATTTACTCTAGAGAAAAAAATATCAATAAAAACAAAAAAGATTTGTATATTGGTGGGGTTAAGAATGCTCTCAAACGTTGTTGTAGTAAAAAATAATTTGTTTTTCTTTCATCCATGCAAATATATTTACAAGCCCAGCATTTGAGTAATCTGCTGTATTTCTTCTACCAATCTACCACTGCCAATGCAAGCCAAAGCTACTGATACCTTATCCTTTTTTTTGTTTTCCCGTTGTTCCCTCTCCTTTTCCAGTTGCACTTGCTGCCAATCCTTCTGCTTTTCCTCTTTTTGAAACTCTAGCTCAGCTTGTTTCAACCTCCACTCAGCATCCAATTTTTGTTGATTAGCCAAAGTCTTGGCTTGCTGCTTTTGACCATCCATGGCCAGTTGGCGATCCCACTTTTGCTTTTCAAACTGAAGTTTATCTGATTCAATTTGTGATTTCACTGTCTTTTGGAGGGGAATGGCAATGAGCATGATTTTGAAAACAAGGATATTGAATCAATCAACTTACATGAATCTCGCTTCTCCATGATTTCTTCAAAGCCCGAAAAACTGGAAGTGTTTCTCCTCTTTTGATGACTTTTGGGGTTGACATTGATGGAATTGGAGGCCTTTCGCTTACCCTTGGCAGAGGAGGTTTGAGTCTGAAAGTCCTCACTAGTATTTGAAGGCAATGTGGGAGGCCCCATTGGCTTGAGTTTTTGGCCAATCAAAAATGGATGAGCCTGTTTTTTTACAATGTAAATCAGTCAGGAGCAACCAGACAGAATCGAAAACAATTTAGTTCCTTACTTGAGCAGATGTTGATGGCAACGGTGATCCAGGAATGAAATCCTCCTCATTGGGCAAGTTCTCCAGTTGTTCTGCCCCAGGAAGAGAGCAATCAAAAGAAGGAAGTGAGGGGTCCAAGGTTGGGATTGACTGATCAATCAATACCAAAGTAGAAGTGATTGGAGCCAATTGTGTTTGAATATCCTCCTTGTCATCAGATGGGGGCCACTCCAAGGCCAAGGTTTGATCAAGGTCCCCGTTGGTAGGCTGAGCATCCCCAGCCAAGTCCTCGGCATCAACGGAATCGGATTGTTGGGCATTGAAAGCAGCTAGGGGGGTGATGTTGGCCTTCTTTCCAAAGATTTCATCCATTTGAATATAAAAAGGACAAATGGAGTCCAACTTATCAACCACCAAGTTGATTCCTTTGGCTTTGTCCAAGTCGGTGATACCAAAGCCAGTGGAGATAGACATGGAGTGGGCCTATTTGTACTTGGCTCAATAGTTTTTGAACCGCTCCCTCATCTGTTTGGATGACAGATCCAGCCTACCTTTTGTTTTGTTCTTGAGTTCATTGGCCATCAGGAGATAACCATTGACCTTAGAGGATTGAGGTCGGCCAACACGTGTTTTGTTGTTGGATCCAAAGCAGGCATTGTAGTTGGAGGGAATTTTCAGCCATTTTACCAGGATGATGTGATCAGCTCTCTTGAGCTGACTTGAGCCCTTGGAAGCTGATGGGGGAGGATTTTTTGTTGTGGAGTTCCTTGGCAATGTTCTCTTGGGTGTGTAGGAATTGTGGGGGGAGGTTTGCTGAGGGGCCATTTGAAAGAGTTTGGGCTACGCAAGTGATGAGAGCAATAAAGTGATGAGAGTGGTGAAGTTTTGAGAGCAATAAAGTGGATGAGAGTGATCAAGTGATGAGAGCGGTTAAGTGATGAGAGTGATGAAGTTTTAAGAGCGATAAAGTGGATGAGAGTGATCAAGTGATGAGAGCGGTTAAGTGATGAGAGTGATGAAGTTTTGAGAGCAATGAAGTTTTGAGAGCAATGAAGTGGATGAGAGTGATCAAGTGATGAGAGCAATAAAGTGATGAGAGTGGTCAATCAATTTTATGATGAGGGTGGGGGTAAAAAATTTTCCAATGAGGTCGGAGGTAGAAGGAGGTGGGAAGACAGGGGTGTATGACGCGGACAGGTGGTGGAAGCATTTAAATACTTTATTTGAAAAAACCCACTTATTTCAGGTTAACTTTGACATGTCTGATCTGAAATAAGTGGGTTTTTTTGATTTTTAATGGCAGGTTTGAAATGGCGGATTTGGGTTGAAACCCGCCATTAAAAAATGGCGGGTTTGGTTAACTTTGATACCCCCTAATATTCAAAAAAATAGACTACCCACTTTGAAGGACTTCAGGAGAAATTAAAGTCATTTACGTTGGTCAGAACTCCAGGACATGGATTTAAGAAGTTGGAAGGTTGTCAAGTGGTAGGATAACTTAGAATCAAACTGAAGTTAATTTTCTTCATATGCAAAGTATATGGCAGATACTGATGATGATGATGATGCAGCAATTCGTTGGTCAGACCTTTGGCTTGTACCATGCGTCGTATATTGACCTCGGTGATGCTATCCTCAAAAACTTGTTGGCGCTATCGCCCTGTGTATAACCATACTCACTGTACTCCATTGGAATCTACTTCGTGGTTGGTCGATTAATCTAATTCGAAACGAAGTCCCAAGGAAATCATCTGTTCCATAGCTCGCGGACTTTTGATATTCATCTCTTTTCGTTGCCTCCAGTCGAGTGCTATGGGTGCATTGACGGTTTCGAAGGATCAAAGCAGAAGTGATCAAGTACCAAAAGCTATGAACTGGGTGGGACTCTGTCTCAGATGAATCCGCAAATTCAGGCTAAAAATTAATCGACGTCATCGAGTTGCATTGCGTGTCCATGCATGCATTGTGCTGGACGAAAGGCCCAATTATGTACAGATGTTGTGGCCGGGCAACCCGTCTACCGAGGAAGACATCCGAGGCTCACATCGAACCTGATGCAGATTGATGACGAAGGTTGAGGGTCGGTAGTGCTCACGGCGCCTCTATTTGTGTTCGTTGAAGTCGGAGCTGGTTGAAGATGTCTCCTACCACCAAAGGCGATCATAGATCCAGGAGCTAACCAACAGGATATTGTATGGACGGGGAGTATGTAGCAGGGAATCCCAATCGCAAGGAGCCAACTAGACGGCTGCCCCACAATTTCCGGTGCTCCTACAACACACTGGGTTGTAACAAATGTGACGACAGATTGGGGCGTGCGCCGTATATACCTCCTCCATCGAGCGCCGAGGCATACTGGCGACCGACGGCACCGCCATGCAGATGGAGCGATTATCCGATCACAGTCATCATGCTATCAGCGTCGGATGGCCCTCCTGTCCAGTGCGCACACTCAGATTCTCAGCGATCCAGAAGAGCATAAAAACCCATCTCAGTGACTGTCATTAGGGGGCCAATCCCCATTATCATCATCAGTAGCTCCTTCTTCCTTCTTCATGTTCTTCTACTCTACCTACATCTGCTTTTCAATTCATTCGCAATAATACTTCCTCAGCAAACACCCCGACGATTCAAACTTCTCCAGCTTAATCCCCGCTCAAAAATAAAATAAAGGCTGCACAAGGCCGCTCATAATCTGATTTGATCACCATCAGAACTTTATCCAAGAAACTATTGCCCCCGATTGATAAAGTATATATTGGTAAAACTCCCGAGGAGATGACTCGCAGGTGAGAACAGAATGCTTCAATTAACCATCTTGGCTTGCCACCGAGCATCATTCAACTTCCTTTCCAGTCTGCCTCGATCTCAACTTCGACCATACATTACAACCTGATCGACTCCGGAGCCTATCATCAGCTTTAACAATCACGATATCTTGCTAATGATCCCGAAGGCAGAATGACTCACCACCTCAAAGAATGAAACGAGATATAGAGAAATTTTGACTGATCAATCATTTTATTTTTGCAACCTACCTCTATAGCTTCAAATATACCAAGCAACCCCCCAAGTCGAACGTGATCATGATTTCCGATTACAATCATAGCTTCGAAGGCAATTTTAAATCCAAAAAAGCAGGAGCGGGAAAGTTCTCCTGGGGTCTTCAAAAGGACTTGTTGAGTTTTTCATTCTTATAATTACTATTGTTTCTCAAGCTAACCTTGTTTTCTCCTCCGGTTACTTTTGGTGCCGTTTATCTCAAACTATAAATTTGAAATTGGCACCCATACTTCTACATCCCCGTTGAAACGAATTAATGGTTGCATTGGCGTCGTAACCGATAACGGCGCATATTATCTTTTTGTAGGATCGATGAGGCTCTATACGACGCTTACGATCCAGACTTCAACCCTAGTTTGAGCTCGATTGCGAATTATAATTCATTCAAGAGTTGAGTGATATTCTTACTCGCCTAAAAACAGTTGAAGCAATCAGCCAGCACTCAACAAATAAAGAAAGACCAATACATCCTCAATTTCCGCCGTCACCTCAAACCGCATACATTCCTTCATAGACTGGGTTTGAGGCTATCATGATGCGATTAACTTAAGTTTTTCCGTTGTTTTGCCTATAATTTTAGAAATCCACACTGTTCCTCTCGAGGATTAACAATACTTGGATCGTTTGTGCCGTTGGAATCACCTGAGCGATCAAAAATGCCGACTTTGATTTTTAAAGCCAAATTTTGCACGGAAAATGAGGACGGTCTGTTGCAACAAAAAATGTAGTCATGATAGTGCGCCCGCAGACAACCTCAAACCTTGCGCCGGCTACTTTCACATTGTTCCTTTCCAAGACCTTTGTTCAATTCCAAAAAGAAAAAACAGGCAATATCACCTAATTATTCTGTATTTTTAGCGCGGTCCACCTAGCATCAGGGAATCAGCACATGTATCTAGCTATATTTCCTGCCGCATTTTCATCTCCGTTTTCACCTGTAAAATAAGAACACACACAGAGATTAATTCTTAGAATTTAAGTAGTCTTTCCGGTACTCTGCATTTTCTTTATTTATTGACCAGTAGTTTGCATATTTAAGAAACTAAATGATGTGAAAAGTATGACATTCCTCAACCAATGCCTAGGGCAACAATTTGGAAGATAGTGAACCACCCCTTGGAGGCAGTTTTCAGTGCATTGAACTTTCTTACATGCTGACCAAGTGAAAATGTATGCTGGCCACAAAGTGAAAAGGTGTTTTGAACTTAACTGACTGGAGGTAAATCAAGAGGACCTCAAGCTATATCAGTAAAATCATTGAGTGCTTTTTGAGGCTCAAGTAATTTATGAATGGATGAGCAATAAAAATCAAGAACTTTTCTTTTTTTTTTTTTTGAAGAAATAATATCCTTGATTTCATGGGAATTATTCAAAGGTAACAAAACCAGGAAATATTTCATTATGTTAGAGAAGAAAGCACAAGAAAAAGTTTGACAGGATTGAAGAAGACATGTCCTACCCAAGGAGTGGAAATGACACAGGTTAAGAGATACTCCAACAATGAAAATGGTAAGACCTAGCACATGCTTTGGATAAAGTTGATAAGGAATCTGAAGATGATTAGATTAGACAGATGTTCATAAAAGATAAAGGAGTTAGTGATTGCACCAAATTACTTGGAGTCCTCTTTAATGACCTGACTAGTTCACTTGCTTCTTGATCTTAAATGACAGATTTACAAGTCAGAAGAGATTATAAAGTGAAAGTCCGGTGAGAGAAGAGGAAGAAGAAGAAGACTTTGAAGATATTTGCTTGTTGTCCCTTTAACAAAGATCAGAAGACTAGCCAGATGAATATGCATAATTCATCTTATCCCCGCGCGTGTCACATTAGGTGTTTTTTAGGAAAGAAAATAACAGTCAAAGACTCAAGGCAATAAGGAGAAAAAAAAGAAAAGAAAATAAATAAAAATAAAATGAATATGAATAACAGCACTCTCTCTATCATTCAAACACCTCCCCATAATTCAGTGCAATCCTTAATCAAAAAACTTAGATTTCAGAAGTTCTAAACTGTGTTTACTGGATGCTTTTGTCAGTGCATTGGCGACCATGGAATCTGTGGTGATGAGGGTGATTCAAAGCTTGTTGGCAGAAAGTTGATTGCAGAGCCACTTGATTTTCATGTTAATGTATTTGGTCTTTGATTTTGAACCAAAATTGTGCAGTTTTTCAACCAGACCCTTGTTATCTACTAGGAATTTGGCTTGACATTGCACTGAGTCCTGCCACAAGTTTTCTATCACCAATATGATCCAAAGTGACTCCTGCGCTCTATTGCTCATAGCATTTAGTTCCACCTCCGTTGATGAAAGTGCAATGTTGCACTGTTTTCTGCTCTTCCAGGCAATAGGCATGGATCTCCAGAAAATCACATAGCCCATTTGAGATCTCTGCAAATGTGGATCATCCGCCCAGGTCAAGTCACTGTAGATGCTTAAGGGCTCCTCTCCCTGCGGATGCAGCGTCAGGGAATCTTTCAGAGTACCCTCTAGGTATTTCCACACATGAACTACCTCCCTCCAATTCAAAATACCGTGATTCTGATTAAACTGAGACAAGATAGAGGCTGCCACTGAGATATCTGGTTGAGTGCGGCAGGCTAGATAGTTGAGCAGACCAGTAAATTTCCTGAAGTTCACGCCTTGCTTTTGAAATTCAATTTGTTTGTTGTGAGAGGCTGGAACCAATTGAATCCCTGGCGTCATGGGGGTAAGAACAGGCTTGGTGTTTGAAGGTTGTAACTCCTCAAGGGTCTTTTCAATGAGTTTCAATTGATTTGAAGAGATATAATTCCCTTTTTGAGTGTACTCCATCCCTAGAATTGTATCTGGTGGATGTGCCAAAAATTTCTGTAAGACTCCAAACGGTGCTAAGCCGCAAGCAGTTCTGTGGAGGGAAAAGGTGCTGTTTAGGCTTCCCTCCTAGGAGTTACAATAATATTTAAATTTAACCAGAATCAAGGTCCAGGAGCTTGTAAATAAGGAATCAATATAAGGGATGAGTTTGGGAATAGTTAGTAGCAAAGGAATCAACACTATCTGAGGCATGATGGTGGAGGGAAAGACTTGAACAAAATAAGTCAAAGTTCTGTTCAGAGTTCAATGGAACAAGGCAGCTGCAAGTAAAAACGCCCACAAGGTAATAACTCTGGTTGTCAGCAGAAGATTAGGAAAGATAAACTCAATCCCAACCAACCTCCAGGTTCTTAATGAACCCCCCCAACTCTCTGCAATCAAGTGCTTGAAGGGTACCAGATAACTGTGGGTTTCTGAACAAAACAATAGAAATTTTTTTGTGAAGCTCTAGAAGCAAAGCAATAACAGGTTCAAACAAGAATAACCCAACAATTCTCAAGGAACTCAAGATTAGTGTGGCAGAATTCAACTTTGAAGGATAAAGGGAGGTATAACACTCTGGGTCTTAAGTTTAATAAGAGCTCTTCAATCAATCATGATTGGCTCCAGAAAGATGATCAGGAAGCATCAAGACCAGTATGGTTGGAAAAAGGGATCAAGGAGTGGTATAACACACTCAAGAATTCAAATAGACAGAATTCTCTTCAACCAGAAAGGCTATGGTTGGTGATAAGGATCAGGGTCACAGATGGACGGATCAAAAATTTGATTATGGAGGCTCAAAGGATCAAGGGGCAATCATGGATATACCCAGAATGAGGATCAGGATCAAATTTAATATGATTATGGAGGGGACATAGACACACACTCCCATGGATGATTCAAAAAAGGCAGGGGAGAGCCCCTCCTTTTATAGACAAGGGGTCTGTAGACTATTCAAAAGAGAGATTTTACAAATGAGAGCGGATTTTTTTTTTAATAATAATGAGGACTAAAAGATCAGACCAAGGGAAGCTATCAGACCATGCCAATGATGTGCGCGGGCAGGTGAAAATGACAGGGGAGGCCCGCGTGGCAAAATGACTGAAGGGCCTGGCCAATGGATGAACGTGGATGAGCGGCAGCAGGCCCTGGGTAAAATGACAAGGGGGCCCGCGCAGGAGACCCAGGAGATAATGCGGTGGATTGGGTGCAAAGGTTCCAAAAACTGCAAGAAACGCTTGCAGTCATCAGACAATGGATTGGGATAGATCTTGGGATGGATGGAGATCAGATGATCTGGATGGGTTAAGAGGATGATGGGATGGGGTGATCAATCAAACAAAGGTGGGTTGAGGTTGTTGTTGACAAGTTTGAATTGATGAGTACCAATGAGATCTAATCAAAGGATTGAGTTTGATGGATCAATGATGATGATGATGGTGGTAGTGGTGGATGGTCACCAACAACTGTGAGCAATGCTTGCGGTCATTGGTCAATGGCTGGGAGGGTGGGAAGCTTGATGACGGTGACTGATTGAGTCCAGATGGATCAAATGGAAATGATCACCAACAACCCTGAGCAACACTTGCGGTCATTGGTAAATGGGAGAAGTCAATCAGATGATGGTAAATGGATGCGGTTGATTGGTGACCGCAATTGATTGAGTCCAGATGGATCAAATGGCAATGATCACCGAAAACCGCCAGAAATTCTTGCGGTCGTTGGTTGATGGCAGTGGTTGATTGGATGGGTTGAAAATTTCATCTTTTTCATCCTCTAGTCCGGATAGCTCATCATTGCTTGACAATTGGTTTTGATGGTGATGATGATGATTTGGATGATGATGATAATTGGAGTAAATGGACGTCCGCGCACGCATTTTGGCAAAAAAAGAAAGACAGGGAACTGAAGGACAAGGGGTGAAGCAAGGAGGACTTGAACACTGGGCACAGGGGTCTGGGCACTGAGATATCTTCCTAGACGACTAGGAGAAGGGAAGGCTGAGACTTGGAACTGAAATAGGAAATTATTCCAAATTTTTTTCATTTTTCTTTTTTTTTAAATGAGGAATAAAACATCATAAAAAATTTAAATTTTTTCACAGTGGTCTTGAGGTACCCAGATTTGTCCATCACAATTCTCCCCAACTTACAGACTGTCCCTAGTCTGCATCTGAGTTTGATGAAATGAAGAGGAAAAGGAGCAAGGAAATTGAAGCAAAGAAAAAAAGCCATTTCTTGATCCTGAGAGTAATTGAATAATTTGAAAAATATCTTGATCCATCCAAAAAGGCCCTAGAAGCTGCAGAGATAAAACACAGGAGGCATCCCAGGTGCTCACGTATGTGGAATACAGTAGAGTTTAAAACAAAATGCAGAAAATAACCCTGGTGGTGCACAATTGGGAGGACTTACTTCTAAGACAAGTTGCCTCCACAACAATGAAACTTCTTGACTTGATCAGCAGAGAACCTTCTGGCGAGTGAGTACCATCCAGCTCCTCCAAAATATAGAATCCACCTCTAACTTGGCAAACCACCCAATAAGGACCATTCCAACAATTTGAGAAAAGCTTGCCCCACTGGGTCTCCAAAGATTGATTATAATCTAAAACTAGATCACCAGGGTTCAGGGAGTCCCTTATTTGATTGGAGTGCTTTTCCTCCCAATACTGGACTGATTTTGCTCTGGACTACATCATCTTCTGATAAGCTTCATTGCAAACATCTTCAATTTGCTCCAGTTGCTTAGATCTAGAAACTAATAGATCAGTAGTTGAGGACACCTTGTCCCAAGGGATACCCAAGAAAGATTCCATTTCCAGATCCAGAAGAAGAAATGCTCTTTGGCCAAAAATGATTTCATAAGGTGAGTAGCCAGTAGTCCTTTTGGTTAAGATTCAATCAGAGAAGAGAAAAGGAGGAAGTAATTTGTGACAATGCTTGCCACTTTCACCAGCAAGCTTAAAAAGTGCAGCATTCAAAGGACAATGGCCTTGTTCCACCATGCCTTGGCCTTAAGGATAATAAGGGGTAGTAACTCTATGCTGTCCAGGAAGAGATCTGATCATTTCAGCAAGTTTTCCCCCAAATTTGGAGCCACCATCAGTAGAGTAAGATTGAGCCAGGCCATAACACATTGTCCAGGTCTCATAGAGGAAAGCTGCCACTGATTCAGAGCTAAGATTCTTAAGAAACTTTGCTTCAACCCATCCAGAAAAATCATCTCTAGCCACAATGAGGTACTTAGCACCACCTGCCTTAATATGAACCACATCCATAGCAATCCTTCCAAAGACAGTGGACTCCCCAGTGGGATAACAAATTTCAGCTGGACACCTAAGATCACTTTTTTGACAAACTTCACAACTCTTGCACCATTGGGAGACAGATTTCTTCAGAGATGGCCACCAGAATTGTTTGGATAATTGATGATAAGTTTTGGTTTCCCCACAATGACCAAGACCTTCATGGATACTTTCAAGGATAGGATATTGTTTAGAAGGGAAATTAACAACAATAAGAGCACAAGGATTTCCTCTTTTCATAAGCCTAGAGCCTTGGAGAAAGAAATTAGAGTACTTTCTTTTAAGAGATCAAAATTCTTTAGCAGAGAGATCAGGAGGTTTTTGGAGAGTTAAAAGGGACTGCTCTAATTTAAGCCAGAAGCCTTGTTGAAAGCCACAATAATCTTGAGAAGAGAAAGTGAAGAAAGTTTGGATTAAAGATTCTTCTTCATCAAAATCCTTTCCAAAATCAGATTCATTGTCTCCAAGAGGTTGTCAAGATAAATCATCAGGCATGGTGAAAGATTTCCCAGGACTATGAAAAATATCAAAAGAAAAAAGCTGGATAAAGGCCATCCAACAAGTCATACAAGCATTGGGGAGGCTGGGAGCATTGATCATCTCAATGATGGATCAAGCATCAACTTGCAGTTTGAAATGTTGGCCCCAGAGAACGGTTTGAAGTTTCTTCATCATTTGAGCCACACCACAAAGTTCCAATTTGGGCTGAGAATACCTAGACTCTGCATATGAAAATAGCAAAGATTCATGAAGAGCAGGACTTTACCAACCATTCTCATCTTCCTGAGTAAGGAAAGCCCCAAAAGATTGATAACTAGAATTGACAGCCAGCTTGATCTTGCCAGCCCCAGGTCCATTGGAGATCTTCTTCAAGACTATATCTTTTCCAACCATCATTTTGAGCAACTGAAAAGAATGTTCACACTCTTGGTTCCAAATCCATTCAGCATCTTTTCTGGTTAGACAATGTAAGGGTGCACATATTTTGGATAAGGATGGGATAAATATTCTAACATAAGTGACAACACCTAGGAAGCCCCTAACTTCAGTGGGATTGATTGGAGTAGGCCAAGAGATGATCTTGTTGACTTTGGCTGGTACCATCCTTCTTCATTCCTTGCAGACCACATGACCAAAAATTTCCAGAGCAGGGACACAAGCAGCCAGTTTGGATCCAGAGACAGTAAGGCCAGACTCCTTGATTCAAAACAGAATCCTTTCCAAAGTAGTAGCATATTCCCAAATAAAACAATGGATTCCTGAATCCCAAGGTAAGAGATCATTATCATAGTCAGAAACTGCACATTTAATTCCAAAATCATCAATAAAGATACCAGCATGATCAGGGATTTCATCCTGGAGGATCCACATCATCTGAGCCTGATAGACTGCAACCAAATTAGTGGCACCTTGAGGCAATTGAGTAAGTTGAAATAAACCAAGAGGAGTATTGAAAGTAGTGAGAGGGCAAGAAATAGGATGTAAGGATTGTTTGTCATAGCCTCCCATAATGTCCCCTAGACCATAGCAAGCTCTCCCAGAGAATGATTTGAAAAATTCTTCAGTAGCAGGAGGAATACCAGAGTCTTTAATAGTAACTTTATTAAGAGGTTGGAGATCATGAACTATTCTAACTTTACCATTACTATTGAGGACACAGAAGACAGGGCTGGAATAACTAGAGGTCAACTGCTCATATAGGCCAGTACAAACTTGTTCTTGGACCAACTTGATAAATTTGTCAAATTTAGCAGCAGGGATTGGGATATTCTTCTTTTGCCAAGGATCATGTTCAACTACAGAGATGATATAAGGGAGGTCATAGGATTCTTTCAAGAGACCTCTCTCTTCTTCACAGAAAGCAATAGATTTTTCCCTTAGAGATAAGACATTTTTGATCAAATTTAACTCATCAGGAAGAAGAAATCCATCTGGACCAAAGTTGACCACCTTCAGAAGTTCTTCAGTGACTCAACCATTGGGCACAAAGGGACCAGTAAGGGATTGAGGAAGACCACAGTAAGGATCACAAGATAAGGAAGGAGGCATAAGAGGAGGATTGAGGTTGAGAGGCATGGGATGGTTGACTGGTTGGACCTTCTTGGCAACTGGTTTGTACTTGGTGGCAAAAAAAAGGAGTTCTTGTTTCCTCCAAGAGTTTACAAGTGAGACTTGATTAAAAAAACTGAGTCCAAGTTCCAACATTTTCCACGTCCGGTGTTCTGCAATATCCTCAAAAGGTGCCTTTTCCATAAAGGGAGAACCAGGAGATAATATGTTTCTCACATGTGTGGCGCAAGGTAGGGTTTTGAAAATGATGGTAGAAGGTTGCCCTGGCAGTGCAAAATTTGGAGGACTTACTTGTACCCCAAATTGCCTCAACTGAAGCCCATATTCCTCCATACCAAAACCACCAAGAATAGAATCAAGATCAGGATCTAGTTTAGACTCATTACAGAGATTCAAACCAGAACTGAGAGAAGATTGATCAGACCTAAGAGTACAAGGAAAAGAAGACACAACAGATCCAGAGAAAGAAGGAAAAGAAATATTTTTGGATTTTTCTGTTTTGACATGTTTTTGATTTTTGTTATTTTGACATGTTTTTGATTTTTGTTATTTTCTAGTTTAGATGAAAAAGATGAAAAGAATGAAAAATAAGCCTGGGTGATGAGAGTTGACCCTTGAGTTGAAGTCTGAGGCTGAAAAGAACTACAACTATTAGTAGGATAAACTATTCCCATAAAAAATGAGAGGAATTGGAATTATCTTTCTGCTTCACCTTTAAAGATGATTTAGAAGAATGACCAGGAAAATCTCTTTCCCAAAAAACAGAGAGGAAATTCAATATTTCTACCATCAGCATCAGGGAGAAGAATTCTCTCCCCAACTTGATCAGAAAACATCAGAGTAGCACCAAAATCCATCAAGAAAGGTTGTTCCAAGATCATAGGCCCTTCCAAACAAGTGATCCAAAAATGACAGGTTCAAACAATATTTTGACCAATCATGACTGGGACATCTTCAGAAATACCAACCAATTCACAAGATTGATTACCTATCCCATAGACTGCAGGATCAAAGCTGACCCTAGTACTGAGTTTGAGTTTACAGGCCATAGCATCCAAAATTAAGTTGAGCTGAGATCCAGAGTCCACAAGAGGAGAAACAATTTTAGCCAAGTCACCAAGACAACAGGGGAGGAAACCAAGAGGAAAGGATTAAAGATTGGAATCTGAAGAAGGACTAGCTCCACCAGAGTCCTCCATCAAAGTTCCAGAGGAGACCTTTAATTTGTCAGGACCAATCTCCACACTTCAAAAAGAGACCATTTCTTCATTCCTTCAGCAAAAGATGGAGAGATTGACAGGATTTTAGTCACAGATAGGTCAGGAATTTTGAGGTCAGAAATTTTCTTTAATACTCCTTCCACAGCATTGGGGTAGTCCTTGGAGATGCCCCTTTCAAATCAAACTTTGGGCTGGGTGGAGGGAGGAAGTTCAGGTGAAGCAGGAACTAAGGTGGGATCAGAAGGTTGAGGTGACTTGGATGAAAAAGGAGGATCTGGGTGATCTGGAAACCTTTCCATGAGTGTCTCCTTTTCCACCTCCATGTATTCTACATCAGAGGAAGGAGGCTCAGGTGAGGATTGTTGTTCAACTGGTTTTCAAAGAATTGAAGTTGGAAAGGAAGGGGCTTTGTGAGCTTTAGGTTCCTCATGTTGTTTCCTGGCTGGATCAGATTGATAAGTAGTCCCAGAAAGACTAGAGGAAGAGATAGCTGGAGTATACCAAGGTTGAAGAGTCCCACAGGATGATCAAAAATCAAAGGAAGCAAGGGATGCTTTCATTGGAGGTGGAGGCAGATAAGAGGCCACCACATGAAAAATAGGACGAGATGAATCAAAAGGGATCAGAGAACCATTAGAAAGAAAGAAATTGTTCCCCTTCTGCTCCACCAAATTTTCCTTTATACCCTTCTGGAGTTCCAGGAATTGTCCAATTCCATGGCCTTCCCAATGGCAGTAGTAACATACTAGGGTAAATTTAGGAACAGGAGTATAGGGTTTAGGAGTAAAAAGAGAAGAAATATTTTGATCTATTTTGTTCTCAAAAGCTCAAAGCATGTTTGTTATTTTGTCTAAAGTAGTAGGTTCTCAAGTAGAATTAGGATCTGCTTTAGGTCTTTTATCTGCCATCATCTTATTCATAATATTGTTGGATTCTTTTAAAGAAGGAGCATGGACTGTTTCAGTGGTTCTAGGTTTTTCAAAAGTTAAAGCAGTTTAACCTTTCATAACTTCATCCACAGTACTCCTAAGGATAAGGAAAACAGGGAGCTTGAATTGATTGTCCCTGGGGGTAATCATAAATCCAGATTTGACCAATTTGTCTTTAATCCTTTCCTGCCCAGCCAACAAAAAAGATTGGAAGAATTGTGCTCAAACTTTGTCCAATGAATCAATGTGATTGTTTTGGAAAAGATAGTTTTGGATAGGGTCCAAAGACTTCCTAAAAGACTGGTAGTCAGAGGCTGAAGAGACACCACCATTCATAATCCATTGAGAGACAAGAGAATCCAAATCCTGAAAAGTAAACCAAGCTACATCTATTTGACCCCAATATGCCAACATTGCCTCCCTCAGAAGCCTCCAGTCATGGGATTCAAATCCTTCAAACAACTTGATTACTTCCATGACTTCATGAGAGCAGATAAAGAATTTTAACTGGTAGACCATATTGTATTTGCTTGCTCCATCCACTTAAGAGTCCAAGAACCGTCCAACATTTACCCCATTGAACCCTAAGTTCTTGTTCTGAGGTTTGATCTTTAAATTCTTTGGTCAAGAAGAGGTGGTTGGAGTACCAGTAGATGCCATTTTGAATAACAGAATTCCTAGAGGATCCAAAGAGCAGATTTCCAAAGTGGCTCACAAGTGTGGCAAGAGTAGGGTTTCACAAAAAACAACAAGTACCTTGCCCGGATGGTGAACAAATTGGGAGGACTTACTTCTAGGATAAGTTGCCTCCAAGGATCAGATCTGAGAAGAGAGAGAGAAGCAGAGAAGAAAAGAAAAAGATTGTATTTTGAAGTTTGATTCCAAATGTTGATGATGATTTTGGGACTGTAAATCCCAAGGTTTCTGGTTTGATCCCTGCCTGGGGGAAAAAATGTAAGACTCCAAACGGTTCTAAGCCCCAGGAAGTTCTGTGGAGGGGAAAGGTGCTGTTTAGGCTGCCCTACTAAGAGTTAAAATAGTATTTAAATGTAACTGGAATCAAGTTCCAGGAAATTTTAAATAAGGAATCAATATAAGGGATGAGTTTGGGAACAGTTGGTAGCAAAGGAATCAACACTATCTGAGGCAAGATGGTGGAGGGAAAGACTTGAACAAAATAAGTCAAAGTTTTGTTCAGAGTTCAATGGAACAAGGCTGTTGCAAGTAACAATGCCCACAAGCTAATAACTCTGGTTGTCAGCAGAAGATTAGGAAAGATAAACTCAATCCCAACCAACCCCCAGGTTCTCAATGAACCCACCCAACTCTCCGCAATCAAGCACTTGAAGGGTACCAGATAACTGTGGGTGGCTGAACAAAACAAAAGCAATTTGTTTGTGAAGCTATAGAAGCAAAGCAATAGTGGTTTCAAACAAGAATAACCCAACACCTCTCAAGGAACTCAAGAGTAGCTTGGCAGAATCCAACTTTAAAGGATAAAGGGAGGTATAAAAATCCAGGTCCTAAGTTTAATAAGACCTCTTCAATCAATTGTGATTGGCTCCAGAAAGATGATCAGGAAGGATCAAGACCAGTATGGTTGGAAAAAGGGATCAAGGAGTGGTATAACACACTCAAGAGTTCCAATAGACAGAATTCTCTTCAACCAGCAAGGACATAGTTGGTGATAAGGATCAGGGTCACAGATGGATGGATCAAAAATTTGAGTATGGAGGCTCAAAGGATCAAGGGGCAATCATGGATATACCCAGAATGAGGATCAGGATCAAATTTACTATGATTACGGGGGGCATACACACGCACTCCCATGGATGATTCAAAAAAGGCAGGGGAGAGACCCTCCTTTTATAGAAAAGGGGTCTGTAGAATATTTACAAGAGAGATTTTACAAATGAGAGCGGATTTTTTTTTTTTTTTCAAATAATAATGAGGACTAAAAGGTCAGACCAAGGGAAGCCATCAGCCCATGCCAATGATGGGCGCGGGCAGGTGACAATGACAGGTGAGGCCCGCGCGGGAAGATGACTGAAGGGCCTGGCCAATGGATGACCATGGATGAGCAGCAGCAGGCCCTGGATGACATGACAAGGGGATCCGGGCAGACTACTGATGAAACACGCAGGAGACCCAGTAGCTCATGCCGTGGATCAGGTGCAAAGGTTCCGACAACTGCAAGCAACGCTTGCAGTCATTGGCCAATGGATTGGGATAGATCTTGGGATGGATAGAGATCAGATGATCTGGATGGGTTAAGAGGATGATGGGATGGGGTGATTGATTGAAAAAAGGTGGGTTGAGGTTGTTGTTGACAATCTTGAATCAATGAGTACCAATGAGATCTAATCAAAGGATTGACTTTGATGGATTGATGATGATGATGATGATGATGGTGGTGGTAGTGGTGGATGGTCACAGACGACCGCAAGAAATGCTTGCAGTCATTGGTTGATGGAGGCAAGGGTGGGAAGCTCAATGACGGCAATTGATTGAGTCAAAATGGATTGAATGGCAATGATCACCATCAACTACAAGCAACGCTTGCAGTCATTGGTCAATTGGATGATTGTTGATGGATGCGGTTGATTGGTGACCGCAATTGATTGAGTACAGATTGATCAAATGGCAATGATCACCAACAACCATCAGAAATGCTTGCAGTCATTGGTCAATGGCAGCGGTCAATCAGATGGGTTGACAATGTCATCTTTGTCATCCTCTAGTATGGATAGCTCATTGTTGTTTGACAATTGGTTTTGATGGTGATGATGATGACAATTGGAGGCAATGGCCGTTGTGTTAACAAGAGAGGTGATACCCCCCAAAGTTGTCCTCAATTTCCGGAAGTTATTGGTCTAAGTGTCTGTAAGGAGATTGGATGCAATGAGTTCAAGAACAGAGAGAGTGATGATGAGATAAATTCCTCCGTTCCAATCCTTCCCATACCATTCCCTGGTGGTCCAGATGATGATGATATATGATGATGACCCAACCCGGAGTTGAGAGTGAGGTATTTTTGAGTCCTCCCTCTCAACCCTAACCTAGGTACAACCACAAGCAGCAAGATAGATGAAATATGACCCCATGTACAGAACCCTAGCTCCACGCTAACCCTACCCTGTACCACCCACCCGTCTGAAACCCTCCCCTTTGATATCACGTACATCCGGTTTGTCCTTCTCATGGCGCAGCCCTCTGCCACGCCCTACTTGGAGCCCCCGGGGTTTATCCTTCTGCGTGCATCCGCGGATCCCGCAATCCGTGGGTTGGCCTGCGCAAACCTCCCCGGCGCGTATAACCCCTGATTGCCCCGCCCTTGCCTTCTGGACTAGCCTCCCGCAAGCTTGGTTGGGCCAACTCCATCACTTGGTTGGCATTCCCTGGGCAGGTTGCGGCCCGGTGCCCCCCAGAGTAGGCCCAACCCACACCTGGTGCCAAGCCCCGCAATCCCTGCCGCTGAGCCCTCATCAGCTGCTGCTGAACCCGCAGCAGGCACTGCTCAGACCACGCGCACACCAAATTCTGAGCCCAACCTACCCAACTGCTGAGCGCACAGCCCGCAACGCAGCTCCCAATCTGAGGTTATAAATACAACACCACACCCCCCCCCAAGTTGGGTTCTGTCCCCAGAGGTCCTTCCATCACTACATCGCCCTTACTGCGCTACCAGACCACCCCAGCTACTAGCCCTGCCCCTCCTTCCAACTTCCGCCAACCGCGTCACCCATTGTCATCTTGTAATTTCCTCCTGTTGGACCAAGCCCCCCAGATGGTCCTCCGGAGGCCCCCTCCTCACCAGTCCCACCTCCCCCCAGCCCCCCAAGATCCCGGAAATCCCCGTTGTTTTGGCACTCCCGCCAGCCAGATTTTAGATCTTTGCTGAAAGGTCAACCGCAACGCTCCACGACTTCCTAGCAACCCCCAGCACTCAATCCTTGGAATCCTGGTGCAAGCTATTGGTGTCTTTCCAGGCCTTACTGGCCTTGTTGCGGGCGGACATGGAGGAAATGATGAAAATGGATTAGGCGCGTCGCCCCCCCTCTGCCCCCATCCCTCTTTCTGCATTTCTCATTGTACCACACTTCCCCTGATTAGAGAAATACACCTCTTCTGCGCGCGTGTCCTTTCCCAGAGGGTTTTCCTGTGGAAACATCCCCACGTCCTGAGTAAGTTTTAACAAAAGTTCTGTGTCCGCGCGTCATAAGTGAGGATGAGAGTGAGATTGAGATCCGCACCCGCATCCTGGTGAGAATGAGAGTGAGATTGAGATCCGCGCCCGCTTCCTGAGCCAACAAAGTTCCCTGGAAGGTACCTGGACTGCCCCAGCCAAACTTCCACACAGTTCCCCGTACCCAACCAGCAACAAACACAACCAGCCTCCACCAGCGCGCGCACACAGTCATCCAAGAGAGGAAAAGAAGTTGAGGAAACAAACACTCTGGGGTGTCTAGCTGTTCAGGCTGTGAACCGGCTAGGACACCCCCTCACCAAATCAGACCTGTCCCGTACGTGTCCCACGCATAATCTGCACCCATTACGCTGTAGGATAAGACAACTGATAAAGAGAAGACAGAGAAAAGAACCAAACCCAAAAAGAAAAAGTTTTTTTTTTTTTTTTGCTAACGCTGGGCCTCCACTCCTTGTCCTGCATTACCCAACTGCGGGGCTTGTCCTTGCGTTTACGGACCCGGCTCGTGCCGCACCCGCATCCCTGCAACCAATCATAACCAAAACCAGTACCAACTTGCAAAGCGATGTATTCAAGAAATAAGAAAATGAACATTCTGAGGTGTCTAGTTATTCTGGCTGTGAACTGGCTAGAGCACCCCCTCACTAAATCAACCTTTTGCCCTACTGGTGTCCCCCCGGGCTTGACGGCTGTCCCCAGCAGTTTTTAGCCTCTTGCTCCTTTGAGGAGGCGCATCGTGCATGGGCTCCTCCTCAGCCAAAGAGCCCAATCTGTCTACCAATCCTGAACCACCCGCACTGTCCCCTGCGTCCGCGCCATTTCTGGCCATCTTGTCAAAGGAGGTGGAGCCGCGTGAACAGAAGCGCTTCACATGCAAAGACGGGGCCTTCCGTTTGAGCGGCGCCCCGTCCAATTCCTCAAGCTGATAATTCCCGCCCTTGAACTTGGATGCCACGCAGAAGGGGCTGTTCCATTGGTTGGCAAAAAGCTTACCCCCTTGGGACTCCAGACTACGGTTGTACAGCAAGACCAAGTCCCCCTTCCGCAACGGATCCCAGAGGCAATGGGAAAAAAACTTTTACCAATAGCGGACCAATGCCATCCTAGTCTTCGACAACCTTACTGCGGCCTTTGCCAGGGTCTTGTCCCATTGGAGAAGCTGTTTGGTGCGCGCCTCCACAAGCTCTGCGGAGGTCTTCACCTTCCACCAGTCCACGCCCAAGAAGTTTTCCAGCTAAATGTCTACTCAAAGCACCGGACGCTGTCCGTAGAGAAGGTCATAAGGCAAGTAGCCCATCAAGCGTTTGACCAAGATCCTGTCCGCAAAGAGGACCACCAGAAGGGCCTCCTGCCACCGCTTGTCTTCCTCACCGCACATCTTTACCAGGGCGTCCTTGATAGGCTGATGACCGCGTTTGATCATCCTGGCTCCCTCCGGATAGTACTCTGTGAACCACCCAAACTTAGCTCCACAATTCTGGACCAGCGTCATCAAACAACCCTGGAACTCTGCGCCTCCGTCAATGGTGACCAGGCAAAGCAAACCATACTGCGCAAACCAATATTCCTCTAGAAACTGAGAAACCTTCTCCGCCAACAACTTCACCAGAGGACAAGCCTAAACCCAACCCAATAGATTGTCCTGCGCGACCAGCAGGTACAGGAACTTTGCCGCCTTTATGTGGACCACGTCAAGGGAGACCCCCCCAACAGCGCGTCCTCCCCTGTAGGGTGATCCACCTCCCTGGGTAGCCTAGAGCTCCGCTGTTGACACGCTTTACAAGACTTCACCCATTCACGCACCGCGCGCACCACACCTGGCCACCAGAACCTTGCTTTCACCCACCTCTGCGTTTCAATCTTGCCCCGGTGGCCAAGGTTGTCATGAAGACACCTCAGAATCATTTCCTGGTCCTTCCTCAATTTTGCAACCACCAAAGGCACTGGGGTACTCTGCCGCCACAGTTGTCCTTCCTGCAAATAGAAAGTGGTTGTCTGCCGCTTTTCCCATCAAATTACTGCCCCTGACGTACCCTTGGGAAACCAAAGATCCTGCAAAAAGGAGCACAAGGTTGCATAACGCCCGGACTGCTGCAGCGGAAGGATGACCTCCACCTCCACCATACCTACACAGATAACCAGAGACTCCACGTCCGGGGGTTCCGCCCCCTCAAGCAGGTCCTCCCGCGGATACCGCAACAGCACTTTGGGCATCATGAACGCCTTCCCCGGAACATGAACCACCCCAAAAGTGAATAGCTGAAGAAAGGCCACCCACCTAGTCATAGGAGCGTTTGGCAGGGTTGGAGAATTGATCATCTGCACCAGGGCCTCCTCATTGACCAAAAGCTCAAAGTGTACCCCCCAAAGCAGGTGCTGAAGCCTCCGCACAATTTTGGAAACTCCGCATAATTCCAGCTTTGTCTGCAAATACCAACTCTCTGTTGCAGTAAACGTCACGGACTCCTAGAGAATGGGCCTGTCCTTACCATCCTCTTTCTGCGTCAGGACGCCGCCCGCTCCAAACTCACTAGATTTGACGGCCAAGCGGATCCCTCCCGCGTAGTAGTTAAGGTTCTGGAGGAAAATGTTGCGGCCCACAGTCTCCTTGAGCTTTGCAAAGGCAGCGCAAACCTTGCCGTCCATTCCCAAACCGCTCCCTCCCATATTAGCACCCGCAGCAGACTTGCAACTTTTGCAAACGGCTCAATGAACATGCAAACGTAACTTCAAAGTCCCAGGAATTGGAGGATATGCAAAGGCGTCTGCGGGGTTGGCCACTCAAGGACTTTGTTCCGTTTTCTTTGTGGAAATTCTCCTGCCTTCAAAAGCCACCACATGTCCTAGCACTTCCAGTTCCAGAACACAAACTTCAAACTTACTCCCCAACACTGTAAGCCCTGCCTCCTCAATTTGGAACAAGACCTGCTCCAACGTCTGTGCGTACTCCCAGCTGAAGTGGCAGATCTTTGGGGCTTCCTCTAACACCGCACCCCCGTAATCCGTCTATGGCCCCTTGATGCCCGCATTGTCGATGAAAATCAGAACCCCGTCCAGAATGTTTTCCTGCAGAATCCACGTCATCTGGGCCTGATAAACCACCACCAAGTTTGTTGCGCCCTGCGGCAACCGCGTTAGCTGCATCCTCCCCAATCCTGTCTTGAAAGCGGTTAAAGGCCGCGAGTTGGGATGGAGCTTGTGCTGATCATAACCCCCCCATTACATCAACAAATCTGTAACAGGCGCGCCCTGCCATTGATTCCAGGAACTTGTCCCCACACGGCGGCAATCCCATGTCCCGGATGGTGAATGAGTTAAGCCGCTGCAGGTCATGAGCAATCCTAAGCGACTTTCTGTTGTGTTTAACAACAGCAAAGATTGGGCTATAGTAGCTCAATGTGGACTGCTTGTACAACCCTGTCCTCAGGTGCTCCCGGACCAGTTCCAAAAAGGGTTCCCGCACGGTCCAAGGGATTTGAATCAGCTTGATCTGCCAGGGCTTGTGCGGCACCGTGGGGATCAAATAGGGATCTCCAACCTTGTTCCTAAGCAATCTGTGCTTGTAAGTCCCAAAGGCAAGGGCCTTTTTGTAGAGCACCAACACCAATGCCAGCAAATCCTTCTCCTCCGCACTCAACCACTCCGTCAGCCCAAAATTAAGCGCCTCAATCCGCTCATCCATGATCCGCGCCAACCGTGTTACCCACCGTGACTTCTTCAACGGACTTACCCAGGGGTCCCAAGACCAGGAGATTGGCCTTAGAGGCCCGTTCAGTCCCGGCGGCATTGGCTTGTTCTGGGGCCAAACCTTTCATGCCACGGGCTTGTACCTTCCCGCGTTGCACTTGACCATTCTTATGCCTCCACCGTTGTCCTTGTGAATCCTGGCAATAATTAAACCGTGGCACTTGCCTATTCTCACGAGCGTGGCACTATGGTACGGTTTTTGAAACACAGTACCTTCCAATGGCGCATACTGAGGAAGAGGACTTACTTCTGCCGCTGGCGCCCTCCGCCCGCTTCCTTCCCCCTCTTTCCCCCTCCTGCTCCTTCCTAATCAAACCCCCGCACAAAAACGGAGCCTGTCCCGCAAGGTACCCGCGGTTGACTAGGCAAAATCCTCTGCGGGGCAAACCTCACGGTTGTCCCCCCCATTGGATTCTGCCTCTTTTCACCCATTTCCCCTTCCTGTGGTTGCAGATGGTTGTCTCAAACCTTTCCCCGGACACTTCTTCCACAGTCAGCGTCTCCATCCATTCCTCCCCTTTAAACACCATCCGGGCCCGGAACCTAAACATAAACGGTCAACCCAAAATTATGTTGCCGTGCTCAACTGAGAGAAAAACCAGCAACTTCTGGACCTTTGCAACCTCCACCACCCCATCCACCCAACATTCCCCTCCATTGAGCGCCCGTAATCCCATAGCGCACTTCCTTTGAACCAGCCCCAACTCATCCACCAATTTTGACAGGAGCAGATTGACCATTGACCCACTGTCCACCATTGCCCACACCTTCCTGCCCGCAATATTCATCAAGACATAGGCAAGCGGCACCAACACGGCTTTGGATTGGCACAACTTGCGTTCCCCTTCCTCCCCCGCCGTGTTCACGCGCTGCACCGTTGCCGGAACCCTGCCTCCCCCATGCTCCCTCAGCACCTGAACCATTTCCTCAACAACCACAGGGGAGACCGCAGCCAGCTCCCGTAGCATGAGGTTTATTGGTGCCTCGCTCCCCATCACCCATTGCACAATTTCCACGGCCTTCCTCCTTCCTCCGGAACTGGTTGATGACACCTTGCCTACTGGCCCTTGAATACCAGTTTTTGGGGCCTGGGTCAATGGCCTCTCTCTGACATCCACATCCATCTTCTCCAACAAAATACACTTTTTTGCCACCAATGCCCTAACCTCCGCCTCCACACGCAGAGCTTGCCACGTATCAGGCCCGGTAACAATCCCAAGTGACACCCAAGCCGCCCCTGCGGGCCGGGCTCTTGCCCTAACCTGCTCCACCGGGGGTGGCTGAACGGCCCCCAGATCCACCAGATTGCCCATTGGGAATATGTAAGTTGCCCCGGACGTGCGGACCAACCCCTCATCCATGTCCTTGGTCAGTTCTGCGCAAACAGACTTCCAGTGGCCTTTATTGCTGCAATAGGTGCACATGCAAACCAAAAACCCGCTTGACGGCCCGCTACTGGGCTGGAAGCCGCCCCCCATGTGAGGCGGAACTCCGCGCGGAGGAGGAGGAGGCGGAGCCGTTATCCAATTAAGAAGTATCCATAGGTCCCATAACATATCTGTTACCTTGTTCACTGGTACTTCCATTGACTGCAAAGGGGCTGCTGGCCGCTCCGTCGCTGATGGGCCCGCAGGCGGTACCTGTGTTGGAGATGGAGTGGAAGAGGCCATTGGTTGCCTTGAAACCGTTGGGAACAACCTGGCTGTATCCTCAATCAGTTCTTCCAAATAAATCTTGCTCTCTACCGCCTGGTTGATCACGCTTAGGTTTGGAAGAAGCATGACACTCCAATCCACTGACCGCAACACCAACCTGTGTTTGAATAGATACTTCTGGACCCGCGCAAAAAGTTGCGGTGCAAGCCCGCCTAGAAATGCCTGCTTCATTTCCCCTGTTTTACCCAATACCACCTGGTTCTTCTCTAGGTAGCTGTAGATGCGGTCAAACTTAGATTTTTATTTAGAAAAATCACTCTGTGTCCACACCCCACCTTGCAAAATTGCCTATGCCACTGCCCACTCAAAGTCTGTCTCCTGGAAGCGGGGCTCACGCTTCCCCCACCTTGCCATCATCTCATTCTGGAGCCTTTCCCAGTCTCAAGCCTTGTAGCCAGACATATCCTCCACGTCCCGGAGCTTATTCTCATCCGTGATAAAGAGAACAACCGTACGGACCTTATCCTTTCCTGTTGCGTGTTCCAAGTCCGCGATATCCTCAAACCTTGCTAGAAAGCACCCAATATTGGCTGTGTCAAACCAGAGATGAGGGAAGTTCTGCGGCCTAAGCCATACCCGTGGCGGAACCTCAGCCGCCTCCAAAGGCTCCGACCAAGGAGGAGCAAAACCGCTGGACCAAGTAGTTGGCGGTGGTGGAGGTGTTGGCCCACCAGCTCCCAACCGGAGAGGGAACAAAGGTGGGACGTTGGATCCTGGAGTAGTTGATGGCAACATTGCACCCACTAGCTTTGAGAGACCTAGACAAAAGATTATTTTCCCAGCCAGACACCCAGATGTGGTAACAAGAGAGGTGATACCCCCCAAAGTTGTCCTCAAGTTCCAGAAGTTATTGGTCTAAGCGTCTGTAAGGAGATTGGAAGCGATGAGTTTAAGAATAGAGAGAGTGATGAAGAGATAAATTCCTCTGTTCCAATCCTTCCCATACCATTCCCTGGTGGTCCAGATGATGATGATATATAATGATGACCCAACCCAGAGTTGAGAGTGAGGTATTTTTGAGTCCTCCCTCTCAACCCTAACCTAGGTACAACCACAAGAAGCAAGATAGATTAAATATGACCCCAAGTACAGAACCCTAGCTCCACCCTAACCCTACCCCGTACCACCCATCCCGTCAGAAACCCTCCCCTTTGATATCACGTACGTCCGGTTCGTCCTTCTCATGGCACAGCCCTCCGCCGCGCCCTACTTGGAGCCCCCCTGGTTTATCCGTCCGCCAATCCAGCGCTTATGCCTGCACAAACCTCCCTGGCGCATATAACCCCTGATTGCCCCGCCCTTGCCTTCCAGAGTAGCCACCCACAAGCTTGGTTGGGCCGGCTCCATCACTTGGTCCGTGTTCCCTGGGCAGGTTGCAGCCCAGCGCCTCCCAGAGTAGGCCTGACCCGCACCTGGTGCCAAGCCCCGCAATCCCTGCCGCTGAGCCCTCATACGCTGCTGCTGAGCCCGCAGCAGGCACTGCTGAGACCGCGCGCACACCAAATGCTGAGCCCAACCTACCCAACTGCTGAGCCCGCATCCTGCGACTCAGCTCCCAATCCCAGGTTATAAATACAAAATCACACCATCCGCGCGCGTGTTTTGGAAAAAAAAGAAAGACAGGGAACTGAAGGATGAGGGGTGAAGCAAGGAGGACTTGAAAACCGGGCACAGGGGTCTAGGCACTGAGAGATCTTCCTAGACAACTAGGAGAAGGGAAGGCTGAGACTTGGAAACTGAAATAGGAAATTATTCTAATTTTTTTTAAAAAAATGAGGAATAAAACATCACAAAAAATTTAAATTTTTCCACAGTGGTCTTGAGGTTCCCAGATTTGGTCACTAAATTTCAGAAACTTGACTAGAAACGCTTGTTCAAACCATTCTACCTCCCCAGCTACAATTAAATCATCTATGTGGAATAAAACAAACAGATGCCGGTTTGCATGAGTGTAGAGAAAAGGATCAGCGCTGGACTGAACCAGCCCAATAATTTCCAGCCAGGTCTTCAGGGTTTTATACCAGTTCAAAGGAGCTTGACGCAAACGGTATAGGGATTTCTTCAACTTGAGGAATTTTGAGGAGCGCAAGCTCTCCTTTTCCTTTGTGGTGACCAAATCTGGACAACCTGGACCAGATGTGGGAAATTCAAATTTTTTTTCTACGATTCTTGAGTTAGGTGTCATTTATCAGTAAAAACAAAGAAAAAAAATCCAAATTTTTTTGTATCAGTATCACTCCTCCAATTCCCTCAACCTGCCAAGTGTTCCCCTGTCCCAGTAGCCTAGGACAGGCCTCTCTTGTTCCCATCCCCTAGGCATTGCGTTTGATTCCTTCTCTTGTCATTCCCCTTTTCTTTTGGACAAACGCGCGGGCTGAGACCCGCTTGGCCTGAGCTTATCCATCTACCCTCACCACCTTCCTCCCCACATCCTTCTCAGTTCCTCTAAACCCTCAAGAACCAATCAATCAATCCCCCCACCTTGCCAATACCTCATTTGATCACCTCGACCCATTCCTGCACCCCCTTCTCACGCCCTTCAAGATTGAGTTCAGAACCAATCCCATCCATCCAAACTTGGAATCCTTGCTTCAAGTCAATTGGAATGACAAGCTCCCTTCCCAACTTTTCCCAACACTCAATCCCCATGGACAAAATTGACTCCGTCAATCATTGGAAATTGTTCCAGGAAAATCCATTTGACCTTCAATTGACCCATCTCATCCCCCCTCCAACTCAACCTCACCCCACTCCGTAAACCATCATCATCATCACATCCTACCATACCAGAGAGGATCATCATCATTTTCACCTTGCAATAAATCATCCGTGGGGCTTCATTCCCCTTTATCTGAGACTAAAAATTTGGGTATAAAAAAAAAAATTCTTTCTTTTTCCTCTCTATTTGTAGAATCAGTTGTACATAGTCTAACAGGGCCTCCTGCCCATATAAGGAGGGGCTCTCCCCTGCCTTTTGGAGGGGTATCATCAGATCACATCATCATCATCACATCCTACCATACCAGAGAGGATCATCATCATTTTCAACTTGCAATAAATCATCCGTGGGGCTTCATTCCCCTTTATCTGAGACTAAAAATTTGGGTATATCTAAGATTTCCCCTTGATCCTTGAGCCTCCATACTCAAAACCCTGATCCTTGATCCTTATCACCAACCAATAGTTTTTCTGGTTGAAGAAGAATTTGACTGATTGACTTCTTGAGTGTGTTACACCACTCCTGATCCCTTTATCCAACCATACTGGTCCTGATCATTCTTTGATTAGCTTTCTGGAACCAGTCACATTTGACTGAAGAGGTTTTATTAAGCTTAAAACCTGGAGTGTTAAACCTCCCTCCATTTCTTTTGAAGTTGAATTCCGCCACGCTACTCTTGAGTCCCTTGAGAAGTGTTGGGTTATCCTTGTTTGGATCAGTTATTGTTTGCTTCTAGAGCTTCTTCAAACAATTAGCTTTGTCTTGTGCAGCCACCCACAGTTATCTGGTACCCTTCAAGCGCTTGATTGCGGAGAGTTGGGCAGGTTCATTGAGAACCTGGAGGTTGTTTGGGATTGAGTTGATCTTTCCTAAGCTTCTGCTGACAACCAGAGCTATTAGCTTGTGGGCGTTTTCACTTAAAATTGCCTTGTCTTGTTGAACTCTGAAAAAACCTTGAATTCTTCTATTCAAGTTTTCCCTGGCATCATCTTGTCTCAGATAGTGTTGTTTTCCCAGCTACCAACTACTATCATCTTTATCCTCTTACTTTTGGTCCCCTGTTTACCAGGTTCTGGACTTTGATCTCAGTTACATTTAAGTATGTTTTTAACACTCAGGAGGGCAGCCTAAACAGCACCTTTCCCCTCCACAGAACTGCCACGGCCTAGCACCGTTTGGAGTCTTACACTGTGAGAATGTATATGTCTTCTTCCAGCGGAGCAAAGAGAAAGGCAGCATTGACATAAAATTGCCTTACTTCAAGATCATGATCCCAACCGTACAGAAGAAGAAGAAGAAGTGTTGTGAATTTACCGGTTGGTGCGTACATCTCACCAAAATCTATCCCTGGGGTTTGAAGGTTGTGTCAATGTTAGGAGTCAAAAAATGTCTCTTTATTTCAATTCAAACCAACAACTTTTGTAGTAGTATAATCTTTTGTGATAGAAGTAGGAGGAATGTACATCACATATCAGACTACGGTCTTGAGTGGGGATGAAACATTGAAATCAAGAGAGACATGAAAAAAAAGAAACAAAGGAAATATGATCAGGGTTGAATCATTACCTTGGTCCGGAACAGGTGATGTGGTCTTGGCGAGTTGGTCTTGAGAGGAGGTGATCAACTGGTTTACTCCTCCTTGATGACAATGCGGTGCCAAGCTTTTAGTTGCAAGTACAGTTTTTCTTCAGGTAGGTGGTTTGACGTTGGACTGATTGGATGGTTGGGGGATTGGATGGAAGTAGAGGAGAGATGGAGTACGGAGAGGTCAGGAGAGGGAGAAAGGAATTGGCTGCTTTCAGAGATCAGGTTTTTCCTCTCAGAGACAGCCCTGAGGTTGTCAGCGCAGGTGCAGTTGATGGGGGAGCGCGGAAGGGCTGCGGAGGCCGCGGGATCTCTAACTAACACTCCTCCTAGATTCAGTGGCAGTGAGGTGTAACTGGAGCCAAGCTTGCACCACCTTGACATACCCAAGTGGCTTTGTGAGAATGTCTGCAATCATTTTGTCCGTGGGTGTGTGTTTGACAGATATGAGTGATTTGGACACTAGTTCCCGCATGTATTGAAAGCGTATCTCAATTTGTTGGGAATTGGGATTCAGCTGGGCTTCCTTGCTGATAAAGTTGGCCCCTTGATTATTGTTCTTTATTTTTGGCTTTGAGATCAGGATGCTGATGCCAAGCATAAGGGTGGACAGCCACCTGATCTGTTTTGCGCACAAGTTTATTGCCACAAATTCAGCCTCCATTGTGGACTGAGCAACTATGGGTTGCTTCTTGGTGGTCCAGCTGATGGGGTTTCTGTATAGGGTGACCACATAGCCTGAGGTTGATTTCTGTGTAGTGATTGATTGACCATAGTTGGCGTCCGCCCGTCCGCATAGTTGGTCTCCAGGGTTGGTGGTCCTAGTGAACAGTAAGCCCATGGATTTTGTTCCTTGTAGATACCGGAATAGGTGCTTCACCATCTTCCATTGAGCCTGCGTTGGTTTGTTTGAAAACTGAGACAGGAGGTTTACGGTAAACTGTATATCCGGTCTTGTGTGGATTGCCAGATGTATCAGGGTGCCAAGCGCCTTTTGCATGGTCTTCACATCAAAATTGGGTGATTCTTGCCCTACTACTTTGTGAATGTTCATGGGTGCGGGAGCTTTTACAGGGTTGAGGTGCTCAAAGCCAAAATCTTTGAGTGCCTTCTTGGTGAGTTTGCATTGGTGCATTTTCAGCAATCCATCTTGATTCCACTCAAGAGTGTAACCCAGGTGTTGGGTTGGGCATTCCTGGAGCTTCAGTTTGTAGTGCCCCCCCAGAAGTTTCAGAAACTTCTCAACCTCTTCTCAATTGCTACCAACAAATAGCCCATTGTCCACGTGCAGATGCAACCAGAGTGACTTGGATTTGTTCACAAAGATCAATTTTTCCCCTGCCAACGGGTTAAGGCCAAGCGAGTGGAGTGTTTTTTTCAGATGGGAGCGCCAGCATCTAGGAGCTTGCTTGGTCCCATACAATGATTTGTTTAGCCACCAAACCCATTCCTCCTTACCCTTAACTTCAAATCCTGACACTTGAGCCACGTGAACCACCACATTGATATCTCCGTAGAGGAACGCCGTCTCAACGTCAAACTGGTACACGTACCAGCCGTGCTGCACAGAAGCTGAGAGTAGCACTTGTAGGGACTTGCTTTGTCCAACCAATGAGTATGTGTTGAGGTAGTGTCGGGGATATTCTTGGTGATTTCCAAAACAGACCCACCAAGATTTACATCTGGTGGTTTCCCAAAATTCATTCTTTTTCCTGACTAACTGCCACATTCCCCAAATGACTTTGTTGTTGTTTGGCCGTGGTACCAGAGTACCCGTCTTGTGCATAAGTAGTGACTGGTTTTCCTCTGCCATTGATTCCAACCATTTAGGTTGCTTGTCCGGATCCGCCATGACTTTTTCCAACAAGACAACCTTGCTGACCAGCGCTTCATCAACATTGTTTCCCCTGGTACGCTCGCCGCGTGTGCGCCTTGAGTTTGGGATGATGGCTGTGACATCAATGTCCAAGGAGATGTTCTGAGGAGCTTTGTCATAGTATGGGACATAAGCGTATCCCTTGGGTGCCATCACTGGGGTTGGTTGTGTGTCCTGTGGAGCGCAGTCTTCACCGGGAACAGGGTTGAAGGTTGGTACATTATTGGGAGTGCCCGCTGGGGGTAGCAAGGAGGACTCAGTTGGACCTGGAGGTTGCAGATCACCTGAGCTCAACGTTTGGGGAGTGTTGGGCTTTTTGTGCCCCCAACAATGAGAGGTGGGCATAAAGACCAAGGTGGACTTGCCCACAGGAGCTGGGGGAGATGTGGCGGGTAGGACGTACTGTGGAAGCAAGGACAGGGATTTCTTTAGGGATTGTGCAGACTGATAAGGAAAGACAAGGCGGGTTGGTTTGAAGTCCCGGCTTACCACCACTTTCCCCTTGCTTGGGTCCAAGAATCAACCAGTTTCCAAGTACAATTCGTACCCAAGGAATAGGAGGGGCTTGGAGCGAACATTCAACTTGGAGTGAGGGGAGTTGTGCACGTGCACCTTGAGGCCAAACGGAATCAGCGTTAGTATGTTCCGGATGGGTTCTATGGTTGCATTCAGGTCAAGCAACGTGCTAAATGGTGATCTCCACTTGATGGAGGCAGATGGAACGATGTTGATCAGCATGGAGGAGTATTTTGCCATTTTGTCCCAGTAGCTTATTGGTATGTCCAATTGGGCAAGGAGACAGCGCATCTTTGCAAGGATTGGTTGGTTGAATGGCTCTGCCAGTCCATATGATTGTGGTGAGTTAGCCGGTCCCTGCTTGAGAACAATGCCGCGGACCAAGAGAAAGTCTCTGAGCTTGGTTGACCCAAATTCACCGCTGCGGTTGCAGTGCAGGAAAGCAGGCGTGACATCCAGCTGATTTTTTATCTCATGAATATAACTTACTATTCTATCCTTGGCATTGGACTTATTTTTGATGATGTAAACTTGGTTGTACCTTGAGAAGTTTCTGATGATCGCCAACATGTAGGACATGGACTATTTGCACGGGGGAGTGATCTGGAGGACCTTGTGGTGTCATTTTATAGACACGGATTGGGAACTGCGTCGCGGCTGCGCGCTCAGCATTGGAGGCAAGCGGGCTCAGCATTAGGGTATGCGGAGTGCTCAGCAGCAGCCGCTGTTTGGCTCCGCACCTGGTGGACAGGTTGGGCTCAGCATTGAATGCGGCGTGGGCAGCGATCCGCCCCGGAGATTGGATTCAGAAGGTAGTGCGCTTGACTAGGTTTGCGGGCGCGCCAGTTTGGATACGTAGGTGCGGAGAAATCCGCGGGCTATGAAGGAACCAATGGAGCGCACGGATCATGCCGGATATTACCAAACACCCACGACGGGTGCGGACAAACAAATACAGACAGGCGCGGGGGGCTCCGAGTAGGGCGCGGTGCGAGGACCGCTTCATGAGAAGGATGAACCGGATGGACGGAACAGCGTACAGATGACGGGGGGAGTTTGGTATGGAGGTGGGGAGAGGAGGCTAGGGTTTCTGTTTTGGGATTGTTTTCTGTTTTGTTGTCATACTGTTATTTGCGCGTGTACTTAGGTTAGGGTTGAGAGGGAGGACTTATCCTCACTCTCAACTCCAGGTTAGGAGGAGGGGAGGGGGGAAGCAGACCATCACATCATTGGATTGGATCACTCATCTCACCAAGAGATTAAAGGAACTCATACCAGATACACATCCAGGTAGACAGTTCTTAGGATTGAAGGATTGGTCATTTCACTCTCTCTCTACTTTTCTTTATCTCTTTATCCACTTATTTCTATTTCTCATTTAAGTGCAACTTTGGACATCCTCATCTCCTTTCAAACGCAGGGAACCGTTAACTTCCAAACCTTGGGACAATTATAGGGGGATAAACCTTTATTCTTTCCACATCTGGGGGTCTGGCCGGGAAGTAACTTCCGTTTCTTATCTTTCAAAGGTAACCGGGCGCGATGTCCTACCCATACCTCCCTACAGTTGCTCCTTCTTCTTCTTCTTCTTCTCCTTCTGTTTCCGGGTCCGCTACTCCAACCCCACTCTTGTCTTCCATCCCTCCTCCTCCCCCTCCCTCCGCTTGACCCAGGACAAGCTACGCCGTTACCCCATTGGTCTCCAGTGACCATGAACCCACTCGTCTGGTTTGCATCAGGCCGCGCGACTACCCTCACATCCAATTCAACACCGCGGACGTGGAGCAATTCATCTTGAGATACAAAGGAATTGCAGATGCAGAAGGTGCGTCGGACGCCAATAAGGCCCGGCTTGTTGTCCTGTTCATTATGGACAAAGAGAAGCTCCGGGATTTGGAGGAAATGGAAGGCTAGGAGAATCAAGATTGGCCAAAACTGAAGGCGGAGATCCTAATGCAGTGGGGTAGGCGCGAACCTCAATTCCGGGAAAGCAATTTTGACCGCGTGGCCTCGGAGGCAAGCGCGCGCGGAGGAGTCAGAACTTGGGTGGAGCTGGTGGAGTACACCTCAACATTTGATTGGATCTATTGGTACTTTTCAACGAACGAGGTGGTGGCGGGACAGACGGGGGCCATGAAATGCGCGTTGCTGGGCGGTTTAGGCACTCAACTCTGGGCAAGGGTGCAGCTGCATCTTTATAATAAGATGAAGATATATTTTGCGAGAACTATAACCAGCTTGTGCTGAGAGATAAGGAATAGACATAAAGAAATATATCAGACAGAATCTTAAGAGAGATAGAAAGCGGGGAGAAGGAATAAAGAGCCCTACAGCGTAGATCAAAGAATGTTGTTCAGGGTGACAGCTTTGAGTTTAGAGGAGATCTGTAGACGGTGGGACAATTGAGAAGGAAAGAAGAAATAGAAAACAAGGAATTCGAGGCGCTGGAGAGGAACTATTTGGATTGTAGAGTCAGATTGGCTTCTATAGAGTTTGTTGTAGAAGTCGTCATCTTACCGGTCAGAGATTGGCAAATTCGGTTTGGGCATTTACTTGATGGAGGGAGGATGGCAGTTGAGGAGATTGAAGGAGAGGGAGAGGAATGAGAATAGGAATAGATGAGAAAGGTAGGCGGGAGATATTTAGAAAGGCAAGATAGAAGAAGAGGAAAAGAGAATTGAAGAGGGTCGTGACTGCAGCCGTTGGTCCAAGTATGTACGAGAAAGTCACATCGGGGTCCCCGTCGTGGGTTCAGTGCACATCCGCGCCCAGAGGCGCGGTCAGAAATACTGATAGATAATAAGGAACTCTTCGCGGAGGCGTGGTAGGAAAAGATAGGTGGAAGTCACCTGGGGAATACTCAACACCCCTCGTGACTGGTAAGATGGAATCAACTTAGGCGTGACTGGGTTGATCGGGCAATATGATTTGTTGAAGGAGATGAAGGGCCCCTACGGAGGTGGCTTTAGTCAGAGGATCTGCTATCATTTCAGTGGTGGGAACAAGATTTAAATTGAACTTGGCAAGAGAAAAATCTTCCCGCAGGCCTTTAGTTTTAATGTTGATGTGTCGCAACTTGGAGTGTGACCCGAATTTCTTTATTTTATCATCTAAACCTTTATTATCTATGTGCATCGTTGGTTTGTTGGAAGTAGAGCCATGTATTTCTTCAACTAGATGGGTGATCCACTTCACTTCAAGGTAGCAATCGAGCAAGGCATTGAGTTCAGACTCAGTGCAGGAATATGTCACGTTTCATTGTCTTGAGGAGTTCCAAAGGACCAGGCTACCGTAGTGTAAGACTATGTATCCAGTTTGGGACTTGCAAGAAATGGGGTCGTCTCCCCACTTTGCGTCACTATAGCTTGAGATAGATTCCTTAGTCGAGTCGTACTTAAGAGTCAATTTGAAATCCTTTGTGGTCTTGAAGTACTTCCATACTTTCCGTACTTCCTTCCAGTGACTGAGGCCCGGCTTCGCATTTAATCTTTCAATATTGGAGACAGCAAAGGAAATGTCCGTCCGAGTATATTGGGACAAATGATTCAGCAATCCGATTGCAGATCGGTAGTTGATATTCAGTTGACAGAACTGCGCGTGATCTTCATCTGAAGCCGGTTCAAGATGAGAGTTTTGAGTGAGAGGTGTATTGATGTTCTTGCAGTCAGTGAGACTCAGTTCTTCGAGGCCCCTCTTGATATGTTTTGGTTGGCTCAGGAATATACTGTCTCCGTCCAATTGCATTAGCATCCCAAGGATTGTATTTGGTGAATGACAGGAAGAATTGGAGAATCGTTCTAAGAAATTGACCGCGAATGAGTCGGACTTTCCTACCAGAATTAGATCGTCAACGTGGAAGTAGAGGACTTCCCCTGATTTAGAGTTGAGATATAAACAGGGGTTGCTGACGGATTCGCAGAATCCTTGGGATTTGATCCAAGCGGTAAGTGTGTCGTACCAATTTTTAGGCAACTGACGTAGCCCATAGAGCAATTTTTTTAACTTGAGATAAGGAGATTTTTGATTCAATCCTTCTGGAGTTCTGATTATTACCGTTTTGTTCAAGGGAGCGTGAAGAAAAGCTCCCTTTACATTGAATTGAGTAAAAGTCACTTGATTTTTCAAGCCGTAGATCAAAGCAAGACAAAGGGATCCGAGTTTCCCCGTCAGAGCCCAAGTCTCTTCAAAATCTACGCCTTGAACCTGATCAAATCCTTGCACGCACAGACGCGCTTTATATTTGACGGGTTCTCCGTGACAGTTTTCTTTAACTTTGAATAACCAAGTCGTGTTTAGTATGTTGTCTGGTTCCCTGTAATATTCTTCCCAAACTTCTTGTATTTCAATTGATTTGAGTTCTTCTTTGGAGGCTGTTTTCCACCTAGGCCACTCAGAACATTTCCTGGCGGCCTTATAAGATGGAGGTTTGTAGTAGTGGTGGAAGCCGTATCTTTGAGGTTTTTGGAGTTTGTGTTGCGGGCAAAGGTTGGGTCGATGACGAGGTATTTTGAGTTCCGGAAGTGGAGGAGGAGGTGGAGATTCCGGAGAAGATGGGAGAATGTCTTCTTGATCTGAGTCCGAGTCAGAGCGTTCAGGGGTGGACTCTCTAATGAGGTATTGTTTTTCATTGGTCGAGAAGTCGGTTTTGTAGGCATTTGAATCAGGCTGAGAGAAGATGTCAGAGCCTTGTGGCTTGTAAAAAGGAAAGTCGTTGAGCTGATTCTTGATGAATTTGACGTGCTTGGTTTCCACGACGGTTCCAAGCGAGGTTAGGACCAGGTAGGAATGGAAGATGGGGTTGAATCCAATGAGGACTCCTTCTAGACCCTTTTCGTCGAATTTTCTTCCTTTCTGAAGACGGTTGGCTAGGTAGATCACAGAGGAACCTACGGGTTGTAAGTAATTAGTTGGGAGAGTCTTACCAAACATGAGTTGCCAGGGAGACAATTGGTTACCTTCTCGAGGGATTTGATTTAACATGAAACAGCAGCTGCGTGTCACTACATGCCAATAGTTCTTAGCAAGTTGGGATGAGGAGAAAGTGGATTGGGCGGATTCAATGATTGTCCTATTGGCTCTTTCAACTCGTCCATTGTGTTGTGGATGATACGGCTTGGAAGTGCAGAGTTTGATAAATTTCCTTTTTGCAAAGTCTTTTAACGTAGAATTGCAGAATTCCATTCCTTTGTCTGAGTAGATCTTGGTGGGGTAGTAATTCAAACACTTATATTCTGTTTCTAGAAGATTCATGATTGTTTCAGATGTTTGGTCTTTGGAAGCTAGAGGAAAAGATGTGAGGTAGCCGGTGTAGTTGTCAACCAGATTGAGCAAGTAATGATGGCCGGCCTTCAACTGAGGAGTGATTGGACCAACTAAATCAAGATGGATTCGTTCTAAGGGCTTACTAGCGGGAGTGGAGGTGTTTGAAAAGGGGGATCTAGTGATTTTGCTCTTGATGCAGTTATCAAATTGAAAGGCCTGGAGTTCGTCATTTGAGAAGCGGTCTTTTAGGAGAGGTTTGAGAGTGGAGAAAGACGCGTGACGGTACATCTTGTGCAATTTGGATAGAGTGTATTGTTGGGAGGTTTGATTGGCGAAGTTCACTGCATTATTTTGACCAGTCAAGCATGGTTTTTCAATGACAAAGAGATTATCTCTTATTGATCCCTTCAGTACAATTTGATCCTCTCTTGTCACCTTGAATGTATTTTGTGTTTGAGTGAGATTACATCCCTTCTTTGCGAGGAGTCCAGGGCTGATCAGGTTGACAACTATGTCGGGTACGTAGGCGCAATCTTCGAGTGTGATCACGGAATCATTCCATTCAAGTTTGACCAATCCGATCCCTTGTATTTTGAGATTAGCTTCTAGTTTTCCGGTCTTAATTTCCTCAGGCTCCTCTTGTAGCTCTATGGAGGAGAAGAACTTCAGATCATTAAAAATATGTACGTTAGCTCCGGAGTCTAAGAGCAGATTGGGGTTATTATCCAAATTGATCCATAGAGTCAGCAAGGCGTGGTAGTTGATTGTCGGATTCTTCTTGCTCTTGTTTTTCCACTTGTTTTGTTTTTTGATCCACCACTCAGGTGCGATTTTGGGATGTAGATGGAATCATGAACTCTCCGCGTGAGGAGCGTTGGGATCGTGGTATCCTTCACGGCATCTCATCTTAGCTTTCTTCTTGTCCTTGTAGCTCCTTGTCTTAGTCAAGACTAATGAGACATTGGTAGATGATTTATTTGGATTGGACTGTGCCTTTCTCTTGTTGTGGTATTGGATGAGGTGATTAAAAACAACGTCCATTGTCAGATTCTTCTCTATGTGTATAATTTGTTGTTTGAGGTTTTCCAATGTAGGTGGGAATTTGAATAGTAACAAGTACGCCAAGATATTGTTAGGTAGCTCAATCCCGACATCCATCATTCTTGTGATGGCTTTTCTCATTTTGGTGATGAAGCTTTTGATAGCATTTTCGCGGAAGACAGAGTGGAGGAAGTGATTGAAGACTCTTGCTCGGTTAGCTGTCTCTGAGGAAGCAAATCTTCTTGTGATTTCGGCCCATAGGAGTTTAGAGGAGGAAATGTTTGTGGAATTGACGACATTTGCATGGGTGGTACTGTCGAGCTTGGATAGTAATATTGCCCTGATTTCCCGGTCTTGTTTTGACAAAAGAGGGCCAGAATTTCAAGTGATAGCATCCTTGATATCTTTGAGGTTGAACAACATTAACATCTTGTCTTGCCAAATTGAATAATTCTCTTCGTTCAAATGAGGTATGGTGTCGACTGATGCCTTGAGGGCAACTTGATGGAAGTAGTTGTTCGCTCCGGCTGGTTTGTTCATGATTTGGTTGATTTGATTCGTAGGAGGGTCCTTCGGCTTTTAACCGTAATAAGATGAAGATATATTTTGCAAGAACTATAACCAGCTTGGGCTGAGAGATAAGGAATAGACATAAAGAAATATATCAGACAGAATCTTAAGAGAGATAGAAAGCGGGGAGAAGGAATAAAGAGCCCTACAGCGTAGATCAAAGAATGTTGTTCAGGGTGACAGCTTTGAGTTTAGAGGAGATCTGTAGACGGTGGGACAATTGAGAAGGAAAGAAGAAATAGAAAACAAGGAATTCAAGGCGCTGGAGAGGAACTATTTGGATTGTAGAGTCAGATTGGCTTCTATAGAGTTTGTTGTAGAAGTTGTCATCTTACCGGTCAGAGATTGGCAAATTTGGTTTGGGCATTTACTTGATGGAGGGAGGATGGCAGTCGAGGAGATTGAAGGAGAGGGAGAGGAATGAGAATAGGAATAGATGAGAAAGGTAGGCGGGAGATATTTAGAAAGGCAAGATAGAAGAAGAGGAAAAGAGAATTGAAGAGGGTCGTGACTGCAGCCATTGGTCCAAGTATGTACGAGAAAGTCACATCGGGGTCCCCGTCGTGGGTTCAGTGCGCATCCGCGCCCAGAGGCGCGGTCAGAAATACTGATAGATAATAAGGAACTCTGCGCGGAGGCGTGGTAGGAAAAGATAGGTGGAAGTCACCTGGGGAATACTCAACACTTTACAATCACAACTTGGTAAAGCGGTCATTGGACGGGAGCATCGCTCTCCTTCCGGAGCTGGCTGTCATTTGCCAGGCTGTGGAGAGCAAGCTCAACTTAGCAGAGCTTATTGAGGATACCGCTAATTCCTTCCCAGAGGGACCGAAGAAATCCGTCCCCCAGGTTTTGGCTCCGGCGCAATTTCTGGCCCCGGTTCCACCTACTGCCACGCGTGCTCCGGTTCCTCAACCCTCGTCCTCCCCTCCGGTAAGTGAATTGACGGAGCTGATGAAGGATTTGAAGATCTGCATGAGCCGTATGGGCCAGCAGCAGCCGCAAGGGCCTCTACCGCACATGGTGGAAGGGTTTCGGCCGCCCGGTACCTTCGTGCCGAGGGGGTGTTTGTACTGCAGGGCAAACAGTCATTGGCAATTGGCGTGCAAGGAGCTTACAAAGGATCTCCACGAGCAATTGGTTTGACCGGCGGGGATGGGGTACATGTTTCCGACAGGCAAACAGATTCCAATGGAGCCAAGCCAACCAACCGCAATGCAGCAGGTGCGCACACGGGGTCAGGAGGCGGGAACGACGGCGCAAGCGTCACTAGGCATTGTTACCGGTCCCGGATCGTGGCAACCACCTCGGGTGGAAGCTGAGGTAAGGGTAGTGGCAACGGAAGAGAAGGTGGCGGTTTCCGATAAGATGGAGGTGGATGCAAAGGAGCAACCCCCATTGACCATTCCAAAACCGGCTGCACGCGCGCCCGGAATCGAGGCGCCGGCAGCAAATCCTGTAGGGAAGAAGAAAGCGGCAGACATCGTGCAAAGGGTGATGGGTAACAAGACTCTGGTTCCGCTGAACTTGTGGGAACTGGCGGCTGTGTCTCCGGTGGTTGTAGACGAGATGGTTCAGGTGTTGCGGGATTGCGGTCAGGGCCGGGTACCTCAGACAGTGCAGCGGTTTCATGTGGCGCGGAAGGAGGAGGGGCGCGAGGAGTGTGAGTTGATATTGTTTTTGCTTCGCTTGCTTATGTTCCGATGGTCATAGCAGGGAGGAAGGTGTGGGCTATGGTGGACAGCGGTTCAATGGTGAACCGGCTGCCATTGCGGATGGTGGATGATTTGGGGTTGGTTTGGCGGAAATGTGCAATGGGTCTCCGCGCGCTTAATGGAGGGGAGTGTTGTGTGGATGGGGTAGTTGAGGAGGAGGAGGTTGAGTTTGCAAGGGTCCGTAGGCCTCTTTCTTTTCTTTTGGTTGATTGTGGGGATGTGATTTTGGGAAGGCCGTTCATGTTTGGGTTCCAAGCACGAATGGTTTTTGATCCGGGGGCGGGAACAGAGGCGTTGACAGTGGAGATTTGTCGGGCGGGAGGTTTGAGACAACGATCTGCAATCACGGGCAGGGAAAGCGGAGGAGAGTGTCGGAGTATGAGGAGGAACCAGATGCGGCAGTTGCGACCAGCTGGGGACAGTGGCCAAGTTGGTGGGGGAGGTAGAGGGGGTAGGGGATAAGTTTTGATTTGGTGAGGGGGTGCTCTAGCCAGTTCACAGCCGGAACAACTAGACACCCCAGAATGTTTGTTTCTCTATGTTTCTTTCTTATCTGGATTGTGGGGTCTTTGCTGGCTTGGGGTTTTTTTGCAGGAAACGCGGGCCTGGCACAAAGCCGGGTCTGTAAACGCGAGGACAAGCCCCGCGGAACCAGGATGCATGGGCAATCCCGCGGATGGGGGAAGCGGGACAAAGAGCAATTTGCGGCGGTCTACGGGCGTTGCGCAAAAAAAAACAAACAAACAAACAAAAAGTGTTCTTTTCTATTTTTCTTCTATGTTGGTTTCTTTTTTTCTCTTTTTCTTTTCTCAGGATGGGTGGTTGCTATGGTAATAAGCTTGATTTGGTGAGGGGGTGCTCTAGCCGGTTCACAGCTGGGACAACTAGACACCCCAGAATGTCTGTTCTCTTATTCTCTCTCTCTCTCTCTCTCTTCCCTTACGGTGGCGCGCGCTGGTGTTTGGTTGTTGTGTTTGTTAAAGGAAGGGTACAAGGAACTGTGTGGCAGTTTGTCGCGGGCGGTCCAGGTGCCCCTTTTGGAACGGCTAGTCACTTAAGGTTGCTCACGAAGCAAAGCACGCGGACACGGACTCAATCTCAAGCTCACTCTCACAAAACGCAGTTGCGCACTTTTTCTCAGAAAGGTAAAGACCTCGCGCGGAAACGTGTATTTTCTTAATGAAAAGGGAGGCGCGGTACAACCAACAAGAAGAAAAGAAGAAAGAAAGGGAAGGGGGAAAGGGGGGGCAATGCGCCTAAGCCATCTTCATCATTTCCTCCATTTCCGCCCTCAATGACGCCAGTAAAGCCCCGAAAGACGCCAGGAGCTTGCACCGGGATTCCGAGGATTGAGCGCCGGGGATTGCAAGGAATTCCCAAAGCATCGTGGTTGACCTTTCCGCGAAAGCCTCGAAGCCAGCCGCCGGGAGCGCCATTACAATTGGAATTTCCGGGATCTTGGGAGGGCTGAGAGGAGGAGCGGCCGGTGAAGATGGGGCCTCCGGGGAACCAACAGGGGGGCTTGGTCCAGCTGGAGGCGATGAGGGGACGACTATGGGTGACGGAGGCGGAGAGACTTTGGGGGTGGCAGGCCTCTCATCCGAGGCCGCTGGTGGCGCGGGCGGTGTCGGCGGTCGTGGAGGAGGAGGAGAGGGTGCTGGCACGGCCGCAGGTCTGCCAAAAAGCCTTGGGTCCGGTACCGTTTGGTTCACCCCAACAGCGGCGGCCCAAGCGCGGGTTGCCGCGCGCCATTCCTCCGAGGTTTTGTATTTGCCCCTTTGCGGAGGTCCGGCCTGGCGGAGAGGTGATGCCGAGTCGCGGCTCATGTGCGAGGTGGTGGGTGACGGAGCTTGGGGGCGGCAGGATGGAGGTGAACCGGGGGGGGTCCACAAGCCTTCCGAGATTGAGTTGTTGTCCGAAACCACAAACGGGTCCGGATGAGCCCTCTTGCGCGGCCTGGGGCGAGAGCTGGATTGGGGGGGAGCTTGGGGAATGCTGTTGCTAAGCAAGCAGCGATGGTGGCCGCAACGGCAAGCAATGCAGGTGCATCAAACAGGGATGATTGAACATGCGTGCCCATTCCGGGCGCAGAACTCGCATGGAAGCATGATGGCAATGGAGCGGAAGGAAGACGGTGGAAGGTGGTAGTGGGAGTGGTGGGGGAGGAAGTGGAAGTAGCGGGGGTAGTGGTATGGTGAAGCAATGGAAGACTTCTGGGGACAGAACTCAAGTTGGGGGGGGATGTGGTGTCATTTTATAGACACGGATTGGGAACTGCGTCGCGGCTGCACGCTCAGCATTGGAGGCAAGCGGGCTCAGCATTAGGGTATGCGGAGTGCTCAGCAGCAGCTGGTGTTTGGCTCCGCGCCTGGTGGACGGGTTGGGCTCAGCATTGAATGCGGCGTGGGCGGTGATCCGCCCCGGAGATTGGATTCGGAAGGTAGTGCGCTCGACTAGGTTTGGGGGCGCGCCGGTTTGGATACGTAGGGGCGGAGCAATCTGCGGGCTATGAAGGAATGGATGGAGCGCGCGTGCAAGCGCGCGGATCATGCCGGATATTACCAAACACCCACGACGGGCGCGGACAAATGGATACGGACAGGCGTGGGGGGCTCCGAGTAGGGCGCGGTGCAAGGACCGCTTCATGAGAAGGATGAGCCGGATGGACGGAACAGCGTACGGATGATGGGGGGAGTTTGGTACGGAGGTGGGGAGAGGAGGCTAGGGTTTCTGTTTTGGGATTGTTTTCTGTTTTGTTGTCATACTGTTATTTGCGCGTGTACTTAGGTTAGGGTTGAGAGGGAGGACTTATCCTCACTCTCAACTCCAGGTTAGGAGGAGGGGAGGGGGGAAGCAGACCATCACATCATTGGATTGGATCACTCATCTCACCAAGAGATTAAAGGAACTCATACCAGATACACATCCAGGTGGAAAGTTCTTAGGATTGAAGGATTGGCAATTTCACTCTCTCTCTACTTTTCTTTATCTCTTTATCCCCTTATTTCTATTTCTCATTTAAGTGCGACTTCGGACATCCTCATCTCCTTTCAAACGCAGGGAACCGTTAACTTCCAAACCTTGGGACAATTATAGGGGGATAAACCTTTATTCTTTCCACAACGTTCATGTGAAGTCGTTGGAATGGCTTGTTTGAGGTAGGTAGAGGGTTTTAGTGCCCCCTGCATTTGATCTTGCACTCTGAGAAGACGTTGCAGCAGGCCAACAATGGGAATGGAACGGGTGTGGGTATCTTGTGGAGGTGAAGGAAATTTTTCAGATAGATGTCTGACGGATGGTCAAGGGTTATGTGCCAGTTGACCATGGAGCTGGTTGCGTTGGCAAGGTAGGCATCGGAAGGAGGGGAACAATAGGAGATGTAGAGGTTTCCAATGCAAGGGAAGAGATACACAATGCAATCAGCAAGCTTCACAAGCACGATGCAGTGTTTGTAGACTACTTGTAAGCCGTGGTCTTGTGACTGCGTGGCGGATATCAGATTCCAAGGGCCATCCGGAGCGTAGAACACCGGGTTAATCATGGTGCCCCCAATGTTGAGCTTACCAACATGAGTGACCTTGATGCAACCGCGATAGGTGTTAAGATGTTTGGCGACGGGAGTTGGATTGCAAAGTAGAGAAATGTTACAGGAAATAGACCTTGACGCTCCAGAATCATACACAAGTTTGACTCTTTGATCATGAGGGGTGGAAGTGTTGTACAACACATCTTCACTAACAATGAAGCCACAATTGTCTGGGTCAGTTGACTGATCTGCAACCATGTTGGCATTGTTGATTGGATCTTCCGTAAGTGGTTTCTCTGAGCACTCATCAGCAACATTCAAGGAGTGTTGGGTGCCCAACTGTTTGAGTTTGCAATCAAGTTTCTTGATCTGGGCAGCAAGCGAGGGGGGTTGAGGACGCAACGGGGGATTTTTCCGCGTTGGAGCTACTGACCGGGGTCGGGAAGGAGTGGGTTGGAGGGCAGGCTTGTCTGGTGGTTTGGTTGCATTCTTTCCTTCAATGCAAGGGGAGTGCGCTTGAGCGTTTGAGGCATAATAGCTGGTATCAACAGAGTTTGATTCTTGTCTTGAGTCCTCGAGTAGCACCCTAGTCAACACGCCTTCTAGCGTAAATGGTTGTATGTCATAGAGCGTAGAGGTGATGCTTGATATCATGTTGTCCTGTCTTAGGCTCTTGATAAAGAAGACTGCGGCCAGGCCGGTTGAGACACTCATAATCTGATTCTTGGGAGGTTGGCCATCAATCATCTCTGTCAGATTTATGTACGCATCCTTGAATAGCAACATATGTTCATGTAGGCTTCTACCCGGTTCATAGGTTAGGTTGACTAGTCAAATTAGAGCGTCCCCAATTACTATCAACAAGTTTTTGCCGCATTTGCTGGAAAGTAGGCGGTAGGCTTTACTGAAGTTGGATTTGCTCAATTTGATACAGGATAGAAGATCTTTTTCTGCCAAGTTTCTGAGAAGACTGAGGGCAAGGGCATTTTTGTGGCGATAGGTCTTATTAGCAGAATTTATCTTTATCCATTTGTTGTCTAGAATCTCTTCATGACCTTTCCCAAAAATGATATCCTCAAACGCACTTTTCCAATCAGGCCAATTGTGTTGGTTCAGCTTGATGATCTTGGATTTGGTTGAGTATTCATCGTCCAAATCTTCCAAAGGAGGAATATGGATGGGGTATCCTTCGCCGTCAGCCATTGATGGAGATGCCTAGCCATCTGAACTGCGTATCTATTCAAGAGTTTTTTTGAATCAAGAGTTGACTCTTGCTACCATGTCAATGTTAGGAGTCACAAAACGTCTCTTTATTTCAATTCAAACCAACAACTCTTGTAATAGTATAATCTTTTGTGATAGAAGTAGGAGCAAAGTACATCACATATCAGACTATGGTCTTGAGTGGGGATGAAACGTTCAAATTGAGAGAGACATGAACAAAAAGAAACAAAGGAAATATGATTGGGGTCAAATCATTACCTTTGTCTGGAACAGGTGACGTGGTCTTGGCAAGTTGGTCTTCAGAGGAGGTGATCAAGTGGTTCACTCCTCCTTGATGACAAAACGGTGCCAAGCTTTTAGTCGCGAGTACTGTTAGTCTTCAGGTAGGTGGTTTGACTTTGGACTAATTGGATGGTTGGGGGATCAGATGGAAGTAGAGGAAAGATGGAGTACGGAGAGGTCAGGAGAGGGAGACAGGAATCGGCCGCTTTCAGAGATCAGGTTTTTCCGCTCAGAGATGGCCCTGAGGTTGTCAGCGCAGGTGCAGTCAATGGGGGAGCGCAGAAGGGCTGCGGAGGCCGCGGGATCTTTAAATAACAGGTTGCCCATTATACAGAGTCAAGCCTTACGCTTTTTAGGCAAAAGACTTGTAGCCAGCTTGACTCAATCTACCCACATGGTCCTAAGAAAGTGAGTAGGTACAACTTCAGAGTCCTCCCAAACTTCTTGCAATTCTATTTTGTCCAACTCAACCTTCCTTTCAGCCACCCATCTGCTTCTCTTATCCACAAAAGACCCATATGAGTATTTTAGAGGCTTTATGGATGAATTTTGCACACATAGATTTTAATTGACTGGGATTGGCGTGAGTGTTGCCTCAGCTTTGGTGTATATTTCTTCAGAAAGCTGAGTTGAATCAGGAACTGTCTCCATAGAAAAGAAAACATTCTTGCTCTCAGGTTGTGGTACACACAAGTTGGGCTTGCCTTCTGAATTAGTACTCATGCCACTTGAATTAACTGGATCATTGCACCAATTCCCAATTTCAATTTCAGTGTCACTGGAAAGCCTTTTGATGTTGGTATCAAAGTCAAGCAAAGTGATGTGCTTTGTGTCAATTATCTTGTGATCATTTGTAAGAACTTTACATGACAGTAAGTCATCATTGTACCCAACAAGCCTTCCACAGAGACCTCAAGGTTACAATTTTGAGAATGGTGCTTTGTTCTTATAAATATAAGTGACCAGATTGCCCATGGGATGAAGGTAATTAACGCTGAGTTTCCTTCCTTTCAAGAGTTCATACGGGGATTTTATTGACTCATGCCACGGTATTTGATTGAGTTTCAGAGCACACAATTTGATAACTACATGCCAGAGGTTTTTATTTAGCTGTGAGCCATAGAGAACAGTTCAAAGAGATTCCAAGATAAGTCAATTAAACTTTTCTGCCATTCCTTTTTGTTGCGGTGAATGGCCATTGGAAAAGGTCTTTCTGATGTTGTTCTTGGCACAGTACTTAGAAAGAGTTGAGTTCCAGAATTCTGTGCCTCAATCAGAGTGCAGGATCATAGGACTGTAATTGAGCTTTTTTGACTCAACATTGATAAGGAAAGGAAGAACACTCGCCACATCACTCTTGCTTTTGATTGGAACCACAGTGAAAAATCTAGTGCAGCTATCAACAATATTTTAAAATTAAGCATCCCCATTTGCGCTCAGAGGATAGATAGGCCCAACCAGATTGCAATGCAGTTCTTGAAAGGGTCTATCAGCGCAAAAATGCTTATTATTAAAAGGGGTCTCTGATATCTTACTGATTGCACAGGCCTCACACGTTGAGCTTCTCTTTATGGGAATACCCAGTTTTTGATGTATCCTACTGTAACTTGCATGTCCCAGAGACTTGTGAACGACTTCACCATGAGAGAGAAAAGATACTTCATTGGAATTAGCATTGTCAAACTGAACATAAGGGATATTACACTCACAAGTTCCAGTTTTCTTCCAGTTCTCTTTCTGAATGATAAAGTCATTTTCTCTGAAGTTGAAATCAAAGCCATCTAGTACAAGAGAACGCATAGACAATAGATTTGCAGTTGATTGGGGCAAGTATAGCACATCCAATGGCAGAATTCCTTGACCTTCAGTATCCAGTAGTTTGACATTCCCAACCCCATTGTACTTGAGGGAGTTCTTTCCCACGCTTGTCAAAATGTAACCTCTTAATGATCAGTCTAGGCAAGAGAAGTGTTTGGGGCCAGAAAAAATGTGCTTTGAGGAGCCTCAATCCACTACAAACGCATTTGGAAGAAACAGAAAGCTTGTATGAAAAGAGCTAACTGAGGTGATTTCATTGGACTTGGAGACTCCAGTCTTATTCTTTCTTGGAAAGGTCAGTCTGAGATGAGGGTACAATTTCCAACATCTGCCTTCTGGATGAGCAGCTTTTGGATTGTGCCATTTATCATTGCACGCATTCACATTAGAGCTGAGAAAGGAGACGGAGGTTGTGTTCTCCTCAATTTTATTAGTATCTAAATCTCTGTTCAAGAATCTGTTGTTGTTGAACATTTGGAGATGATTTAGTACTTGTTTGGGGGTAATCTTTTTGTCTGAATGTGTGATTTTCTGAACTATGGTGTCCATGGTTGACGGAAGCTTTTCCAGGATCAAGTAGGCAATAATATTGGTTAGTAATTTGATTCCTACATCATGCAGTTGCTAAATGGAGGTCTTTGTAATGGTGATGAAGCCAGGAATATCTGATTGGGAAAAAGGGTTTTGAAGAATCTCCTTGAACAACCTGGCGCAATTAGAGGAATGATTAGAAGAAAAATACTTGTTAATAACTGCCCAGATTTGATGCGCGTCTTTCTCATTTTCTGCGGTGATTATATTGGCCTGTATAGTTGTATTGAGCTTGGAGGTGAGTATTGTTCTGATTCTTACTTTCTCCATATGGCTGAGTCCAATTGGATTTCCATTGGTATCAATCCTCTTCTTTGTGAGTTTAAAATATAGATCCTCTTGTAAATCCATCATATTTACAACTTGGTTACCCCAAACCAAAAAATTATTAGAGGTGAGAAATGGAATCCCCTCAATGGCCTTTTTGAGAAGTGTTGCAGTTAGAGAATCAGTCATCTTGTTTTCTTGTTGTTGATCTGAGTGAGGTTGAAGAGTTTCAAAGTTTTGAATTTTAATTGTGAAGAAATAATATGCTTCATTTCACGGGAAGTATTCAAAGGTAAAAAAAACCAGGAACTATTTCATTATGTTAGAGAAGAAAGCACAAGAAGAAGTTGGACAGGATTGAAGAAGACATTTCCTACCCAAGGAGTGGAAATGACACAGGTTAAGAGATACTCCAACAATGAAAATGGTAATACCTAGCACACGCTTTGGATTAAGTTGATAAGGAATCTGAAGATGATTAGATTAGACAGATTTTCATAAAAGATAAAGGAGTTAGTTATGGCACAAAATTACTTGGAGTCCTCTTCAATGACCTGACTAGTTCACTTGCTTCTTGATCTTGAATGACGTATTTACAAGTCAGAAGAGATTATAAAGTGAATGTCCAGTGAGAGAAAAGGAAGAAGAAGAATACTTTGAAGATCTTTGCCATTTGTCCCTTTAACAGACATCAGAAGACTAGCAAGATGAATATGCATAATTCATCTTATCCCCACGCGTGTCACTTTATATTTTTTTTAGGAAAGAAACTAACAGTCAAAGACTCAAGGCAATAAGGAGATAAAAAAGAAAAGAAAAGAAATAAAAATAAAATGAATATGGATAACAGCAATCTCTCTATCATTCCAACATTTTTTACAAACCTCCTCCAGATATATCAAAATGTTTTTCTCTGGGTATTATGTCATCTTTGGGCTTCCAAAGTGCATTTTTCTGATAAAAGATGTGAAGCAAACAAGGCAGATGGAAAAAAATACTAATTCAAGATCCGCAGTGCCAACTTGGGATTGATTTTGGCTTATATGTTCCAATGAAAACCCTTTGTAGGCATAGGTGAATGTTTCCTGGCATGATGCATCAAAATTCAGTTAAGAAGTAAAACTATTGAGCTTCAAATTCAAGTCAAACCATTGCCTTTTCTTACTTGGGATATTTTAATCTACATCCTCCATAAATTTTGTAGTTGTTTGAGAATCTTTCAAGTGATTTCTAAACATCAATTTCACCTTTGTTAACCAGTCACATCTTGTTTCAATTCTTCAAACAAAAACTTGTCTCAGAATCATTTGATATGAACATCAAACAAATTTCCATGCTTTCAAATCAAATTAACACTTTTCTGAAGAAACATTTTTAAAAACTGTTGCAACCCAGCATCTATTCTAAAACTTGAAACATGAAGCTAAAAAGCACCATAAAAACTTAGTGTACTCTATAAAAATATTATTCAACATCATGCAGCAATAATCTGTATAAATATGGATAAAGAAAATTCAAGGAGGTTTTTTGGTGTAATAAAAGGTGGATTAACCAATAAATTAATCATCAATCAAAATAAAGAGAAGCAATGGTTGAAAATGAGAGTATTTAATTATCTCTCTGGGGGTTTAAATTATAATATCTGTGGACCTGGAACCCTGGAAAATTTGTATACAGGAATTATCCCACAGAAAAATATGTGGTATGAATGGGCTTGGGTAGAAAAACAGTGAGAGAAGAGAGTAATAAATTACTTGGTGAATAGTTAATACCAGGTTAACTGCAATAAATAACTAGAGGGTGAGTTGGCAGAATATTTTAATTCTTTGGTGACTTAATATGATGCAAATGTTGAGCTATAAGGGTTCAACTGTTTCAAATAAAGTTCTTACTAAGCCATTAATGACTCAAGTATCTTTATAAATATTTTGTTACTTTATGAAAAAGTGTATGGATGTAAATCATAATTATTCTCTGTGGAAAATCAATTCTAAAGAGATCTGTATTTATCCCCTTCCCATTCATCAGGGGTCCTCTTTGGATTTTTCAGAGTAGAACAAGTGGATAGAGCTGGGTGGTGGAGCCAGAAGGACATTCATAAAAGGTCCAAAGGACTTTTTTTTCCATGGGCCAGATGGCTATGTCACTTTTTGATAAATATGATTTTTCTTGCATTTTTTGTCTGATAATGACAGGGGAAAGAAGCTTGAAGTTTGGGTATACACCTTGTTTGTGGATTTATTTGCATTTATGTTAATTTACCCACAAATTTAATTTATTAGAAAAATCTTTCTGGAAGAGTCTTTAATATTTAGCTTGTGAAGTTGTTGGTTGTTCAGGTTTGAAAATTCTGTGATATTGGTTACCTTTTGACCACTTCTATGATTTGTGTTTGAGGTTTCAAATGATATTTTTAGAGGTTTTCATTGAATTTTCTCTCATTTTCAAATTACCTGAGGTGCTTGGTGACATGGCTGATAGATTCAAATTGTTACTGAATATGCATATCTTTCCCATTTCTTTTTTAAACCCTTTGCTAGGGGTTTTTGTGATGATTTTAAATCTGAAATCCTGGTGCACAGATGCCAGCATGTGTTCTGGCCTTGGTGTTTTTTGATGTTGCCCTGCAAGGGAATTGGAGATTTAGGGGCTGTGGGCATTTTTCTTGGCTGTAGTTTTGTGCATAGCTCCATGCAGTAATTTATGAAACAACAGTTTTTAGTCCAAAACTTCTAAAATATACACAAAAATTAATTTCTGAACTAATTCAAGTCAGGTATCAAGCACAAGGATTTTTATGTGAGATATGAAAATTTACAAAAAAAATGACTGTTTGTTTTTGTGGTTTTTTTGGTAAATTTAATTAAATTTTCAAGAATTAGGATTTCAAGGGTAAATCCAGTGAGTTAACATATCTTATTTTGGGTGGGAAATCAATTTTTGTAATGATATTTTGAAATTTTCCATTCCCTTTTGTTTATGTATTATTTTTGGTTTTTTTATGGTACATTTATTGGCTGGCTCTGACATACTAGCTGGGTGGAATTTATAAAGGTTTTTTACCTTGAAGACATTAGGCTGTCTCATTTTCGGAGTTTGAAATCTCACAATTCAACTGCAAGCCTTAGAGGCATTTTGGTTAAGGGCTTAGATCAGATTGGTCAAAAGCATCTTAGCTTCTGGCTTGCAATGAAAATTTCTATGAGATGTTGATCTACCTTGGTTTGTGGAACTTTCTGAGTATTCTGGGGAATCCAGAATTTTTCAAGAGGCTCCTTGGAAGATTTGGAAGGATTCCTGGTAGCTAAAGGATCATTGGGCATTCCAAAAGATGTATAAAGCAAAGAAGAAACAGGATCTTATGTTTTTTGAGCCTGTGACCCGCTTGTTCTCCGTAATCCATTGATATTTTCATGGTAAGGGGAAAGGGAAGCATTTTTTGTTGAGCAAGTAGGTTAGATCAACAAATAAAACTAACTGGTGAGGGTTTGGAAATTCTCTTACAAGTAGTTGGTTGGATTATTTATTGAATGACACATTCAAACCCCATTTACTGCAAGGGATAAGAATTAATTGGATGTGGCTTTCATAACAACAAGTTGTCAATCAACCCGTCAGTCACCACAGATGCCCTCAAACCTCAGTAAATCCAAACTCTACTCCTTCATCCACTAGCTCTTCCTCCTGTGCATCTACATGCATAGCCTTCAGGTATTATGTAATCTCACAGGCTTCCCCCCTCTCTCTATGGCTTGGTGTATCCTCTATCTCTCCTCAATACAATTAATATATGGGTTAGTACATACCACATACCTATCATATACATAGTACATACTCCTGTGTGGCCAGCACATATTACAAGGACTTCCAGATCAACAAATTTCAGAAATACCTGGACATTCCCATCACCCAATCAGTCCACTGTAGCCTCCAGCCCAACAAATAAAATTTAATATCATGGAAAATCAATCCCCCCAACAACAGTCACTCATTCCTCAAGGCCTCCTCCACACTCCTCACATATACTGGCCTCTCATTCACTTCTGGACTAATTTGCCCAAAAAATTAGTATAATACTTCTTAGTGGTTAGTTCACTTCCAATAGGTGTCATCTCAGCACAAGAAAGCCAACTAGCCTGCTAGACTCATCTCAACTTCCCTTCTGGTGTTACTCTTATAGGATTCAGCCAACTTTCCTGGTTTGTATCCTTGCTCCTGGATTAATCTCTTCTCCACATCCATAAAAACATTTTCTCAATCCAATCCCCCTTCTTTTCTATTGAAATTAATTCTTCTCCATTCTGAGTTCTGTGAGCAGTAATTCCTGTTCCATCTGCATCTTGCACACCAGAATCATTTTTGACAGTGGCACAAATGAAAGAAGACCAAAACTACAATAAATCACAAAGTTAGTAAGGATATCCTTTGAAGTTTGAATTCCATTTTTGAATTCAACTTCACGGTGCAATTGAAATTTCTTCACAAGGAAACCAAGGCAAAATATTAATGGAAAAAAATTGTCTCAGGAAGATGCAAGAAATCATTATATTAACTAACTGGGGAAAAAATATGCAGGCAGACAATATTGCCTTTTAAGGACATCTGAATTATGGATGAGGATGACTAGATAAAAATAGGTAGATTTTATGTCCAGCCAACAGTAGCAAGGATGCCATAAATTTTCATAAATGCAATACTACACAAAGTGATGCCATCAAGGTGCAAGCTTAGGTTGGAAAAAATGCAAGAAGGAAATTCAACTTATGGGTAAAAAGTAAAAATTAATTGATGATGCAGTAGAAAAATGAGTTTAGCCTGAGTGAAAATTGTGGATATGAGTACCAAGCATAATAATTTTTATTAATTGAAGCAAGAAATGAAATAAAATTATAGTTGGCTAGAAAAGGTGCAAACTGATTTTTTGATAACAAACAGACATGGATTGAGGTGGAAGATAGGTTTGAAGCCAATAGCTAGCCAGAAATTATAATTGCAAGGGATTGTGCCCAAAGACATATTTGATTGATTCTAGTTGTAAAAAATACTTTCAAGTTCAAGTGCAATTGCAAGGAATGACTGAGTGCTAGAATTTTAAATTCCCTTTTTTTCTTTCCAAAATTGGTAAGTGGATATCACTTGATGGTTAGTGTGCTTTTGGTTTCATGCTTTTATACACAGTTAGATGATACTGAGGATAGTGAATATTTTTCAAATTTATAATAAACAATAATCCTTGATTTTGAAGCATGAAAGAACTCTGAAATATCTATTTGAGATTTAAGATGAACATAAAGCTAATAAAACTTTGAAATATGGAATGAATTACAATGAGATAGTCCCAAAATGTAAAATGATGCAATATAAATACCTAACTTCTACTTCCAACTCCCCCATAATTGTTGCAGGATTAAATTGGACAGAGAAATTGGTTGTGGAGATGAATCCAGTGGATGATAAAATTCAAATCTCAGAAAAATCACCTGAAATTCCATTTTGGTTTGAAAAATCCTCTGTTGTAACCCATGAAAAAAAATTCAACCACTTTCTCCAGCTCTAGGTTGGGGGATGGTGTTAAGTATTGTCTAATACCTGAATATTACGGTCCTGTCCTCAAGGGTCACAACAGCTAAGACGGGTTCCCTGATTATCCTCTGTGACACCGGGGTGATCTCCCCACCTCTCTAATACAGAACCTGTCCCGGGGAGGACTCCTTTCCTTTCTTCTTCTCTTGTCTACCATCTCTCTCTCTTTGTCTTTTTCGTCAAATATCTCTCTCTACTTTCTTTTTGTTCACCACTTCATTCCTTCCTCTCAAACCACCACCATTCTATCCTCTCTCTGACCTTCTATCCTCCTCAATCCAATCTGACCTCCTTCAACTCATTGTTTGACCGACTACTCATCTTTGAGTCCATGCCCAGTAAGGATATGATCCTCAAGACCTCCTCAGTTTGATATGTCTGACCACCTAGTATTACATCCACAGTTGCTCTTCTACTTTTCCTTCCTATATTCCTTCTCGCCGCCTTGGGTTCTCTTCTCATCTACTCTTCAAACCCACGTCTGAGCTGTTTGTCTTCTCATATTTCTTTTCTTAAATCTCATCTCTGTTCATGATCTCCAACTTTCTAACTTGTGTCTGCAGTCTGTTGGTTTTTAGCTCTAGTCTCTTCTGACGCAATCTCATCACGGTTAAAAGCCAAAAGACAACTCCACCTTACCAAGAATGAACGAACCAACAGGAGCAAATGACCATTTCTATCAGCTTGCGCTCAAGGCCTCCGTGGATGCTATCCCCCTCTCAATGACAACAATTACTCCATCTGGCGAGACAAAATGATGATTTTATTTGATCTCAAAGAAATCAAGGACGTCATAACCAGAAATTCAGGTAAACTGCCTATAAAGCAAGATCAAGAAATTAGGGCAATTATCCTATCTAAACTGGAAAGTACGACCCATGCCAACGTTTTCAACGCCGCAAACATCACATTTTCTAAGCTACTCTGGGCTGAGATCACTCAACGGTTTGCTTCATCCAAGACTGCCAACAGAGCCCGCATATTCAATCAATTTCTCCATGCTCCATTTAACAAACACGCCATCAAGGGATTCATAACAGATATTCAAAAAGCACTCACTCGCATGGCGGACGTTGGAATAGAGCTACCAAAGGATATCTTGGCGTATCTCATACTCTTCAAGTTTCCACCCACTCTAGAGAATCTAAAGCAACAGATTATGCACGGCAAAAAATCAGTGACAGTAGAGAAAGTTTTCAATCATCTAACCCAATACAACAATGAGCGTAAGGCACAACTTAAAACTGGAAAGTCTACCTCCAACGTTACCTTAGTGACTACTAGAAACAAGACAGACCAAGGAGAGAAAAAGACTTGCATTTGGTGCAAGGAAGGTTTCCACAACCCCAATGCTCCCCATCCCAAATCCTCATGTTTCCACCTTCACCCTCAAATTGCTCCAGCATGGTGGATAGAGCAACAGAATGAATGGAAGAGCCAAATAAAGAAAACTCCTACCATCAACTACCACGCACTACTGACACTTTGGATCAATGCTGTTAACACACCCAATCTTCTCTTGGATTTGGGAACCAACATTCACATATTCAACAACCTGAAGCATTTCACCTCAATTAACCTGCAGGACAAGTTGGATGAGATTAAAACTGGAAAATTAGAAGCCAATCTCAAGATACGAGGAACAGGAACTGTTTGACTGGAATGGAAGGATTCCGTCGTCACTCTTGAAGAATGCATGTACGTACCCAATATTGTAGTCAACCTTATTAGTCCCGGTCTTCTGGCAAAAAAGGGATGTAACCTCTACCAAGAACAAGATCAATTCAGAATCTCTCAAGCTGGCCAGAAGGTACTCAAAGGATTGATCCGCAACAGTCTATTTGTTATCAAGAAATCCAAGACTGCGGGAAACAACCTATTGGTCAATCTCACAAGCCAGCTTTTGTTGTCTCCTCCGATTCCAGCTCAATTGCTCTCCAACATCCACAAGATGTACGGACATGCCTCAATCTCTACTCTCAAAACAATTCTCAAAGACCAATACTCTAAAGAGGAAATGAGTGACTTTCAGTGTGAGGGGTGCGTGAAGAGCAAGATCACAAGAGCTCCATTCTCAGCTACTTCCACACCGTCGTTGAAGCCTCTTGAGAGAATCCATTTAGATTTGATAGGTCCAATCACTCCGCAATCAAAAGTGGGCCACAGATACATCTTAACGCTTGTGGAAAACTGCACAGGCTACCTCTTGGCCTTTCCCCTCACGAGCAAAGAAGAAACCCCGGACGTCATCATCAGCATCCTTGAGACAGAACATAAACGGCTCAACTACTATCCAACGGAGATCTTCTCTGATAAGGGCACGGAATTCACAAACAACACCCTGAAGAGCTTTGCCAAAGCCAAACATATCAAACTCCTGACTTCTGAACCCTATCACTCTCAGCATAATGGTCGGGCTGAACAAGCCAACCAAACAATCATCAAGTCAGCACGTGCGACCTTCTCTTCCTCCAAGTTAAGCAAGAATTACTGGCATATTGTGGTTAGAAGCTGCTGCTTCATGCTCAACCAAGTCCCTATGGAGGGTAATGACTGATCCCCTTGGGAACTGATCTTCAACAAGAAATTACCCGCTAACTACTTGAAACCTGTAGGATCCTCAGTCATCTACCTTGCAAATTGCCTCCAAAAGGGAAGAAAGTTCTATGAGAAGGGACTGGAAGGAGTCCTGATTGGGTTCAATCCTGTTTTTCACTCATATCTTATTCTCAACTCATCGGGTGGCGTTGTCAAAACCAAACAGGTCCAGTTTCTTAAAGATTCTCTCCACAACTTCCCATTCTTCAAACCACCTGGAACCAATCTGTTCAGTCAAACCAGGGCGGAATCCAGAGAATCCGACTTCTCTTCAGCTGAAAAACAATACACCATATGAGAATCTCAGGACAATTCTCTTGAATCTGAATTGGATCAGGAAGACGCAATGTCGGTGGCATCATCTTCCCCTGATCCCCTCTCCATACCTTCTCAAGTTCAAGAGCCCTCCATTCCATCTATCTCTCAAAGACCCAAGCGCGAAACAAGGAAGCCTCAAAGATATGGTTTCCACCATTACTACGAGCCCCCTTCTTACAAGGCTGCTAAGAACTGCTCTGAGTGGCCAAGATGGAAGAAGGCAGCTGATGATGAATTGAACTCCATAGAACTCCAGGAAGTTTGGGAAGAATATCATGGTACTCCGGACAACATCCTCAACACAACTTGGGTCTTCAAAGTAAAGCAAAACTGTCACGGCAATCCGGTCAAGTACAAAGCTCGACTCTGTGTGCAAGGATTTAATCAAGTTCTAGGGATCAACTACAATGAAACTTGGGCTCCAACCAGGAAATTAAGATCACTCCAAGTTGCCCTCACATATGGTCTAAAACAGAAAATGAAGCTAACTCAGTTCGACGTCAAAGGCGCATTCTTACACGCTCCTCTCGAGGAAAAGGTCATCATAAAAACTCCAGAAGGGTCCGACAGAAAATCTCCTTACCTAAAGCTCAAGAAATCCCTCTAAGGATTGAAACAATCCCCCAAAAATTGGTACAAAACCTTGACATTGTGGATCAAATCTCAAGGCTATCAAGAATCAAATAGAAATCCCTGCTTATATCTTAATTCTATGACAAAAGAAATCATTTATTTCCACGTCAATGACTTAATTCACGTTGGAAACTCTCAAGTCTTTGAACAAAACTTCCTCAATCGATTCAAGAAATTGTTGTGTCATCCTCCAAACACAATTCTTGGAATGCTCATGGAACTCGAGGACAACAAAATTCTTTTGAGTCAACCCAACCACATTGCTTGCGGCTTGGAAGAACTAGGTCTTACATCCTGCAAGGACGTAAATTCTCCACTCACTCAAAATTTGAACCTCAAACCCGCATCCGACGCTGATCACAATGAATATTGACAATTGAACATTAATTATCAATCAGCCACCGGACTCCTTAATCACTTGGCCCAATACACCCCTCCGGACATTTCTTTCTCTGTGTCCAGCCTGGCTAGGTTCAACGCCAAGCCAGGGATGAATCACTGGAGAGAATTCAGGAAGGTGTGGAAATATCTCAAAACAACTAAGCACTTCAAACTTGTCATCAGCTACCATCCCAATCAGGAACCCCTCTTGAGCTTCAGTGATGCCACCTGGGGGGACAACCCAACCTTCCGCAAGTCACAAACAGGATACATAATTCTCCATCACGGAAGCTCAATCATCTGGAACTCCACTCGACAGAGAAACATTACTTACTCCTCAACTGAATCTGAATTAAATGCTCTACTGGATTGCTATCTCAAACTCAAATGGATCAAGCACCTTATTGGCAAAATATACCAAACTCAGGAACCTAAGCCTATCTTACACATTGACAATAAAGGCTTGGAAGACAAGATTAAAAGTTTTGGATCTCACTCAAAGTCCAGACATATAGACATCAAAACAAAAGGGCTGCGCAAAGATTTTGCAAACGGCAAATTCACCCTCTATCTGATTCAAAGTCAACTAATGGTCACTGACTCTCTCAAAAAAGCCTTTTCAATAAGTTCCTTGCAACTCCTTCAAGAGAAAATCTTTTCCCCTCAAACAACTGAGCCTTTGGATCATCTCCTCACCAGTCATGTGGGGTGTTAAGTATTGTCTAATACCAGAATATTACGGTCCTGTCCTCAAGGGTTGCAACAGCTAAGACGGGTTCCCCGATTATCCTCTGTGACACCCGGGTGATCTCCCCACCTCTCTAATCCAGAACCTGTCCCGGGGAGGACTCCTTTCCTTTCTTCTTCTCTTGTCTACCATCTCTCCCTCTTTGTCTTTTTTGTCAAATATCTCTCTCTACTTTCTTTTTGTTCACCACTTCATTCCTTCCTCTCAAACCACCACCATTCTATCCTCTCTCTGACCTTCTATCCTCCTCAATCCAATCTTACCTCCTTCAACTCATTGTTTGACCGACTACTCATCTTTGAGTCCGTGCCCAGTAAGGATATGATCCTCAAGACCTCCTCAGTTCAATAAGTCTGACCACCTAGTATTACATCCATAGTTGCTCTTCTACGTCTCCTTCCTATATTCCTTCTTGCCGCCTTGGGTTCTCTTCTCATCTACTCTTCAAAACAACGTCTGAGCTGTTTGTCTTCTCATATTTCTTTTCTTAACTCTCATCTCTGTTCATGATCTCCAACTTTCTAACTTGTGTCTACAGTCTGTTGGTTTTTAGCTCTAGTCTCTTCTGACACAATCTCATCAGAGGGCAACAGTACTTGGCTCTGCTCCTTGTCCACAAACATTTGACTCACGGGCTCCAACCCCCTCATTGTTTCCATTATGGGCTGCCTCATGGTTATTGGGGGCTCCTGGAAGAGCTCCATAGGAGGGAAATCTTCCTGAGGCCCTTGTGTTGTGTCTTTTCATGTTAAAAATATTTATAAGTATTTTTCTTTGCAAAGAAAAATACGTAATAACAATTTATTTTAAATCACTTAAGTTGATAGTTAAAGGCACTAAGACTTTATTAGGATTGTATTTATCCTTAACAGGTAATCCAACGGGGTCTTGGTGCGTCCCAAAAAGATCTTCTCCTGTCCAATCAATGTTCTCAGGACGTCCAGATATGTCTGGTATTCCTTGATCCAAAAGATCAACTTCAGTGGTGGTAGTTTATGGGATAGGAGGGTTCACTGATATTATGAGAAAAAGATTTTATTTGTTAATAAAAGATATTAATATTATTTTAATGAAATAATTTTTTAAAATAAGGGTTTTTTACTTACTTTTATATTTTAAAAAGTAATTTATCTGGTTTTTTTTCAAGATTTATGCTGTCTCAATAGACCTTGAAATTTTATACGCCTCTCAAGATCTTCTTTCTCAAGGAGTTTATCTAATTGCTTAGAGACAGAATAGATTTCAAGTTGTTAAGCTTGGGTTAAAGCTTCCAAACCAGTTGGTGTATAATTTGTAATTTAATCTTATTTTCTTATTTTTAAAATATTTAGATAAATTAAATTAAACTGATCTGTTCCTCCATCACTCAGTAAAAAGTGCCCTCTGAGCTACTCTCCAGGACCATCACTCTTGGAATTTTGAGTTCTTCCTTATGAATATTTTTCATCAGGCCCCCAATCAGTCCAATCTTCATACTTCTTTAAATTTCTGTTCTAGTCTTTTCAAAATTGTTCAATGTTGACTGTAATAGATATCTATTTATCTGCTTTTTGAAAACTTTTGCTATTTAAAAATTGAGTTTTGGCTTCTAATTGGTTTGAAGGTTTTTGAACTGTTGATAATCAGTCAAACATATTTATAAATGGGGTTTCCTCCCCCTTCAAATCCTGGTTTCTTGATTAGAAAAAAAAAATAATGTATGTAACCAGGTATATTAGGCCAATGTTAATTTACAACCCTGTGGTAGGGAAAGGGCGGGAAAGACTGTTTGCAATCCATCTGAGTGGCAAATGGCCATTTGAAACCCATTTGAGTTGAAAACGGTTATATTATGTACATATACATATATATATTAACCTTTTTTTACTTTTTTTAATCTTTTATTTAATTATTTGATTTTAGTAAGAAAAAAATCAATATAAATTGTTAATTATTTTTCTCATGCATCCAACCCTTTATTTCATGCATTTTGACATTGGTGCACGGTTGCATCCTTTTGGTATTTCATGCAAAAATACTTTATTTCACGCAACTTTCAAGATTTCATTTTCTTAAATTCTGACTGCGCAACCCCGTGGCAGGGGTTCTTAAAACCCTAACCAAAATATTTGGTAATTTTGGAGCCATTAGAAACCCTTCAAAAATACAATCAAAAAATGAAAAAATTCCACAAAAACAAATTTTTGCATGGGCTTTTGCATGCGAATTTTGGCTATTTTAGTTGTTTTTTTGGTTATTTCAGCTGCCAGAAAATTTGAAAAAACATTCATAGAGTCTTCTTATATCTTTTTCATATTTTTGGATGTATCCTTTCACCTTAAAAAATTCCTTCAAAAAACACAAAAAATCAAAAAAATCAAATTTCTCTTTGGACATTTGAATCCTTTTGTTTTCCTTTTTTTTCCTTTTTATTTCATTTTTTGGGTAATTCAAGCTATCAAAAATTTAAAACAACATTTAAAGAGCATCAAAATATTTTTTCCAGTTTTTTTAGATGTATTATTTTACCTTAAAAAAATTTGGTGATGTTAAATTCACGGCTCCAGCCGTGTGGGAGCCGTTTACACGGCCCCACACAACCTGTGGGAGTTCTGTCGTGCCCGTCAACGCGTGGGGGCCCGTAAAATACTCCATATAATTCATAGTTTATAATTTATAATTTATTATTATTTATTATTTATTATTTATTATTTATTATTTATTATTTATTATTTATTATTTATGATTTATTGTTTATTATTGATTATTTATTATTTATTATTTATTGTTTATTGTTTATTTTTTATTGTTTATTATTTATTATTTATTATTCTGTACACGGCTCAAATAGCCGTGTACAGAGCCGTGTACACAGCTCTGTAGCCGTGAATATAACATTACCCTAAAAAATTCCTTCAAAAAAGCAAAAAAAAGCAAAAATTTCAATTTTCTCATTTGACTTTTTGATCCTTATGTTTACAATTTTGAATTATTTTTTTTTAGTTTTGCAAGCTTTCATAATTTGACAAAAACTATTCAAGAGAATTTTAATTTTTTTTTTTTTGATGATTTTTGGATGTCATTTTTGACCTTTAAAAATCCCATCAAAAAACCAAAAAATTCACTTTTTTTCACTGGATTTTTGAATCCTTTTTTTGGCCTATGTAATTTTTTTTTGGGTGATTCAGGCTTTCAGAATTTTGAATGTTAAAAAAAAAATCATTAATACTTTTTCAAGATCATCTGCATTCTTGCATGCACCTTACAAGCTTCATTCAAAAAATTAAACATAAAGGAAAATATTGATACAAATATTAAAATTTATTCAACTATGACTGGTTTTATTTTTCTACTTGATTTTTGTGGAGGGAACAAAAACTCATTAACAAGATCCAAATTTCTCTGAAAAATGGTTCTCCAATATTTGGAATCCTTTGTCACAAAGCTTTTCCATAGTGGATCTAACCTGGGAGCTGGCCAATGATCAGACTTGAACTTGAATGAGACTATATGTTTGAATTCTTTTAAAAGAATGAAGCAAATGGGAGAAGTTTGGGAATTTGGAGTGGGAGGGGAATTCAGGGGAAGATAAGTGAAAGGCATTAAAGAAGAAACCAGAACCACTGGACACTTATATGTTTCAGCCAGAAGGAAACCATTGCATGGAAATTTCATCCACATATTTATGGGAGCTGGGCAATAAAGGTGGTTAAGTTGCCTTCTTGCTTCTTGGAAAGTTTCATGCCAGATATCATGCAGTAATCTTGTATCCTTGAAGATTTGGTTTGAATCAAGCTGTTTCACCATTTATTTCCTGAGTCCAATCCATTCTTCTGAGATCCTCCCCAAGAAAATGGCTGCTTCTCTAAAGCCACAGTTCCCATCCCCTATGACATCTTGAACATGAGAGATATGTGGAATGGCTGTTTTTGGGGAAATGGAATCTTTGTATTGGAACTAAAACCAACAATCAGAATTTTTTATAAAAGAAAATATCGACTAAAAATAATACTCACTTCTTCAATTGATACTTGTCCAAATATTCCAGAAGAAGAATAAGATAATGTGCGCAAAAAACCTAGAGGAAAAACCCAAAAGAAATCAGAAAAAATTAAAAAATGATCAAATACCAAATGTATGTATTCACTTTCTCACTGATTGTTGGGGGTACTAATACCTTCCCCCAGGAGGATAGTAAGGAGCATGAACATCTTAATTGGATACCTTTAGTCTCTTGATTCTTGTCCCAGTATTGTATTCAGGAGAAGAAACTTGCTTATTCACACTGGTTTCAGAACTCTGATAAAGGTTTGAATGAAAAAAATAATGAAAAATAATATCCAACAAATTAGCCAAAAATAAAAGAAAATGATAGCTCACCATCTTAATTATATCCCCATCTGGCAGCTCTTCATCTGCTGCATCTTCCCCTTCATCCAAATGTGGCACCTCTTCATCTTCTGAATAATTCTCTTCAGTCATAAATTCACTCTGTGTTAACAAAACAAGAAGGACTCATCAACAAAAACAATGCATTGCAGAAAAAATAAGTATAATTATAGAATTACCTCTTCCTCTGATTCCTCCTTCTTTTTTCCCTTCCCCTTCCCTTGGATTTCCTTGCACCTTCTTGAAACCTGAATGCATAAGATAAAAAATTAATTATTAATTTTGATATATTTTTTTGTCCAAAAAATTAGTGACTGATGTTCAAATTTGCTATAAATTTCTTCTTTGGCCTTCCTCTCCTCTTGGGTTCTTCTAAAAATTCAAAACCAGAGGGATCTCTTTTGCTTGAGGACAGAGAGATCTTCTTGAACTTATTGGCTGCTCCTTTGGGTCTTTCTCTAACTTTGGATATTTGAGTGGAATTTGGCTCTTCAATCAGGGTAAGTTGATATCTTCCACTATACAGCTTCATGCTTTCACCCAGATAATATAGCTGTTCTCCAGGTTTCAAATTGCTGAATGCTTCAAACAGTTTAGTGAAATACAGTTTTTAATTACTTTCTTTGGTTGGAAATACAAGTTTTTCTGAATCTTCAGTTGATTCAGGATTCACAGTTAACTGGAGAAAGGAAAATCAAAATCAATCAGGACATTATTCATTTGAGCTTGAATCCCCCCCAAAAAAAACAGAGAGAAACTTACTGAGATGGTAGCTTTGACATGCCATTAATGATGAAAATCATCAAGTTGGAAGATTTCACCCTTTCTGATGGCCAATTTGAATTTGTGAACACATGGTATACCCATGTAAGAATATTAATCACAGTTGTTTTAATTGGTGGAAGAATCAGGTAGTTGATGAGATGAATGAATGATTTTGAGGGAAAAGTGGCTGATATTTCCAGAAAGATGATCCACACAGTGAGGCAAACCAATTAGATGCTTGAATTCTTGCTGAGAGGCTTCAATGGCTCTCTCACAGATTTTGATGGTGATGGAACTGTAAATTTTTTTAACTACATTATAGAAAGATCCAATGGAAGAATTGATGAATCTTTTAATTTAGGATTCAGAACCTTCTATTCTTGATGTACTTGTGTTTCCAAATTGAAAGTATTTGTTTGCAAAATAGGAGAAAAATTTTCTTTTTAGAGGAATCCAGTTTTCAAGAAGGTAGTCAGAAGTTGGAAGATTCCTGACCAGAGAAGTTTTTGTGGAGTTTTTGTGATAGCTTGATTCAGATTTTGAATAGGCCAAATGATGCCATTGTTTCTGGAATAGCTTTCATTAATCTTCTGATTTAAATTAATTCCTTCAATGAGCTTTAATATTCTTGAAAATGTGCCAGACACAGAGAAGATGATGAGAGGAAGGGAAAACTGATTCAATTGAGCTGATAAGTGGTTGTTCCTTGTCTGTTACAATCACACTAGTATCTTTATCTTCAAGTATTTCCTGAAGTTAATTCAGGGACCAATCATAGTTCTATTTTTTGCTTGATATAAGAAGCAGAATGCAACTGAGAAGCTTCTAGCGGAATTTTTTATCCCAATAATATGAAGAAGGGGCATTCCAAATTTTTTGGTTTTATATGTACAGTCCATCATAATGAGAGTAGAAAAAAGTTTTAGAATATTCATGGAATCAGGGTGTGAAATAAATAATGAAGTAATTTGACCATCCACATTTTTAATTTTTTATTAAAAAGAAGAATTCCTGAGTTCCAGTATGAGTGCTTCCACAGGAGTTTTTCCATCAAGGGGTTTCTTTTGTATTTGGTATATTTTGTTGTAAATTTTAGGTGGATTTGTATGGATAGGTGATGATGATTTTTGTATAAGAGAGTTGAAAATTTTGAAAGGGGGAACTCCTGCTTTGGATAGATTTTCAAACACCTCCTTTTTCTCCCCTTGGATTCTTCTGTGGATGGGATGAGTGGAAGGATCAATGGAAGGTGGATGGTTTTGCTCTGAACATATAACCTTCACCACCCAAAAACCCAATCTTTTTAAAAATTCCCTGATAACCTGAAAGAACAATTGGTCTTTGTTGATTTTTTTAATTTGGATGTATCTTTGCTGGGTTTATATTCCCCAGATTTATCACATTGGTAAGTATAGGCCTGATTCTTGCAATTGGATAATCTGGTAGATATGGCATATCCATTGGAATTTGCCCATGATTGGATAGCCTCAACCGGCTCCTCCTTTTGATTATATGATAGCTCAGGAGGAGGGGCCAGAGGACTGGAATCAAGAGTTTGAGTAGATGAATAAGGAGAAAGAGGATTTGAATCACTAGTTTGATTAGATGAGATAATGGAGGATGGGCCTGGTGAAACAGTCAAAACAGTTCTGAAAAGTGGGTGGATGTTTTCTTGAGCCGTTGGAAAAAGAGATTTTCTTGTTTGGAATTATCTGGAGAGTTAAATTGTTTTGATGATTGGTTTGTGGCGTTGTTTGAAAAGGTGTGGTTTGGTGTGGTGTGGTGTGGTTTGGTGGGGTTTGGTGTGGTTTGGTGGGGTTTGGTGTGGTTTGGTGTGGTTTGGTGTGGTTTGGTGTGGTTTGGTGTGGTTTGGTGTGGTTTGGTGTGGTTTGCTGTGGTGTGGTGTTGTTTGGTGTGGTTTGGTGTGTTTTTATGCCGTGTGGTGTGGTGTGGTGTGGTGTGGTGTGCTATGGTGTGCTATGGTGTGGTGTGGTGTGCTATGGTATGGTAGTGGGATGGTGTGGTGGGGGGTGATGGGAGGGCGGAACAGGTCAAGGGGGTGGTGTATAAGATAATTGGGGCGCTCCAAGATGTGTGGTGGTCCCAGGGAAAAATTTTCAGTCATATTGAATATATGCATGTGAAGGGCTCAAAGAAGAGTGAATTTTTCAATTTTTTTGGTTTTTTGATGGATTTTTTAAAGCTCCAAAATGACATCCAAAAACTCCTGAAAAAAAAATTAAAAAGCTCTTGAATAGTTCTCTTGCAATTGTCAAAGCTTGAAACACAAAAAAAAACCAAGTACAAATAACAAAAATAAGGATCCAAAAGTCAGATGAGAAAATTGAATTGTTTGCTTTCTTCAAGGAATTTAAGGTAAAATAATACATCCAAAAAATCTTGAAAAAATATTTTAATTCTATTTAATTGTTTTTTTAACTTTTTGATAGCTTGAGTTACCAAAAAAATTAAATAAAAAGGAATATAAAAGGATTCAAATGTCCAAAGAGAAATTTGATTTTTTTGATTTTTTGTGTTTTTTGAAGGAATTTTTTAAGGTGAAAGGATATATCCAAAAAAAAAATGAAAAAAAAATATTACAAGACTCTTTGAATGTTGTTCAAAAGTACTGGCAGATGAAATAACAAAAAAAAACCAACTAAAATAGCCAAAATAAGAATCCAAAAACTCATGCAAAAATTTGTTTTTACGGAATTTTTTCATTTGTTGATTGCATTTTTGAAGGGGTTCTAATGCCTTCAAAATTAAAAAATATTTTGGTTAGGGGTTTAATAACCCCTGCTACAGGGCTGTGCAGTCAGAATTCAAAAAAAAAAATGAATTCTTGAAAGTTGCATGAAATAAAGTATTTTTGCGTGAAATAACGGAGGGGCCCAACCATGGGCCAATGTCAAAATGCGTGAAATAAAGGGTTGGATGTGTGAGAAAAATAATGCCCTATAAATTAATCAATTAAATTAAAATTATAAATATAAATAAAAGATAAATTAATAAATTGAAATGAAATGAAATAAATAATAAAATAAATGAATATATAAAAAATAAATCAATTAATCAAACCAAACATAAAGATATAAAAAATATATATATATATGTGAAGTAAATATATTCTACAATTTTTTTGCCATTCACAACCCAAAATGGGTTGCAAATGGCAATCCACAACCCACCTGAGTTGCAAATGGCGCAATTCACAACCCACCTGAGTTGCAAATGGCCATTTGCAACTTAGGTGGGTTGTGAATGGCCATTTGTGACCCATTTTGGGTTGCAAATAGCACCATTCAACCCCTTTTAGGTGGTGAACAGGGGTTTCCAGGTTGAAAATTTAACATTTCCCAGCATATTATCTTGAAAACTTGTATGAAAAAGTTGTGATGTCCCTCCCAACTTGAGAAATGAAACCAAAATGATGATTGAATAGGATGGATGATGGGATACTACATGTTCTTGATCAGGAAGAAGTCTTATTTTCATTCTTTTTACCAAAAGCATGCCTATCTTTAGAAAAAATGAAGACATGATTACAAAATTTCATTGAACTACCAACCAAAAAAACAAAAATTCACACTATCAGTTGCCAGAAAACTGTCCACATTTTTCATGGATTTTGTCCTCTTGTTCAGAATTTTTGTCCTATTTTTTTTTTGTCCTCTTTTTTCTTGTTTTTGTCCTCTTTTTTTTTCCCTCAACTTAATTTAAACTGGTCAGTCATTCAGAATGATCTGTCCAGCTTTTTCTTTTTCCTGTCCTATTTTTAACAATAATTTGTCCAAATTTTAATTTTGGTGGACAACATTTTTTGAAGTAGAATTCAATGACAAAAGAGGCCTCAAAAAATTTGTATTTCATTTTTTGAAAATTTGAGCATCCTTTGTTGATAAATTACGTGTTCTCACAATCTCAATCCATGATCACTCAAACATTTACAACTCCCTATATCATCTGATTGATTCAGATCAAATCAACTGAGACCCCATTGCTAAAGTTTGAAAGAAGGTTGAAGAGGATCTCCACTTGTTAGCTGGCAATCCAACCCATCACTCCTCAACCAGCAGCCTGAAGGACAAAATTCATGAGAAAATCAAGGTCTTGGGTCAACTTGGCACCAAGAATCTTAACAATAAGCCTGATCCTTATCCCTCCAAACATTGGCCAGAAAATTTGACAGTCCTCAAATTTATTGATTACCTCTTGGTCCAACTCTTGTTTATGAACTTTGGTATCCACGTACCAAAGAGCAAGTCAACAGTTCCATCACTCAACAAGATTGTTAAGTTTCACCCATAAAGTCTGTGTGTCTCATTTGATTTTGCCCCCTGAGAACTATGGCTGACTGTTGTAAACAAAACCTTGATAATTACAAAAAAAAAATCATGCCCCGGTATTTTGACCGCATCTGGAGTCGGGTCGAGTTGTCATGATCTTTGGGGGTTGGTTGATGGAGCCAAAGCAGTAGCCCGGCCTCCTGACCGGTTTGAGAAAAACCCGGACAGGAAGCATGATACAGGCGACCTGTCACAGGAAATCTTGCGAAGCGGATTTTAACCGCGCGCGTCCGGTTTTTGCCCAGGGCTGTCCGCATTTTTCTGGCAACTGATAGTAAGCGTATTCCCAATCCCCACAATAAACAAGAGAAACAAGAGCAAGTGAGATGGTGGACCCAAGTAAGAACTTAAACTTCATCTCATCCGACAGACCTGATGAACTTGGGTGGAGATGTTCAAGATAAAAATTTGGATGATGGTCCATCCCAGCATCCCAAAAATCAAACACGATTCCCAAGTTCTGTTTTTTCACCAGTTTTTATTTTTGGCATAAGTGAGAAAACATTGTGATCAATGCCCTTGTCTTGCGTTTTGTTTGTCTTTGCGCGTGGGGGGCGGGGGGCAAAAAATGCTTGCAACCCATCCCCCTTCCTTCCCTTGATGTTCACCCGACACAAGCCCATCGTTCTTCTCAAAGAATACAATGGGAAGTTCAATAGAAGGAAGACACTCCTTTCCTTTACTTTGGTTTTTTTTCAGTAGGTTTTTCTTATAAAAAAGGAGAGGATTGACTTATTAAGTAGAAAGGACTGGAATCGAGAAATCGGTTGATTTTCTTTTCAATTCTTAAAGAAAAAGAAACCCAACATCGGTACGGTACCTTAATACAACGATAAAAAAAAAACAAGATCAACAAAAGAAGTTCAAACTTATAAAACGTTGGGATGAAATCATCCCGATTAATTATTGCGAGTTCAAGCAGGTGGAGGCGAAGAGATGGAGTGTTGAATGACGATCCGAGCCCAGTAACGACTACAAGATCGACGACGGGTACGTCGATGAGGAGGATAGGAGTCCAGAGCAGGAGAGGCATCAAACGTGTTTGCAAGATTAAAAGAACGCTGGAACAAATTCAGTTGATTTTTGGATGGAACTCGTGGCAGTGGATCACTCATGTTCGGATTCGGACATGATAAGTAAGAGGCAGCTTGGCTTTCACCCCTCCTGCGACCTCTAGATTTAATCCAACCACTCAGAAACCTGTACAACTTGAGCTTTCTCCGCAGCCTCTCGAATGATTTACTTCTCTCTGCTACGTCCTTCTTGGAGGCGTCGGGTCTTCCCTCTGGGAGATCCAACTTGTTCTTAATCATCATCTGCAATCCATCAAATCTCTTGATCAAGCTCAATTCGGATCCTTTGATATTCTTCAAAATCAAGTGCTTCACCAGTCCTTCGAAGCAATTCAAGTGATCATGATGACCATCAGCATGTGAGCTCGCGTTTGATATTAGTGCGCTTTCCAATGACTGTAAGACCTTGGGATCTTCAACTTTTTTAACTTCTTGCTTAATCAAATCAAATATTAGATGAGTCCGAGCCAATGATCTGGAAATCGGCCATTTATGCCTCCGCCTTCGATTAGACGTCTTAAAAGATAATCTTTGATACATCGTGCGGTAATTTTTCCCGATCGCTAATTTGTTCTTACCATTCTGCAGCAGCGATGATTGTGATGAATGAGTCAAATTCTTGAAGACGTATACCATCGATCGAATCAATTGACTTGGCAGCTCATCAACTGGTTTTGTTGGTTTCGCGCCTTTCAATTTGAGTAGCAACTTCCACCTTGGTCTGGTCCTTCTCCCAACGCCTCGAATCAATCTTCGACTTCGTTCACTATTAACGGCGTCCCAAACTTGAAGTGCTAACGAGGGACTGGGCAACTGAGATAACCTGTAGATCAGGTGGCTATAGATTCGAATCCGTTTCTCATTTTCAATCGGCAAACGAGCCAGGCAGATTCCCAAGTTCTTACTTAGAGTTTCGATCGATTGGTTAGGGCGAAGCATAAAATCAATCAGAGGACGATGGTCGTCAAGATCTAGTCGAGAAATCGCCTGTTTTATCAACTCTGGATTATCCGATAACCGTTTAAACCTTCTGGCACCAAGCAAGATGATTCGAGCGAGTTTGGGCCCAGTAGGATGTTGCTCCAAATGGATCTTCAAGAGGCTGATGAACTGGTCTTCAGCCCCTTGTCGAGCGATATATTCTAAGAGTCGAAGTTGCAGGGCGCTCCGGTTGGACCAACAGTACGAAAGTTGACCAAATCGAATTGGATGATGACTTGCGATTCGAGTGAGTTTACTGAGCAATCGCTCGCATCGTTCTCGCGTCCACACGGCAAATTCGAGTCCATTGGTCGATCGTCCGATCATATCCAATAGCGTATGATGTCGCTTGCGATCGAGGAGCGGCCATCGACCTTCCATCGGTCGATCGCGCATTTTTCGAGAGCAAGAAGAATCATGAGTACTGGATTTCGAAGTCATAAGACCAACGGGAAGCGCCGCGAAACGAGTGAGAACGTCCAAGCTCAAGCGATTGATTCGAGCCCATTCTTGATGAGGATGATCTTTGGCAAGGAGGCTTCTCTCCAGACTCTCGCAGATGAAATTAACAGACCAAATCTTGACGGGATCGATATCGGGATCACTTGATCGATGATTGCGCAAGAACTCAAGTAAGCCGGTGATTTGACCAAGCCTTCGATGGTTCAGACGACTGTCAAATCGATAACCCGTTCGAGTTCGATCTAGGAGGATCACCACCAAATCCCAACGTTCGGCTTGCCTAGCGATATCGATGATTCTTAGTAACGTCAGCGCCGTGATCGATCTATCGAATTTAATGAGAAAGTCGCCAAGGGTGAATCCGACTAGAGATCCAACTCGATCAAAATCCACCGGTTTAGGTGGTAAGCTGGTTCGTTGACAATCGCAAGAGGGGGGTCCGTTCAATAGGAAGGCACGACGACGAGCTCGAAGTCTGTCGAGCTTTCTGATCAGCTTGAGGTCATGATGATTGGAGTTTGATGGGTAGGAGCGGGGAGGCGTGTCATCGTTCAAGGTATCATTCGTGGGGTCGTTGGATTGAATGCGTATTGGCCGATCGAGAATCCAACGTTGGACGATCTGATTTGAAGCTTCAGCCTGCCAAGCTATTGAGGTACTCGTTCGAGGCTTGGAATGATGATGGCGTCCGAAGAGACGATCGAGGATCGAATGACGAGTGATGAAGAACAGATGATCGACAGTCTTCGGGTGTAGTTTGGGTGGATCACCAAGTTCGAGGAATCGATCGAGTTGGTGGAGGAGTTGATGGTGGAAGTTTGGGTGTCGAATGAGATGGTGGAATAAGTGGGTAGCTGAGCGTGAGGAGGCAAATTGATTCTGGGAAGAATCGGATGAAAATGGACGATTGATTGACCTAATAGGTGGTAGGTTGGATGGTTGGAATGGTTTCGAGTACGAGGTTGATGGCGACGATCTGATGGAGGTTGGCTGAGGGAGGATGGAGATCGATGGATGGGATCGTTCTTGATTTCGTGCGAGTTGTTCCTTGTTCCGGCCAGGGTGTTTGTTCTTTTGATGATCAATCAGTTGGCAGACCATATATGGTAGTGTGGTGAGTTTGATGAGTTGGAAGAGTAAATGGGTGGGGGATCCTAATAGATGGATGGCTGGATGAACTGTGGATCGGTTGGATATCATTCGATTTGCTACTGATCCCTAGCTTTTTCTACGATGATCGGATCGAGGTCGAGGGTGAGTATCCTGATCGACTGGTTCCTTAGATGAACCGATGAATTGAACGAGCGAACCAAGTATCTGAAGAAGTACATGCGAGACTAGCTCTCGTTGAGATTATGGATCATAAACTTGGTTCCACTTGGAAGGGGTCAAGAAGGTGGTCGATATCCAAGTACGAAACCGATTCATCCGACTCATGAGGGGGGGGATTGAGCCAGTGAGATTTGTACCTAAGCCGATGAGCTATCCGATCGATCAGCCAACCTATCAATAACGCGATCGGTTCGTGAGTACTTATCTACGACGATGGATGATCAAAGAGTGATACGAGAAGAATTGATGATGACCGACTTACGAAATATCAAATCGTCCCTCGACCATCGTCATCCGAGAAAGTACAACTTGCGCAAGTAATCAAGTATTTATCTACATACACGTGTCTCCTGGGCAGAGAGTAGAATTCGACCCCGCATTCAACCGGGGGAACTCAGCCGATGAACGCTGCCACTATCCCCCGGGTACGAACCCCACGCCAGGCATCGGGTCCCGGAGTAGGGCTCGACGGCGACGCCCACCCATACCCGACCCCAAAAATCAATTCCGACAAACGCCCCGCGCGTATCGGGTATACAGCCGAGGCCCGACAAGCAATGTGCTTCCCTCATTCTAATTTCTAGCAATCATTCTAGCAATCATCCGGATACCCCTCTTCCACCCAAATTCCTCCCAGTCTCCAGCCTCTCACCTTCACCCAACCCTCTCACCGTTACCCTCCCTCTCTCACTGGTACCCTGCCCTCTCACCGGTACCCTCCCCTCTTGCCATTACCCTCCTATTGCCATCCTTCCCATCACCCATCCTTTCTTCACTTATCCTCTCACCTTCATGCAAGACTCTCGCCATTACCCTCCCATCTCCCATGGTTTCTTCATATATCCTATGTACATATCCCGGTACCCTCAAACATCCAATATCAATTGTCATGCTCCAACAGTGACTCATCACCCCTCTAATCCCCCATCTGCATCTGCATTGCAAGTTTTTGTATGTGTTCCTTATCTCCCATCCAACCCCAGCCCATTCATTTATCTGTGTACTAGAGTATTGCCCCCAAATTTGGGGACTGATTGGGATTTAAATCGTTTAAATAATGATAATCAAGTAGTAAATCTGTGAAATTAATTAAAAAAATTGACCCTAGTGTAATTTGAAAATGTGATGAATTAGAAAAATTGGCCCTGGTGTAATTTGAAAAATGTGATCTTTTTTAAATAATTTCAATCAAATTGGAAATCTAGAGAATGGATTAAAAAAAGTGGCTGTAGTGTATTGCCCCCAAATTTGGGTAATGGATTGAATAAAAAACATTGATTTGAAAAAATTGGATGGTATTTAAATGTGGGAAATCTGGGGAATGGGTTGGAAAAAGAAGGAAATGAACAATTCCTAAAGTATTTCAAAAGGTGAGCAATTAAACCAAATCATATATATCATTGAAATCTCAGTATTTAATTTCAGTGATGGATGTCATTCAAGAACTTATGATAAAAAATGTTGTCAGTTTCAAATGAAATCTTTTTTCCAGGTTGAAACCATGTCCTTTGCAAAAATTTCCAGATATACACCTTGAAAATTCAAACTATAACTAACCATGGGAGGGCACTGGATCTTGAATATAAAGACCAAAATTTGAAATTTTATAACCTTTTGGTTTGTTATTTTTTAATGATAATTCAGAATTGAATGGGAACTGTTTTAAAATAATTTTGAAAGGCAAAAAATATCCATCTGGGTCAGAAATCAAGGTTAACCATAGAATTGCCATCACTATTCCTAACAAATCCATCACCTGTAGCTATCTTGGAAAATATCACCTCTGTTCCCAATCTGACAACAATCAATCAATTTTGATTTCAAAGACCAACTATGGTATTTTTGAAACATAGAATGACACAATAAATTAAGTAACTTGTGCCAAGGTAGTAGTTATGTAATTTTGGGAATAAAATATTGATTAATCTTTCTCAAGAATGATATTCCTTATTTTCATGGATAATTTTCTGCTGAGGGAGAAGTATTCTATTTAAAACTTTTATAAAATTGAAACAATCCCCAAAAGAAATTTGAGAATTTTTAAAATAAGGATAACTTGCCATACACCAATTTGGAGCAAGGTTCAAAATATGGAAATATCACCAGCATGCAGAATTTTTCAAATTTTGATCAACTACTTGAGGATGTGTCAACTTTTGAAAAACAGAAAAAAATCCCTATATTCACCACCAAGAACCATTTAATTTCCCTTAAAAGGTATAATGAAATACATTACATCTTGAAGTAGTGTGTCAGGAAACTAAACAGCATGCATATGAGTCATAGGTGCTTCATCACAGATTATCAAAGAACATTTTTTGAAGTATTAATCCTTTTTGGAATGCCTTGATATTTTTTAAGCATAGTTTTGATCTTCAAGGGAATTCCAAAGGTGAGATGAGTTGTTCTTCTATTTTTTAGATTCACGGCTGCTATTCAATTTCCAGCAAATACAAAAATTTTTTTACTGACCCATTAGGCCATGAAAAAATGATCAAGAGGGTTGAAAGTAATTGTATGAATGAATTAATATGCTTCTTTTGACTATCAGAAACATATTTTTTTTAAGATCTGATTGATTTATAGCAGGATTTTTTTCTTCAGAAAAGATCCAGTCCTTCTGGAATATTTTAACCTCCATTGTTTGATCAAATCTTTGAAAATATGGAAAATCTTATTCAATAGTTTCTCCACATCTTTGAAATATAATTGTGGTGATTGATGCTAATGTTTCATTTGTGGGAACTCTTGGATCTGTAATCCCAAAGTGAATTAAATCTTCCACTGTGAAATTGAAGCAAGAATTTCATATCAAAAGTAAGTTTTCTGGCCAGAAAAGTGCCAATGGCATTCTGAAATAATTCCTCAGCTTGAAAGGGTGAATATTGTCATTGGCTTCTTGCATTTTTTTTTTGAAATGATGATCAACCTCAAGTAAGCCCATGGCCAAATCTGCCTCTGCTCAATTTGGATAAGCAATTCTATTGAATTGCTTTAGGTTTTCAAATGGAGTATCACCAACAGAATTAATCAAAAACAACCTAAGAAGCCACCTTTCTAAATCTTAAGGATGAAAAGTGTAAATTCTCACAATTGGACAACCACTCTGAAAGTGCCTTTCTTCTATTCTGAGTTAATGTAATGTGAATTATTGTGGAAATTAAGAATATTGAATTCTCCTTGAAAAGCCATTAATTGGATCATTTTGAACTATTATGTGATCATAGTTGTTCCTGGGGTTAATCCTTGAATAACTTCATCCAGGGCTTCACCTGACTCAAAAAAATTTTTGATTGTCAGGAAGATGAAAATCAAACCTATACCTGCACATATGTTAACATTGATGCAGGGCATTGGTACTGTGCTCAAAGATAAGGATTGTAAGGAACAACCCAGGAATTACCAATGAGGAAGTTTTTATGATTCCTCCTTGGTGAAATGGTAGTTCAATTCTGGTGTTTTCTATATATGAGATGACTGGTTTAACCCCTAAGTTTAAACAACATGTAGAAAATTTGGAACCACAAAGTAAGGGGAGGAGAGCATTCTTCTATGTAGTGAATTTTGCAAGTGAGAAAGCTTTATGAGATTTATAAGTGAATAAACTGAAGTGTGTTAATTTCTGGTTTGGGGGGGGGGGGAAGTACATTAAGTATCAAGGTGGGATGGAAGGGGGTTTATATAAATTTTCAACATTCCAAAAAAAAGCTTGAACTACATGAGCAGTTAGTGTTTATTACATGTGTTGTCAATGTCCTCTGGGAAAGTCCTCATGTCCTTGCTACATTTGTTGTCCCTGCAGGTGTGTGATAGTACAAAAGAAAACTAACAAAAAAAGCTTGAACTACATGAGGAATTAGTGTTTATTACATGTGTTTTCAATGTCCTCTGTTACATGTCCTCTGTTACAGTCCTTGTGTCCTTTTTAAATTTTTTGGCCCTGTATGTGTGTGATAATACAAAAGAAAACTAATGTATACATAAAACTAATATTTGCATAATACTAATATATACATAAAACTAATATATACATAAAATTAATATATACATAAAATTAATATATAAATAAAACTAATATATACATAAAACTAATATATACATAAAACTAATATATACATAAAAATAATATATACATAAAAATAATATATACATAAAAATAATATATACATAAAAATAATATATAAATAAAAATAATATATACATAAAACTAATACAAAGAGGTAGTTGAAAAGTATTCAAAAGAAATAAACGCAAAACTTAAATATGTACATACTTCACACAAACTCAAACACAGCAGTTGAAAAGCATCAAAACTTAAAATCTATGTACACACATTAGTTGGAAAAAGCGTCCTGGAAAAAAAAGCAGGCAGAGAAAAAAAAAGCGGACAGAGAAAAAAAAAGCAGGCAAAGAAAACAAAAGTGGACAGATAGAAAAAGTGGCTGAAAAAAAAGCAGACCAAGAAAAGTGAAAAAAATTGGGCTGAACTGCATGCAAGAGGTGCAACTCAAGATTGCGGAGAACAACACTGGCTAGTAAATGGTTTTTTGAGGGAGGTTTCCCAAGGAGGCCAAAATTGGTATTTGCCAACCATCAAAAAACCAATCTTTTTATATTTATAGATGCCCTTTGAGTGATTTATATCTTTTTGCTGTCCATCCCCTTTCAATATAGTTTGGTTGTGAGTGTAACATTCTGTCACAAGGGCTGCTGGTGTGCAAGCAGGGCATTTGGACAAGTGTAAAATAAGTGGTTGATGCTCCAGTTGAAAATTTGGAGAGGATGAGGATGAAATCTTATATTCCTAAGAGGAGCGGATCAGGGGGTTAAGGGGACACTCAGGTTCATGGTTAAGTCAGAAATGATGAGGATTGGTTGACTGGACTAGAACAGGTTTAAGTAGTCTAGATACAAGTCATTTGATAAAGACCAAACTGTGGTTTTGACAACAAGAGGCTAATGAATAATGAATGATCAACAACCAAAAAGCTGTCAGATAATCAGTGACAGACAGTATGCAACAATTTAGAGACTTAGCAGAAGATGAACAAACACAATTAAATTGAGGGGTTAATTCAACTGATTTGGATACTTAAAAAACTTGAAGCAATCCACCAGTAAGAGGAAAACTAATTAGAGATATGAGAGATTAATTTGAGCTCATAAAACACTACTTTTCTGAGGCCATAATACTGGAAAATATTTTAGATTTTAAAATAATTTTTCTATAATTTTTATTAAATTTTTCTAAGTCAAAAAGGAAGGGTACTAGTCTACAGAATTCCAACAACAAGGGGGATCTACTTGAAGTAGGCTTGGGGGGCAAGGTTAAAGAAGAATGCTACAAGGAGCAGAGCAGTTGGTAGAGTATGATCAGGGTGCTTGGCTGAAACTTTCTGCAATTAATTTTGTAGTAAGAATTAGTGATAAGATATGCTAAATTTCCTTATGACATAGAACCAGCAGACTGAAAGGGGAAAATAAGTAACATGAGAATCAAGAGAATAAGGAGAATGAGGATCACAAAAAGAAAGAATCAATAGAAAGAATCCTACGCCAGAAACCAATAGACTGATGGGGGTGAATGGCAGGATTTGAATCAGGTATTTTCCGGAAGGCTTGAGTCAGAGGTTAGAGCTGATTGAAGAGGTCTGAGAATTAGATGCCAGATATGAAGCAGAAACTGGTAGAGTGGAGTCTTACCAGGCAGAGAGAGCAAGATTGAAGAAAACAAGAGTTTGACAAGAATTAGATGGTTGCGGTACGCGATGTGAAGGAGATAGATAAGGGCGGTTGATTGAGAATATTGAGAGTGGTTAAGATGAAGTGATATGGGTCAAGAGGTTAATAAAGATCATTTGATAGTAATAAAGAAACAAAGATAGAAAAATATATGAAGAAGAAAAAGAAACAAGACAGGAGAGGAGAAATAGACAAGGTCAAAAGAAGAGTCTCCCCGCAGTCCAGGCGCAGTAGGTGAGAGGAGCGCGCGGGGAAGGATGAGACGCGTGAACATCAGATGATGTGAACAGTGCGGGATCTAAGGGATCTCAACACCCCTCGTGACTGGTAAGACCAGAACTTGCAGGGGATTCAGGGGAAAGTTTGGGGAAGACTTTATCTTTTAATAGCTTGATGCAACTGATTGAGGAGAATTTGGTCAAGGAGTTGGCAATCATTTCCTCAGTAGAAATTAAGATCAGATCAAACAGGGAGAGATTGAAGTCTTCTTGTAATCCTTTAGTTTTGATGTCAATGTGACGTGACTTGGAGTGAGAGACGAATCTTTTAATTTTATCTTCAAGACCTTTAGTGTCTATATAAATTTGCGGTTTAATCATAGCTTTGCGATAAATCTCACTAACTAGATGCGTGATCCACTTAAGTTCCAGATAACAGTTGAGTAGGGCGTTGAGTTCAGATTCTGTAGAGGAATATGTGATATTTCTTTTTCTAGATGAGTTCCAAACTATTGGACTGCCGTAATGGAAGACAATATATCTGGTCTGAGACTTTTGAAAGATAGGGTCATCACCCCATGTAGCATTGCTATAGCCAGAGATGATTGCTTGAGAAGGGTCAAATTTAATAGTTAGTTTGTAATTTTGAGTGGTTTTAAGGTACTTCCAGACCTTTTGTACTTCCCTCCAGTGAGTCATGCCGGGCTTAGTGTTGTACCTTGCTAGGCTGGACACCGCAAACAAAATATCCGGTCTGGTGTACTGAGATAAATGATTGAGGAGTCCAACGGCGGAGCAATAGTTAATGTTTAATTGTCAAAATTCATTATGGTCCTCATTGGTCGCAGGTTCAAGATGTAAATTCTGAGTCAGCGGCGAATAAGTATCTTTGCAGTTCGCAAGTCCAAGTTCTTCTAAGCCCCAATCTATATGATTGGGTTGGCTTAAGAGAATAGTATCTCCTTTAACTTCCATAAGCATACCAAGGATTGTATTTGGAGGATGGCACAATGAGTTGAGAAAACAATTCAAAAAATTGTTAGCAAAGGAATCCGTTTGTCCAATGTGGATGAGATCATCTACGTGGAAATACAGGATCTCTTGAGATTTGGAGTTAAGGTAGAGGCATGGATCACTGGTTGACTCATGGAAACCTTGGGATTTAATCCAGGCAGTGAGTGTTTCTTACCAGTTCTTTGGGGACTGACAAAGACCGTATAAAGATTTTTTTAATTTTAAGTATTGAGCTTTCCGGTGTGATCCTTCTGGAGTTTTGATTATCACAACTTCATTCAATGGGGCATGGAGAAATGCCCCTTTAACGTCGAACTGGGTGAAGATCATCTTGTTCTTTAGCCCGTACAGCAACGCAAGTTGTAAGGAGCCAAGTTTGCCGGTCGGTGCCCAGGTTTCTTTGAATTTGACACCATGTATCTGATTGAAGCCCTGGACACATAATCTAGCCTTATATTTCACGGGTTTGCCGTGACAATTCTCTTTGACTTTAAACACCCACGTTGTATTAAGTACATTATTTGGCGTACCATGGTATTCTTCCCATACCTCTTGGGATTCTATAGAGTTAAGTTCATCCTTGGAAGATTTCTTCCACTTTGGCCACTCAGAACATTTACCTGCAGCTTTGTAAGACGGCAGTTTGTAGTAATGATGGAACCCATATCTTTGAGGTTTTTTAATTTCTCGCTTGGGTCTAGAATAATGGTTGGACATTTCTGGTTCTGGGGCAGAGGAGGGAAGTTCCGGAGGAGGAGAAGGAGAAGATGGGAGTTCAAGTTTGGAGATATCTGAGTTAGAGTTGCAAGAATCTGTTTTGGTTTCTCTAAGCTGATATTGTTTGTCTTTCATGGAGAAGTCCGAGTTGTTCAAATCCATGTTGGCTGGAGAAAAAATGTCAAGACCCGGGGATTCTAGGAAAGGAAAATCGTTGAGTTGGGACTTGAGGAATTTAACATGTTTAGTTTTGACAATAGATCCCAAGGAATTAAGAATGAGATAGGAGTGAAATGTGGGGTTGAACCCAATCAAAACACCTTTTAGGCCCTTTTCGTCGAATTTCCTCCCCTTCTGAGCACAATTTGCAAGGTAGATTACAGCAGAACCTACGGGCTTCAAGTAATTAGCAGGGAGGTTCTTACCAAACATGATTTCCCAGGGAGAAAGGTGTTTACCTTCTCTGGGGATTTGATTGAGCATGAAGCAACAGCTTCTCATTATGACGTGCCAATAATTCTTTGGTAGTCTTGACAAAGAAAAGGTTGCGCGGGCTGATTCAATTATAGTCCTATTTGCTTGTTCAGCTTGTCCATTGTGTTGAGCATGATAGGGTTCAGATGTTCTCAATTTGATTCGTTTGGTTTTTGCAAACTCTATGAGAGTTGAGTTTGTGAATTTGGTTCCCTTATCCAAGAATTTCTCTAAAGGGTAATATCCTATTCGTTTATATTCGGTCTCGAGTATTTTGATGATGATTTTGGGAGTTTTGTACTTGGAGTTGAGAGGAAAAGCAGCAAGATAGCCAGAGAAATTGTCTACTAGTGTCAGAATATAGTGGTGGCCCGCTTTGGATTGTGGAGTGATAGGACCAATCAAATCAAAATGGATTTGGTCAAGAGACTTAGTGGCAGGAGAAGAAACATTAGAGAAAGGAGATCTTGTGATTTTGCTTTGGACGCAACTTTTGCATTGGAATTGATCAATCTTTTCATTCATGAACAAATTTTTAAGGATAGGTTTTAGAAAAGAAATTGATGCGTGTCCATACATTTTGTGTATGTCCATTAGAGAGAGAGATTCTTGCATTGGTGGCATGGAAGATTAGTTTGATAAATTCACCACTTGATCTTGGCCTGCAGAGCGCGGTTTTTCAACGACAAACAAACTATCTTGAATCAGCCCTTTGAGAACAATTTGATCCCCTTGGGTAACCGTGAAACAGTCTTGTCTTTGAGTGAGCAAGCAACCTTTTTGAGCCAAGAGTCCAGGGCTGATTAGATTCACAACAATATCAGGAACGGAGACACAGCCCTCAAGTGTAACTACAGAATCCTTCCATTCTAATCGGACAGTACCTGTCCCTTGAACTTTGAGTTTGGCTTCTAATTTACCAGTTTTAATTTCGTCTAGGTCTTCTTGTAGATCAATAGAAGAAAAGAATTTCAGATTGTTAAATATGTGCACGTTAGCTCAGGAATCCAGTATTAAGTTAGGGGTATTATTGGAGTTGATCCAGAGCGTAAGAAGAGCATGGTAGTTAATCAATGGATTCTTTTTTGTTTTATTCTTCCATTTGTTCTGTTGCTCTATCCACCATTCCGGCGCGACTTGAGGATGTAGATGGAAGCAGGATGATTTGGGGTGGGGTGCATTGGGATCATGGTATCCTTCCTTGCACCTGATCTTATATTTCTTTTCTTCTTTATTCAATCTAGATTTTGTAGACATGAGAGATATATTGGTAGTCTTTTTATTTGTCTTATTTTGAGCCATTCTTTCATTGTTATATTGGATAAGATGATTGAACACCACATCAACCGTCAGGTATTTTTCGACGTGCATGATCTGCTGCTTAAGATTTTTGAGAACAGACGGAAATTTGAAAAGCAAGAGATAGGAAAGAATGTCTTTTGGTAATTCAATACCAACATCTGCCATTTGAGTAATCGATTTCCGCATTTCCGTAACAAAACCTTTGATGGCGTGTTTGTTGAAGACGGAGTGAAGGAAGTGGTTGAATACTCAAGCTCTATTTGCGGTTTTGGATGAGGCAAATCTTTGAGTAATCTCCGCCCAGAGTAATTTTGACGAGTTTATATTGGTGGAGTTGACGACATTTGCGTGGGTTGTACTATCTAGTTTAGAGAGAATGATTGCTCTGATTTCCCTGTCTTGTTTGACGGACATTTGACCAGCATTCCGGATAATAGCTTCTTTGATGTCTTTGAGATCAAATAGCATTAAAATTTTTTCCCGCCATATTGAGTAATTTTCTTTGTTTAAAGGAGGTATAGTGTCAACCGAGGCTTTGAGAGCCACTTGATGGAAGTAATCGGTGGCTCCAGCTGGTTTGTTCATGGTTTGTTGATTGGATTGTTGGAGTTTGGCTTTTAACCGTGATAAGATATGCTAAATTTCCTTATGACATAGAACCAGCAGACTGAAAGGGGAAAACAAGTAACATGAGAATCAAGAGAATAAGGAGAATGAGGATCACAAAAAGAAAGAATCAATAGAAAGAATCCTACGCCAGAAACCAATAGACTGATGGGGGTGAATGGCAGGATTTGAATCAGGTATTTTCCGGAAGGCTTGAGTCAGAGGTTAGAGCTGATTGAAGAGGTCTGAGAATTAGATGCCAGATATGAAGCAGAAACTGGTAGAGTGGAGTCTTACCAGGCAGAGAGAGCAAGATTGAAGAAAACAAGAGTTTGACAAGAATTAGATGGTTGCGGTACACGATGTGAAGGAGATAGATAAGGGCCGTTTATTGAGAAGATCAAGAGTGGTTGAGATGAAGTGATATGGGTCGAGAGGTTAATAAAGATCATTAAATAGTAATAAAGAAACAAAGATAGAAAAATATATGAATAAGAAAAAGAAACAAGACAGGAGAGGAGAAATAGACGATTCAAAAGAAGAGTCTCCCCGCAGTCCAGGCGCAGTAGGTGAGAGGAGCGCGCGGGGAAGGATGAGACGCATGAACGTCAGATGATGTGAATGGTGCGGGATCTCAGGGATCTCAAAAATTAGTAAACTGATTCCTTGGGGAAAAATAAGGAAGGAGGAAGAGGAGGCCAGTTTAAATAGACAAAGAGCTGGAACTAAAACAGAGGTACAATAGGCTGGGGCTAAGACTACATATGTAATGATAAGAGCAGTAAAGGTAACAGAGAGGACTAGTCAGGTTGTGTTGTCAAATTGGGCTAGGCTGAATACTACATTGGTGCAAGGCCAAAGGTCTGTGCTGTTTGAGTTGGGAATGTACAGTGGAGGGATGTATGTACAGTGTACATGAGATTCATGAAACTATCTAATAAGTAGAGAGAGTATGTAATACAATCTGCGGGAAGATGTAAATAAGGAATCCCAAAGGATAAACCAGGATGAAATATGGGATAGACAGGTGCGTAAGGTTAGAGGATATGCAGACCTGAGAGATTAATTATGTCCAAGCCTACTGAGTCTATCTGTATGATGTATGAGATTAGACTATATGTAGATATCTAACACATGAAAATCCTGAGGATATGTAGATTCTGGAAATATACTGATATAAGACTCCTGTGTCCCTGACTTTGAAGTTCTTTGGCTAGTGGATTAGACAGAGGATTAAACTGAGTTAGGTGTCAGTATGACAGTAACCCCTGGTGAAGAGGAGGGCATCTCTTGATGACCATAAAAAGAGAAGGTTGAAGGGGCCATCTAGTATTCCTTCCACAAGTAGTGTCTGAACTGCTTCTCATAATAGAATCCCCACACCAACCTACACCATGGAGAAAAATAATAACTATTACCCAGTTCAACAATACTACCCTAGGTGTGATAGATGCAAGAAGATGGACAGAATTTGTACCACCATTATCAAGCACAACTCAGAAAACTGTGAAAGTTTCTACCAGTATAGAAGAGCTTGTGAGATTGAAAAGCATAATAGAAAGGCCTTGGGGCCAGATCTTTGGATGCAGGAGAAGAGCCAACCCATTGAAGTGAAAGAGGCCCCTGAAGATGATGCCATGACATTGGCTTGTTATTCCAGCTTGGATGAAGAGTCAGGTGATTATGTGTTGATTTTGTTTGAATTTTAAGGGTTCTGATAGTAGATTTAATTAGTTCAATTGAGGCACTAGTGCTTAGAAAGGACCAAGGCCAAAAGAGATAACCTTCATCAAACTGGTAGGTTAGGGTCAGACGGTGTTTCAAGGTTGCTTGAAGGTGAGAGGGGCAAGGTGTTCATTAGGTGGGGAACCCTGCTTAGGGATTTGAATGAAGAAGAAATTGAAGTGCTAGCAAAAGGATCCATGGGCCCCAATTTAGTAATTTCAATCAAGCTCATCAAAGGGTCTTATCAAAGCATCAAATTCCATTTTCAAAATGTTGAGGAAGGCCATTGAAGCGCCCATTGGGTTCCCCAAATTGTTGAGCATCAAATGAATCCTGTTGATGGAATCCGTCTAAGTGTCAAAGGGGTTTGTCAAATCATCAAGACAGATTGTAAAGTTTTTGGATTCTGAAGAGTCAAAGTTGAGCATTGAAGCATAAACCTTGACCATCAAGGCGTCAAAACCAATTGTCATATGGATGCTGAAGTTAGCTTAGAGATGGATTTGAGCAACGTGATGAGTGAGATCAAAGATAGTAACATAAAATAAAAATAACTTAGAAAATAGAAATAGAGGCAGCCATAGGAAGTCATTGTCAAAGAAGGGGGAAGATAAGATGATTCCTTATAGCTAGAGGAACTTAGGAAGAAGATGAAGGTGAAGGTTATTGAAGAAATAAAAAACAAGAAGAAGGGTATTGGTAGAAGAATAAGGGAGGAAGGTAGTTTTAATGGAAGGAACATTTCAGAGTCATGGGTGGAGAAATTTTTAAATGGAGAGAGACCATTGAAAATGATGGAAAATTCTATGGTTGAGAGGAGATTTATAAAGGATTAAATTTTAAATGAAGAACAAGTAACTAATTCTTTAGATATTTATAGTAATAGTTCTAAGTATTTAAATTCTAATTTTCAGGAAAGTTTGATTAAAGTATGGGGTTGTGAAATCAGGCAGGGGAAGTTGGGGTCTTTAGAAGCTAGGAAGGAAAGAATTTAAGAGATAAAGAAAATATTATCTGATATTTTGTCTCTAGCTGGTATGACTTTTGAATTGGGTACTTCTTTGAGGGGAACAAAATCTTATGAATCTAGAAAGTTCAAAATAGTTAAATCTAGTTAATTCCTGGATCCCTAGAATAAAGGAACTAGGAGAACTTTTTTTGACAATATTTAGAAGATTTGTTATTTATATACATAATTTTTGATGTTAATTTTATTGTATTTTTTCTTATCATTATTACTTTTTTTATTTTTTTTATTTTTTTATTTATTTTTATTTTTTTTATTTTTTTTATTTTTTTTATTTTTTTTTATTTTTTTTATTTTTTTATTTTTTTTATTTTTTTTTATTTTTTTTATTTTTTTTATTTTTTTTATTTTTTTTATTTTTTTTATTTTTTTTATTTTTTTTATTTTTTTTTATTTTTTTTATTTTTTTTTATTTTTATTTATTTTTTTTGTTTTTTTTATTTTTTGATGAATATAAAGAATGGGTTATTTGAAGAAGACATAGATTATTATATATTTGTTTGTTTGAATTGAAGAAGAAGTATATTATGTTTTGTTTCACAGGGAAAATAAAAAAGAAATAATTTTATTTTTTAGAAAAAGATGTTTATTTATTTTTGAGGATTTGTTGGTTTTGAAGGATAAGTGTGTGGACATCTTGAAGTAAAGCAGGGAAGTTTTTACAATTGGATTGAGGTTCCCAAGTGGTGTTTTTATCATCATCTTGCAAACCTTTCCATTCAAACAAATACATTAATTTCCCCCTCCTAATCTTGGCATCCAATATCTGAAAAACTGTCCATTCCTCTTCTCCCTCTATTTTAACTGGTTTGTTTGGTGGTTGGGGTCTGGAAGATGAAGAGTTTTTCTGATACGGTTTGAGTAAGGAGGAGTGGAACACAGGGTGAATTTCAGACCACTGTCAAGGACTTTAAGCTTCAAAAATTTTTCCCAATCTGTTTTGTAATCAAAAAAGGACCTAACTATTGCTCTGAGAGCTTATGTGTTGGAAAATTAGTTTTGATATTTTGAGAAGAAAGCCATAATTTCTTTCCAATAGTAAATGAATCAAGAAAAATCACTTCTTTTAAGGTCAGCATATCTCTTAAAAGCTTTAATTGACTTTTCTAATTCAATTCCTAGTTGTTTCTGATTTAGGTAGATATGAGTTATATAATGTCTGACAGGTTGATCATCCACTACATGTAGGCTGTCAAAGTTGGGATTTTTTCCATAAATTGAGAAGAAGGGAGATTTTATGGTTGAAGTGTGGGTTGAATTTTTGTAGTCAAATAAAGCAAGAGGGATCCAGGTTTCCCAGTTTTCTTGGTGATAACTGGCATAAATCCTGAGAAATTGTTCCAGAATCTGATTTATCCATTCTGTCTGACAATCTGTTTCAGGGTGATAAGCTGTTGAAAGATATTGTTTTATCTGTAAATTTTCACACAAACCTGAGAAAGAAAAAGATTCTCTGGTGCTAACAATATCAGCTGGGAGGCCATGCTTGTAAAAGACATGAGAAATTAATATATTAGCTAATTTTACAGAAGAGATTTCATTTTTAGTTTTTATAAAGATAGAAACTTTTTTAAAAAAAAATCAACCACAACAAGAATTGAATAAAATCCATTGGATAGTGGTAGCTGCAAGATAAAGTCCATAGAGAGTGAAGTCCAGGGAGCATCTGGAAATTTTAGAGCTTAAAGGAAACCAAATTTCTTGCAATGACTGGATTTTCTTCTTCTCAAAAGTTAACAAGAGGAAACAAAATATTTGATGAAGGAAGTCATATTTTGCCAATGGAAATCTCTTTTGACTTGGTAAATCAATTGTCTTTCCTTTTCCAGGGTAACCAGAGAGTGGAGAATTGTGTCTTTTTTGAAGTATTTCTAATTCAACTAGTTTTTCCTCCTTGGGGATTGTAATCCTATTTTGAAAAATAAGAGGTCCAGTATCTGGATCAATAAGATAACTCTTTACTTTTGCCTTTTAATGTAACTTCTGAATAATCTGTTGGTTTAACTTTTTGGAATTCTGGGATTGAATTAAGTGTCCCAAGAGTCAATCAAAATTTTTAGTGGAAAGGAAGAAAATCCTAGCCTGTTCAAAGTCAGTCTGTTTCAAGAATTGTTTGATATTTTCTGAATTGTTTTCTGCATAGGGTATCCCCCCTTTGGGATAAATTTTTTCTCAATGTGATAAGACATCAGGGAAAATTGGGTGTTTCCCTGGTTGATAGACAATAGTGAAATGAATTTAGATAGAAACCCAGCCAAAAGGTCTTACAACAATTTAAAACTTTAAAATTCATGAAATATTTGAGGAAAAATGCTCAGTGAAAACTTCAAAAAGGGATGTAAGGCTTAGAAGTTAAGACCTCTATATCTTGATAGCCCATAAAATGTTTAGTGGTCCCTTATTGTGAATTTTGTAGTTCAGTTCAGCACTACCCAATTTTCTGCAATAAAAAGCAATTGGGTCCTTGCATCCATCAGAGGGGACTTGGGTGAGCACGGCCCCTAGGGCATAGTCACTAGCATTGGTCTCCATGAGGGTATTTAAAGAAAAATAATAATTTCTAAGGACAGGATACTTGGTAAAGGCAATTTTGAGATACCAAATTGCTGCAGAGCCCCTGGAGACAGGGGCAAAACTGGGTTGGAACCAGTGAGAGAAGCGAGGAGGTGCACCTTGCTATAAGAATGAATGATAAAACTGCAATAAAATTTAGAAAAACCCAAAAAATTCTGCAGAGCCTTTTTTTCATTGGCGCTGGCTGAAGAAACCTAAAATGGGATATCTAATGGAATTAATAGCTGAAATCACAAAAGAACTCAGAGAAGAAGAACCAGAATCAGACAAAATAAAATGAATCTGTGGGTAAGAGCCAGTGAAGAAAGTTTTGTATGTTTTTTTCAAGTATCTTTATTTGACCAAACAGGAATGAAGAGCTGGTAGCTTGAGAGTTGCCACCAGGGGTTGATTGAGTGACCAGTAGCGCAGATTGAGGGTAGTGGTTGTAGTTTGAGGAGAGGAGGTCAAAGCTGAAGGAGGAGAGAAGTAGGGAAACCAACAAGTGGATTTAAACAATGAAGAGCAGGAAGTACAGCCAAGTAGAGTGACAAGGAAAAGTAGGAAAATTGAAAAAGATTGAGATGTTTTGAAGGATAACAGAAATAGATGAGAAAAAAAACAAGGAGACTGAGAAAAAAAGGGCGAGAAAGGGACCACTTCTGTTTGGCCTGTAGCTGGTTTCTTTGAGACTGGAAATAGGTCTCAGATCAGACATAGATTAATTATTAAATGTTTATTGGTATATTTTTTTGAAGAATGGACAAGATTCATTGGTTTATTTTTTAGTGGTTGATCAGATATATTTGATCTTAACCAATATCCCAGAATTAAAGGGCTCAAGGGTTTATCAAAGGGGGGTGCTTCAGGAGAGGACCAAAGGATGGTTTTACCCACAGGGGGCTGGGTAGAGGAAAAGGTTGGTGGTTGATTTTTTTTATGCTCTATTTCTTTGTAAGGGTTATTTATTGATTGATGGTTGTTTATTTTTTTAACTTGGTTCTGAATATTTAGGTCACAGAAGAACCCTTATTCAAGGAAATGTTGGTTTGTTATAAATTGGTCTCTGATTTCTTGTTTCCTTATAATTGGTTTACTAATATTTTATCTGGATAGGTACCACAGATGGTTACTGATGTGATTGGGGTGAGCTGGGGTGGTATGATGATCCAACTTGGATAGGGCAGAGAGGCCCTCCTTAAATAGACAAATACTGCCTCAGGGGGTGCGCAAGGCTGCCCCTGAGGGTTCCCCCTGTTCTGGTGAGGAACAGTGAGATACAGTTACATGAGACATTCCTGCTGGTTGGGAAAAGCTTTTAAAGTTACATGAGGATTTTCTGCTGGTTGGAAGAAGCTTTTAAAGGTGTTTCCTGCATTCACAGCCCTGCAAAAACTGCTGTGAAGTGCAGATAAAAACATACTCCTGTGCAGTACTGGTGGTTGGTTTGGTGGTACTTGATACTTCCTAAATGTGTTGCTGTGCATCCACTGGTGGTTTGTTTGGAGCTAATTGCTTCTACCCTCATTTATTTCAGTACTGGTGGTTTGCTTGGTGCTGCATGGTCTTGAATTCCTGTATGTATTTCTGGGTATCCCTGTGGTATTTTTACTGGTGGGTTGTTTTTTATCACATGCTTCTGACTACATAAGTTCATGTGTGGTGCTGGGATTGTTTTGGTACTACATGGTTCCGGCTTCCTGCATGTATTTCTGGGTAGCCCTGTGGTACTTGTACTGGTGGGTTGTTTGGTATCACATGCTTATGACTACATTGATTTCTGTGAGGTGCTGAGGTTTTTTGGTACTGCATGGTTCAATTTGTCTGGTTTCACTTCCTCCTGCCCATACTTTCCTGTATACTTCTGCTTAACCTTGTGTATGTGTATTTGCTTTTTTTTTTGGATCTGATTGAGACTGGTTTCACTTCCTCCTGCCTATACTGTCCTGTATACTTCTGCATATCCTTGCGTATGTGTATTTGCTGGTTGGTTTGGTTCTGTTTGAGACTGGTTTCACTTCCTCCTGCCTATACTGTCCTGTAGACTTCTTCATAGCCTTGTGTAGGTGTATTTGAATGCATCCTGGGTGAGGTGACGGGAGCTGAACTAGTTTAACTACCTCCTGTATCTGTATTGCTGTATTCTGGCTGAGGTGACAGGGTTGGTGTATGGTTCTGGTGTTGAGGGTAAGCTGTTACTGGTATGTACTTGAGGGTTTGAAAGTTATTTCCTTATGATTTCCAGAGAGCTGAGACACCTGTTTGGGTATGATTTTGCTACAATTGAAGGGTTCTTGGGCTGTCTCTTCTAATCCATGAGGGGTAGAGGGGTACTTTGAGTGTGTGACAATAGGTTATTCTTGATATAGAATCAATTTATGGGGTGAATTTGAGTGTTTGAGCTGTTGTTACACTAGAAAAGTGAGTCTGATGGCTATAGGACAGGTTTTGTCTACCACAGCGCAGGGAATAGATTCTAGACCCAGCACGTGCTCATGGCCATTGGGGAAACAAGAGGTGAATACCCCTAAAACGTTTCCTCTAAGATTCAGAAGTTAACGGTCCTTTGAATTTGTAAGGAGTTGAGAGTGCCTTTTGGACAACTGCAAGAGAGGGAGGGGGGAATGAGAGATGAGAGATGAACTCCTTCCTTCCAATCCTGAAGGTCTACTATGATAAGATGATGATCCCCATATATCCTGGAGTTTAGAGAAAGGTTTAAATAATCCCTCTCAACCAGAAACTAAGTACAAGTGCAATTATAAAGTAGAAATAACAAGAGAAAAGAACAGAAAAAGCTAGCCCGCATCCTTTTCCTGCCCCTCCTTCTATCCAAAAAGTCTGTGTATTGTTGCGTAACCCGGGTTTTCCTCTCATGAAACAGCCCTTGCGCCGCCACATCCTACTCAAAGCCCCCCACGCCTCTCCAGACCCACCCAAATCATTGCTGCAAATTACCTGTATTTTCTGATTGATCTGCACTTTTGCGCGTCTCAATCTGTGCATAGCCTGCATAACAGCCCCAATCCTACTTCTCTGAACTAGCCACATCCACAAACTTGGCCAGATTAGCTTTGTTTCTTGATCTGTCCCTTTTGAGCAGATTGCGGACCCCGCCACATCCAGTGCTGAGCCCAACCCATACCTGGTTCTGAGCCCACAGCTTCTTCTTCTGAATCCATGCGTACCCCAAATGCTGAGCCTGCACCTAATGCTGAGCGCGCAGCCCGCAACACAGTTCTTGGTACATGGCTATAAAATGCCACCACACCATGGCCCCTCAGGATTTTGGAATAGAGTTATTCCAATAATCCCAACACCCGCCAATCAAAACATTTTTTGAAACTTAGAGTTTTCCATTTCAATGCCATCTCTAGAGATCACATAACCTAGGTAATCCAGTAAGGAAGCATGAAATTTTGACTTACAAGATTTTTCATAAAGATTATTTTTCCAAAGCCCGTGCAAGACTTGACACACATGGACAGTGTGTTCTTCTAAGATTTTGGAAAAATAAGAATATCATTGAGGTATATCACCACGTCAATGGTTAGGAGGTTGGAAAAGATGTCATTAACTAGAAACTGAAAAGAGGCAGGAGAATTGGTCCGTCAAAATGGGATGACAAGTATTCAAAAATCCCAAATTGGGTCCTGAACGCAGTAAGATGTTCATCCCCTCCTTTAATTTGAAGGAAATTATACCAACCCCTGGGGTCAATTATAGCAAAAATTGTAAAACCTAAGAAGACTGTTAATAAGTGAGTAATGGGATGAATATTTCAACAGTTCTTGTGAGTAACAGTGTTAATTTTGCAACAGTCAAAAAAAATTTTCAAACCACCATCCTTCTTATTAACAAAGAGGGTAGTTGCACCAGTGCTTGATGTGCTGAGGAAAATGAAAAATTTCTCTACATTTGCTGCTATGTAGGCTTGCAGGGCCTCCTTCTCATGGTGACTGAGGGAGTAGATGGGCCCAAATGGAGGAATAGGGCCTTCAAATTTGATATGGTGGTTGTAAGCACAGTGTGGAGGGAGCTTATCAGCTTTAACCTTGGAAAAAACATCTAAAAAGGCATGGTAAGCTTCTGGAAATCTCTCCATAACAGTTAATATTTCTTTGTTTTGGTCATCCTCATCAAAGCCCTCTACAGAGGAATGCTTTGGGGCAGAGTTAGAAGTGGAAATAATCATATGCAGAACTTGAATCAATATATCATCCTTTATATCCTCCAAGAATTTCAGAGAATTTCCAAAGAATATGTGATTCACAGAAGTAGGTGTCAAACTCAAGGAAAAGTGTTGTGGCTGCATATATACTAAAAAGGTAGAAGGTGAAGTGCTCTGCACATTCACTTGAAGAAGGTAAGTAGTGTCAAAATTGAGCTCAAAAAAAGTGAAGAAATTTGACCTTTAGATGAATTACAACTAGAAACAGAAACCAGCATGAAGGATAGAGATCACAGATTTGGAATCTGGTTGACAGCAGCAACAAGAAAAGAATGTATATAAAGAAGGAAGATGAAAAAAATATCATAACAAAAATTGACAAAGGAGGCAACTAAGTGAGAGGATGAAGAAGATGAACTCCACAACAAAGACAAGTTGAGAGTGAATTGTGGCTAGAGTTGATAGAATGGATGACAAATGGGAAGGATGAGGTCAGAGCTTTGAGGTGGAGAGGAGACAGAAATTGGTTCAAATCATCACTCTTCTTGCCAGATGAGAGAGATAATCTAGAAAGGAAGACAGTCCACAAAGGCTGTGTTGAGTAGACTAGGAAGAGGACTATGAGTCCCAAAGGAAGCTGAAAAGGGTGAGGAGTGTTTTTCAGAGGTGAAGGTGCAGGGGAGCTTAGGAGTAGAGGATCATAAGAGAGGTCAAGAGAGAAATGAGTGTCTAAGAATGAGAAAGTAAAAAGAGAATTGGAAAATCTGAAAGAGACCAGAACTCAGACAAAGAAAAAGAGGAGTGACACGATGACAATGGGAGACAGGTAAGTGACATGTAGATGGAGCGCGCGCGTGGTATGAAAACAAAATTTCAACAAAAAGGGAGCTGATCTAAAGCTGTTTAGGATCTTGGGGTAATCAATCCCAGTTGCCAGTTTACCTCAGGGTTCCAGAAGTGAAGGAAGTCAATACCCAAAATAATTTCTTCATTTTGGGGAATATCAAAAAACAAGAAATCCCTCTCTAAGTTGGGAAAAGAGTAAAGAGAAGATGAAGGAAAACTTATGAGTGATCTCCTATAAGGAGGGGTTGGAAGGGCTGAAGGTAAAAAAAATAGGAGTGGTTAGAGGTTTAGGAGAAAAAGAAAATTTAGAAAGCATAGATTTTGAAATAACAGATTGTTTTGCCTCTGAATCAACAAGAACACTGTAAGCCTGGTTATTTAGAATGCAAATGAAATTTTATCCTTCATCTAATGATTCAGGTGATTTACCATGCAAAGCACGCAATTGGATATTGGAGGGGTGATGGTCAAGGAGTCCAACATTTTCATAACCTAGTGTTTACCTGAATAGGTTTATCTGGAGTAGGATTTTGGCCAGGTTTGAAGTCTGGAAACTTTCTTCAGAGGATAAATTTGTGAGCTCCTCCACAATGGTTACACAACCCCTCCCTTTCTCATCTAGCTTTTTAATCAGACTTAAGGTGTCCATCTTAGCCCACATTAGAATTAGGATTGTAAGTGTAGGATTTTGGCCAGGTTTGAGGTCTGGACGCTTCCTGCATAGGATAAATTTGTGAGCTCCTCTGCAATAGTTACACAAACCCTCCATTTCTCTTCTAGCTTTTTAACCAACCTTAAGGTGTCCATCTTAACCCACATTAAAATTAGGATGGTAAGTTGGAATGGGATTAGAAGAAGGATATTTTGCTTTCCCCTTGGATATTCCTTGGTTGCTGGGTTTTTGAGTTCTTGGGGGAGTTGAGGAGCTAGCTCAAGGTCTTGGGGCCTGATGAGAGCTGAGAAAATTCTCCCTCACCCTTTTGTGGTAACAAGTATTTTATTTCAGGATAATTTCCATTAGCTCCCAATCTAGCCTTTGTTGAGGTCCATTGTATCCAGCTAATTGGCCAAGTAGCCTGAAAAGGAGTCCCGGTCTGAAATGAAAGAAGAGAGCTTTATCACCCACCCAGATAACTTAGTCATAAGGGTTCTAAGTTCAGTGATGTAGTTAGTAGCACAAACTTTTTCTTTGATTTTAAGGAGATTTAACTCCTTTTCAGCACTTGGATCTCTAGAAAATCCCCAAAAAGAAGTGTGGAGCTGCCGGGTGAATAAGAACCAAGATTTAAGTAAACATTCTGGCTCATGGTTACCAATATTGGCAAGGTAAGGTTAAAGCCACTGGCTAGCATTTAATGACTGGTATGATACTTTAAAAAATAATTTCTTTCTGGAATTAGCAAATACCATTTCATCATTAGAAATGATGAGTTTGAAAGCTTGAAGGAATGGTCAAAGACATTTAGTTTGGGTACCATCAAATATTTGTGAAGAATTCATGGATGGTGATTTAAAGTTGGAGGCAGGATGGTTATCAGCAGGTTTAGAAAGATGAGTCATTGCATTGGCAATTTTCTGAAGAATGGCCAGAATGAAAGGTTCATTAGAGGGGCCCTGAGAAGGAGCAAGAGGATCAGAAGTTTGGGAAGTTGGTGGGACTGAGGTTGAATTAAAGGTTGGGCTTGGATTACCCTCTGGGGAAGGTGAATACAACCCACTCAAGATTCTAGAATCAAATCCTGAATTTTCATCCTCATCACCTTCTTTGTTATCTCCTTGGATTGGGATAAAACTGGTATTAAAGAATGAGAGTCCAAACCATGGTAGCCAGCCTCTGTTAATTTTCCTGTGACTCTGTGAAGGTTAGGATTATCAGATTATGGGATAGGAGAAATGTAAAATTGGGCAACAGGATCCAATAGGCCAGTTTCCATTGGAGTGGGGGTTCTAGCTGCTGGAGCTGGTAGGTTTGAGAATATTCTCTCAGTTCCATGGGCTCTTGGAGTAGAGGGGTCAGCTGGTTCAGTGGCTCCTCTGCCCCTGGAGCTGTGGGTGACAGCTGGGCTAGAGATGTGAGAAAAAGTGCATGCAAAGGAGGAATTTTTATTGACTAACAAGAACAAAGTGACCCAAAAGAAATTGTACCCACACAAGAAATAGATTTCAAGAATATTCCCAATTTAATTTATTTGATAAGTGGCCCAAGGTCAAAGCATTAAGGTAGGGCATCAAGGCAGTTGTCAAAGCATTAAAGAAAAATGTTGAAGGAGTCAAAGCAGGACATGGGTCAATTATTTAAGAGGGAAAAATAAGTAGGTGGCAAGAAGGGAGTAGATAAGATGGCCAAAAATTCAATAGCCAATTAAATTCATGATGGGGGTAAAATAAGTGAGATAAAAAAAAGTTGCCACAAGTTTGGTAACAAGATTTGATTCCCAATTCATAAGATTAGAGGGTGAGAGGCTGAGGTTGGTTTTTGGGGTAAGAAATCAGTGTAATTTAACAAGGGCTTCTTGCGTGCAAGCAGGGCTTGTAGCAAGGGGGCTCTACCAACAGAAGGCTCTTGGGGAAAGGTTAAGGAAGAATTCTACAAGGAGCAAAGAAGTTGATAGAGTAAGATTAAAATTCTTGACTGAAATTTGCTGGGATGGATTTCATACTAAGTAGTAGTAAACTGATTTTTTGGGGAAAAATTAGGAAGGAGGAAGAGGATGCAATTTTAAATAGACAAAGAGCTGTAACTAAAACAGAGGTACAATAGGGTGGGGCAAAGACTACATATGTAATGATAAGAGAAGTCAAGGTAAAAGAGAGGACTATTCAGGAAGTGTTGCTAAATTGGGCTAGGTTGAATAAAAAATAGGGGAAAGTCCACAGTTCTGTGTTTTCTGGGTTGGGAATGTACAGTGGAGAGATGTACAGGGGGGGGGGGCAAAGCAAGTCTTCCCACTGATTGGCAAAAATTCCTAGTTTAATTTTTAGACAAATTTCAAGGCATAATATGCAAGTCCAAAAAAACCAAAAATTTATTTTAAATTTTATGATAAACTACCTTAGAATCTGTTCTTGAAGATGGAAATTTACTGATGTGTCAAAGAATCCAATTATCATTTTTTGAAAAATATTACAAAAAGTTAGAAAATACCCCAAAATAGATGTTTCAGAAAGACAAAAAATGAAGCCATTATTTTTCAGTTTTTGTTATTTTTGATATATTTGATTCTAGGGAAGAATCAGAATAGCAATATAAAAAAGAAAAATAGTGAAAATAAAATTTTCCATTCATGGGAAAAGCAAATACAAATATTGTCATTTTTTTGTGTGTTTGATGATATTTTGATTAAATCGTTGAAATGGGTATCTGAGAACTCATAAAATTCAAGCATAAAATATTTCCAATTTTATTTTAGTTCTGGAGTATGATTTAATTTGAATTTTTTCCTATTTTAGAGCTTACAGAATTTTTTGATTTTTTTTGGTATTTTTGATTTTGAAGAGGGGATCATCCCATTGTTTGAAAACAAATCAAAATTGAAAAATGAAATAAAATAATTTAGTGAATGATTCATATTGATGTGATGAATGATTTTATACATTAAAAAGAAAAGGAAAATGAAAATCAAATGGAATATCAAATTTTGAAAATGACTGAGAAAAAACTCTGAAAACTCTCTGAGCAAAATCTTTTTTTGATTCTCATGCAGAGATTCACCTATATTCAAAAATAAAGTGTACAAAATTTATGATCTTTGTAATATTTATGTTTGTAAAAAACATTTTGAGTTTAATTGAACTCATTCCTTTTCATATTATTTTTCAAAGAAAATAAAATTTCCTGGTTTTTTCATTTCACACATCAGTGTGAAGACTTACTTCCCCCCCCCCTGTACAAGGGGGGAATAACTCTTCCCACTGATTGGCCAAAATCAGTAGTTTCATTTTTATACAAATTTCCAAGGCCAATTTTGTCAGTCCAAAAAAAAAAAATTCAAATTTTATGGGAATTAATCTGAGCATCTATTTTTTAATTTGGGAATCAATTGATAATTAAAATAATTAAACTCCCATTTTATGAAAAATAATACAAAAAGGTATAAAATACCTCAAAAATGATGTTTCAGAAAAGAAAAAATGAAGCAATTCTTTTGCAGTTTGTTTTATTTTTAATATATATATAATTTTAGGGAAAAGAAGAATTAGAAAAGCACCTTAAAAAACAAAAATAGTAAAATTTAATCATTCCATTCAAGGGAAAATCAAATGAGATTAATGTGATATTTTTGTGTTTATGATGATATTTTGAAGAAAGTATGAAGATGAGGATCTGAGTACTCATAAAATTCAAGCAGAAAATATTACTTATCATATTTGATTGATACAGTATGATTTGATTTGAGTTTTTACCCCTTTTTTAGAGATTTTGGAAGTTTGTTAATTTTTTTGGTTTTCTTGGTTTTTAGGAGGGGCTCATACAATTTATTTAAAACTAATAAAAATGTTTAAATGAAATAAAATAATCTAGTCAATAAATAATATTGATCTTCCAAATGATTTTCAAAGCTTGAAAAGAAAAGAAAAATGAAAAAAATGAAATTCCATATGTTGAAAATGACTCAGAAAAAATCCAAAGAATTTGCAAGAATAATCAATTTTTGATTTTTCAGGCAGATATTCATTTATTTTCACAAATAGAGGGTTGTAAATTTTTAATCTTTGTCATAGTTATGTTGATTAAAAATGATTTAAGTTTAATTTTATGGATTCATTTTCAGATTATTTTTCAAAAACAATAAAATTTCCTGGTTAATTTCATTTCACTCATCAGTGTGAAAAATTACTTCAACCCCCTGTACAGTGTACATGGGAGTCATGACAGTATTTAATAAGTAGAGAGAGTATGTAATACAATTTGCAGGAGTATGTACATAAGGATTCCCAAAGGATAAACCATGATGGAATATGGGATAGACAGGTGAGTAAGGTTAGAAGATATGCAGACCTGGGAGATTCAGTATGTGCAAGCCTGTGGAGTCTATCTTTTTGATGCGTGATATTAGAATACATGTAGATATCTAAGGCATGAAGATCCTGAGGTTATTCAGGAATATATGTAGATATCTAAGTCATGAAGATCCTGAGGACATTCAGGTGCTGGAGATATAATGAGATAATTCCCCTGAGTCCCTGAGGTTGAAGTTCTTTGGCTAGTGGATTATAATGAGGATTAAACTGAGTTAGGTTTCAGTATGAAACCTTCTTCAGAAAGCACCCCAATACCACAGATTTTTATAATTCCATCCAGTTCCCAAAAGTTCCCAAAAGAATCACTAAAAACCCCTTATTCCAACCAAACCCAATTCCTGAAACAACCAGATATAAAAACTTGCACAAGCACCCACATAGCATCACCTCTGAATTGGAATTAAATGATAATTTTAAATTTTTTTTTTTCTAAAACAGAAACCCCCTTTCCAAAAAAAAAAAATCAAAACACTCAACCCTCTGTCAATGGATTATTTTGAAACCTACACAAGCACCAAATTTGGTAAGGGATTAGTTGAAAGTAATGTGAAATTTTCTAAAACTTGGGTATGATCCTATTTTTTCAAAAAAGGAAGCAAAAACCAATTCATCTGCATTTTACCCCTTGAAAATGGACACTCATGTGGAACAATCCTAGTTTGAAACAAGTAAAAGAGCACAAAATCCATGGGAAAGCATCATATGTTAATTCAAAAGATCTTCAATCCCCAAAAGGTCTCTGAAAGCAAAGCCAAGATTATTGAATTTCTCAGAGGCACCAGTATTGATAGAACTGTAAGGAATCAAATGTATTTTTCTTCCCCATCTTTTAGTTTATTTCTTTTGTTGATCAAATCATTTTTCCTGTTATTTAAAGATGGAACTAAACCCAATATTTTTATGAAAATTACTTCCATACTTCATTGCTGATGCTAACATACCTTCCTCAATTGTGCAGCAAGCATCACTTTTCAATCTTCTCACTTCAATCAACTCCTAAATACCACAAATGATTCCAAAACAAAAGGCAATTTAAAATGAATTCTGTCATATATATACAGCCCATGTCAAACCTCTCAAGGATTTTCTGTGGTTATATTGGCCATTGATTGTACTGTTGACAATTGGAAATCACCAAATTGTATGGATTTTTTGTGAATTACTGCCCATGTTATTGACACCAATTGGAAATCAACCAAAGTTTCCATTGGAATGCCATCTATATATTGCAGTCTTACTTTTTTATCTGTTGTAAAATTTCTTCTATATCAATCCAGTTTTTTATTCTGTTTTTTAGTATTTCACACTGGTGCAACCCTTGCAGAGATATTTTGTGCTTCCCTTCAAAAGATGGTTTTTCTTGAGAAAAATCTTGGCCATTGCTGCCAAAAATGCTTCAAAAAATCATACCAGGTCCAAGAAAATCTCTGAGATCACTAATCTGAAGTTTTAACACAAGAATGATCTTGTAGGCTACATGGAAGATATTTTCATTCTTTCTGCCAAAGATTGTCTCAAGGTGTTTGGTTCTGGATACAAATTAAATCCCAATATCACTCTTTATATTGAATTCAATCCAATTTCAATTTAAAACCTTTTCAACCCGCCAGATAGGGCCAGCATTAATCTTAGAAATTAACTTCAAAGGATCCATGGCCTGTCTGCTTGGGTTTGGTCCTCTCCTCAGAATTGAGAAAACTTTAAAACATGGAGAAAACTTTCAAAAATGGATTAAGGTCTGAGATATGGAAAATATTTTGATTAACTAGGCCAGTATGTTGATACTAGATGTCAAGAGACATTAGAATTTGACCTAAATCATGTTGAAAAGAGCTCATGAGATGAACAATGCCTGCAATTGTTTTTTCAAGAAACCTGAAGCCATCAAATTCAAGATGAACAGGGTTGAATGGCAGAATTTTAAAAAGATGATAAATTCTCTTGAGCCACTCAAAAATGCTACCGAACTCCTCTGCTCCAGCCAGTAACCAACTTGAAGCTATTCCCTCTCAATTTTAATTGCAATGGTAGGTGATATGATCAAAATAAAATCAAATTATAAATCCTCTCAGCTTTTCCCAGTGGCAAACTATATGATCAACAGACTGAAGGAGTATTTATGCCACTCTTTGGAAAACATAGCTCCATCATGTGCCATTACACTTGAAAATCAAATAAAGATATAATTCTTTTCAAATGATCCCAAAAAAATCCTTGAGCATATGAAAATTAACTTAAATTTGGCCAAAATACTTAATATAATTAGGACTGAAGCACTGAAGTTCCAATCCATTCAGACTTCTTTGGACTCACAAAAAAAATCTTGCATCAATAAAGAATCAAAGGTTCAAAGTCAACTGGAGATTAAGGTTGTTGAACCCTCTTGAAGCAAATGGGACATTGATTCAAAGTTTCTCCAGTACCTATCTGCGGTGGGAAAAACTCAGGAAGCTGATTTGATTGTTAATGGGAGTTCTCAGGCATCAATGTACCCTGACCTTTACAGGGTGTCTCAGCACTTTCTAGCCATTCCTGCCACAAGTGCCCTATAAGAAAAGATATTTTCTAAATCCAAGGCTATTTTTGGGCCTCAATGTGCTTCATTAGACTGTGATTATATTCAGAAGCCCTTATTTTTAAAAGAATTATATCACAGTTTTGAAAAATTTCATGTTGAGTTTTATTGCATTCATTTTTTTTCTTATATCAATTGTTTTTGTTTTGAGTTTATTGTTACTGATATCAGAAAAAATGAAGTATTTTATTGAAATAAAACAGAAAAAACAATTATTTAAATTTCACAAATGGCATAATAGCTACCTCTGGTACTTTTTTTCCAAATGTTCAAAATACCTGGTGTATCCAATCTGTGAGAAAAACTCCCAACCCATACCCAATTCCCTTGGGCAAGCCAAATTCCAAATCAATTGTTTCAGATCTTGGTTATGAACCAAAACTGATTAATTGGGGTCCAGCACTATACCAGAGTACCCCTCCTTGGAGATAATTCAATAAACACCAACAGGAGAAAATTTTGGTAGGTCCATGGATGGCCTGATGCTTCAAGTAGATAGGGTTTTCATTACCTTGGAAATATTGATTCCAGATTTTCAGATATTTGAGAATCTTGAGTGGAACTTATCAAATTAATTTAGATAATCTTGAAAAACCAAATGAATCACTTGAAACTTGAAAATTTGATCAAATTAAAGTTTTATAAAAAATTAAAAAAAAACCAATAATTGTAAGAAGAACAAGAATAACTGAAGAGAAAACAAGATTTGAAGGTAGGAAAGAAAATCCAAAATAAATAAATAAACTTCTTGTGCAGTTCTTGTGATAGATAATCTTGCTAATAATTTCTCCATTTGATTTCCTGCCTTACTTCACTTTATATTTGTCATTTTTTTTGCTTTACTGATTGTTTTATATTGCATTTTTTCACTCGTTCAATCATCAAAAAGGAGTATTATTTCCTTCTTTCAATCTTCAAACCTGATAAATTTTCATCAAATGAAAGCTTGATTCTTAAAATCAAACCCTTCTGACCAACTCATCCAAAGAACATCAGCTTGCAAACCACATTATCTTTTAATCATAAATGAATAATGCTATTCCTTAATGCTTGTGATTTTTCCTTATTAAAATGAAATATTCTCACAATTATTTGATTCTTCTTGCTTTTGATCCTTTTTATTATTTTACTTTGTTTTATTTTTTGGTCATTTTGGTAAAATTTTTGCATACTTCCTAGCTGATAATCTTTATTGTGATTTCAGATGCTTTGCGAATGATCAAATTTCAGATATTTGAACTATTAGAAATTTGAAGTCCCATTGCAACGACCAAACTACCAGTTTATATTAAAATAATTTGGAAAACCAAGGGAAAAGAAATAATATATAAGCAAAATACCAAATTTCTGTATGCTATCATTGATTCCACATAATCTTTTTCATAAAAGCACAACATGAAAAAAATACATCACATCATATCAACCAACCAAACATGGAGAAACACAAGTTAGTCTGGGAAATTGGGGATCTCCAGTATCAATATTACAACCAGATCCAATTCCTACCAAAATCCACAGAATCCCGATTAAATAAGTACCAAAATGAAATGGGAGAAAAAAGAGGGCATCTGGACCCCCTGGAAAGATATTTCTGCAGATTCATACAAAATTTGCATGTAAAAAGTAAATAAAAAGCCAAGAAAACCCAGGAATAAAAAACAGAACCAACTAAAATTTTGGTTACCTGCATTGGATCTGATGGATATTCACAAAAATTCCTTGAAACCATAACTTATCTTCAAAAAAATGGAAGTTTTCCCACCCTCCAAAAAAAGAAATGCTGAATTTTAAAGCCCAACCAATGTCTTGATTGAAAACCTTGGATTAATCCAGAATTTCTGCAATAAAACCTATTTTATTTCAAAAATCAAGCAGAAAAATTGCCTTGTTGATCACAAGCCCCCTCTGATTTTCATTGGCTGTGAATGATTGTTGAATTTTTTGTGCCTTCTGCATAGAATTTTCTGAAAGGTACCTTGACAGCCCTCCACTTTAGTAAATTCCAATACAATTTTTTCAGCTGATAGTACCTCCCCCTACCAAATTTTCAAGATTATTCCTTCAATGAATCACATAACTGTGTTTTGAAAGGAGGAATAGCTTACCTTTCCATATAGCTTCCATCAACCCATTTGAACACCAGAAATCTCTTTAATGGAAAAGATTTAGTCATATTCCATTGATTTTATCAAAGTAATCTGACAGGTTCCCAGCTCCTTCAAAAGAAAGAAAAAGAATTCATTTCCATCTCTGGATCTGTTATTTTCTGAAACTTTCTCAACTGCAATCAACATTTTTTTTAGAAATTTACTTCTTACAGAAGAACCAGTCACTTGAATCCATAAATTAAAAAGGAAAAGAAATTGTGGTATGTTAGAGAAACTTCAATCCAAAAATGAAAGGAATCTGGGTTACTTGAATCCCATTACTTCATTTCAGCCTGATAATGTCTCAGATCTAGCTGAAAAAGGAGAGAAAATACCAAACCCTCCCACTTTGCATGTGCTTGCTAAGATCCTGCATATCCGCACTTCTAGATCCTGCAACTTCATGGTTTTTCAATTCTTAATCCCTGAGTGGTTTGGATCTACCCCAAATGCATAACAAACCAACCGTGCCTTCACAACAGATCAATCCCGCAAGCACAAATTCCCAACCCAGCCTGTATGATAGGTAAATTCCACATGCACAAATTCCTGCACCACAATAGGCCAGAGAAAAACACACAGACATGGCTTCCTCCAAAAGCCCGGCACACAGCCATATCAATACTAGGTCACACTTAGTACTAATGCTGAAATCTGCGCCCCCAGCTGTCAAACCTATTCTATTACTAGCACAGTTATCTGCATCACAGCAGCCAATTATGTTGGTGGCTCTTTCCAAGAGAACCCAACAAATATCTTAAATAAAAAAATTCTAGAAGATATTTGCATGCTTCTAAAATTGCCCTGGAGTGCGAGGGGCAGAAGGAACAGGAAATAATTCTCACAGAACTCACAATAGAGTTGATGGGATATTTAGCAAGGAGAAGAGACAAAGTGACTACAAGAAGGGATAGAGTAGAAGATCAGATCAATCCAGGAGTAAGTCTCTTGAAGGAGTAATTATTGGCTGAATCCTATAAGATTAAAAGCAAAGGAATAAGTGAGGTTATTAAGGTAGGCCGGATGGCTTTCTTGTAATTAGATGACACCTATTGAGAGGAAATAACCAATAAGAAGTATTATACTAATTCCTTGGGGGGAATTAGTCCAGGAAGGAAGGAGAGGCCAGTATCTGTTAGAAATAAGATGGAATCCTTGAGGACAGAGTGACTGGTGCTAGGGCTGAGATTCCCCATGGCATTATATGTTAACCTGATGGACTGGAGGCAGTGGCTTGACAGATTGGGTAATGGACCTTTCTGGGGATTTGTGGCATGTACTGAACTGGAGTATGGGTTATCCATCAATGAGTATGTATTATTGATATAAAGTATGGGATATGCATGTACTGCTCCTACCAATGAGGTTGAAGGAGGGATAGAGGATTCAGAAAGCCACAGAGAGAGAGGGAAATCCTGCGAGACTGCCTTGGACCTGCAGGCATGCAGGAAGAAAATTCACAAGGTGCAGATTGTAGATCCAGGAGTGGCAGATTGATTTTTCTGATCTTTGAGAGTGGCTGAGGAGACTGCTGATAGAGAGTCAAGTTGTTGTTATGAAATTAATTTCACAGAAGAGGAAGGGGTAGCTCCTTACACACATATTGTGAGGTTTAGAGGCAACTAAAACCAGATTGATTTCATCAGAAACAAAGAAATAGGAAAAGGAACAGATAAAGGAGAAAGAGAAGTAGAACTAAAACCAGGATTCAATGTGGTGAGACTATAGAAGACCCTTAATGGAAATAAAATCAACAATGAATGACCCTGGACTTAAACCTATATAGCTCTGGTTATGAGAAACAGTACAAGAGAACAGTTAGATTAAGAGATTGATAGAGAGATTGAAGGATAGAGCTTACCTGACTTGAATAACTCTCAATCAATTGACACAACCAATGTAGTTGAGTGAGGAAAGAGGAAGGAGGTGTGCACAAGTCAGGACACAAGTAGTATTGGAGAGTCAATCCAATATGAAGTATTGGCACTGGTGCGCACGTGAGATGAAGAGACGCGCGCAGAGACCTGAGAGGTGTGTAACTTCTCTGACACACATGAGAGTAAAGGAAAGAAATAAGAGAAATAATAAAATAGTGAAACTGAGAGATAGTGAGAGAATAAATCAAAGATTCAACAGCCACCCCATCTCTCAGGTTCATGTTAAGCAAATTTTGATGGCACCCAGGCAAGTCTCTAGAATCTCTCTTGATACTGGTTCTGTCAAGAAATCAGTGTAGTTATTTTTTTAAGAAACCTTCTGCAAACTGATGGTACCTTTTTCAAGTTCCTCTCTGATGAAATGATTTCAAATGTCAATATGTTTATCTTGGAAGGAGGAGTTATTAGCTTGTTGAAGCGCAAGATTGATGCACCCTTTGTTGTCTTCAAGGATAGGAGTAGGTTTGAGAGGCTTGAATTGGATGAAATTGGTCAGGAGGGTGGTTAACCAGAGGACTTCTTTCACCCCATTGCCCACAGACTTGTATTCAGATTCTGTGGTTGAGAGAGATATTGTTGGCTGCTTTTTTGACTTCAAAGTGATTAGATTTCCCTTCCAGGTAATCAATAGCCCAGAGATTGAACAACGCATTTGAGGGCAAGTTGCCCATTCCAAATCTACATATGCAACCAGTTCATTGGAAGTCTGGATCTTTCTATAGTTGAGTCCTTTTGAGATGGTGTAATTAAGTTAATTGATGACCTTTAGAGCAGCATTGTAGTGAGTGGAGTTGGGTTTTGTGAGAAATTGCAACAGATAGTTTGTTGCAAAAGGGATGTCTAGTTGCGTGTTGCAGCTGACGTACAGTAATTTGCCAATGATCTTACTATATTCAGGGTGTAAGACTCAAAACGGTGCTAGGCTGTGGCAGTTTTGTGGAGGGGAAAGGTGCTGTTTAGGCTGCCCTCCTGAGTGTTACAAAAATATTTAAATGTAACTGAGATCAAGGTCCAGAACCTGGTAAATGAGTAATCAAGTAGTAGAAAATGAAGATGATAGTAGTTTGGTAGCAATGGAACAGCACTATCTGAGCCAAGATCATGTGGGAAAAACTTGGACAAAAGAAGCTAAATTTTGTTTAAAGTTCAAAGAACAAAGCTTTTGTATGTAAACAATGCCCACAAGCTAATAACTCTGGTTGTCAGCAGAAGATTGGGGATGATCAACTCAAACCCAACCAACCTCCAGGTTCTCAATGAACCTGCCCAACCCTCTGCAATCAAGCGCTTGAAGGGTACCAGATAACTGAGGGTGGCTGTACAAGACAAAGCACTATGTTTAAGAAGGTCTAAAAGAAAACAGTAAACTGATTTGAAGCAAGGATAACCTCAACACTTCTTGAGGAACTCAAGAGTAGGCTGGCAGGATGCAACTCCAAAAAAATAAGGGAGGTACAACAATCCAGGTCTTAAGCTCAATAAGACCTCTTAAATCAATCATGATTGGCTCCAGAAAGGTGATCAACAAGGGATCAAGACCAGTATGGTCAGAGAAAGGGATTAAGGAGTGGTATAACACACTCAAGAATTCCAAAAGACAGAATTCTCTTCAACCAGCAAGACTATTGGTTGGTGATAAGGATCAGGCCACACAGGGGAAAAGACTAAGAATCAATGGATCAGGGGGCAATCATAGATATACCCAGGATGAGGATGAGGATTTGATTTCAATGATAAAGGGGAGACATATGCCCACACTTCCCTGGATGATTTTGAAAAAGGTAGGAGAGGGCCCCTCCTTTAATGGGCCATGGGTCCCTGTAGACTATTTACAAATGATGACACCAATAGAGCAGAAAAAAAACCATTGAATTTTTTTTTTGACTCAGACATGAGAGAAAAGACAAAAAGAGAATCTGATGAGAAAAGAAAACAAAATAATTGAAATAATTAAAAAATCTTGAACGGGGGGGGTGTAGAGACACCAGCCTGTGCCAATGATGGGCACAGGCAGGAGAACCACGGGCAAAGAGCCGCGCAGACAGGCTGACGGGCCTCAGCAATTTCTGAACTTGGATGATTGCGCAAGAGCAGCCGGAGGTTGTTGTTGGGTGAGATTTTTTGGATGGCTGCTGGAGTCAGTGGAAATGGAAGCAGTAGCGGGGAGGGGGGGGGGTGATAATCAGAGGAGGACTCTTGGGCAAGATTGTTGGTCCATTGGTCAGATGACCGGCCAAGGTGGGAGATAGGGGTGCAAGAGCGGTCATGGGAACAACCAATTGAGTCAGCGGATGGAGGTTGTTCCCATGACCAACCTTGCGCAGATGACCAGATTGGATTGCAGCGGGGTGAGGGATAATGATTGGATGCGTTTGAGAGTAGTTGTTTGACCAAGTTGAGGTTAGAGGATTGGATGGCCAGGTTCAACCTGGCCAAAGGGGTCCAATTGTCTAAGAATGTCACTGGGAGTGGTTTGTGGTTGTGAGTGAGATGACAACGTTTGGATAGGGATGGGATGGATGAGGAGGAGGATTTGATGGAAATCACAAATGATTATCAATCAAATAATAAACATTCAAGTCAATCAAGAACTCATTGAGAGGGGAAGATTACCAATGAATGGCCATTGCCGTTGATGTTGATGACAATGCCGGCGCTGGCAAGGGTTGAGCCAAGACAAGCTGGTCTTCACCCGTGCAATTTGGCAAAACAAAGGACCAAAGCAAGAAGCACAAAGATTGAACAAAAGACCTGGGCAGTTGGACACTCCAAGAGATGATCCTAGACAACTAGGAGAGTGGGAGCTGGAATTTTGGGAACTGGATATGGAAATCATTCCAGATCAAAAGTTTTTTTTTATTCCCAGGATCTAAGCCAAGGCTATAGAAAAGTTCATAAAAATTTTACTTTTTCCGTACTGGTCCAGAGGTTTCCCAGATTGGGCATCACATCTCTCCTCAACTTACAGACTGTCCCTAGGCTGCATCTGAGTATCTTTGATGATATATATAAAATACAAAACTGAGGAATTGAAACAGAAAAACACCCATTTGATTCTTGAGGGTGATAGAAAAGGGAGCTTGATCCATCCAAAGAAAAGGTCCTGGAAGTGGCTGAGATAAAAGAATGAAGAAGGTGTCCCAGGTGCTCACATATGTGGCATACAGTAGAGTTTCACAACAAAATGCAGCAAATGACCCCTGGTGGTGCACAATTGGGAGGACTTACTTGTGGAACAAGCTGCCTCCACAACAATGAAATTTCTTGAAATGATCAGCAGGGAAACTTCTAGCCATCTGAGTACCATCCAGCTCTTCCAAAACATATGATCCACCTCTGACTTGACGGACCACTTGATAAGGACCATTCCAGCGGTTAGAGAAAAGCTTCCCCACTGAGTTTCCAAGATTGATTATAAGCTAAGACTAGACCCCCAGGAGTAAGGGATCCCTGATTTGATTGGAGGGCTTACTCTCCAAATACTGGACTAATTTTTCTCTTGACTCCATCATCTTCTGATAAACTTGTCACAAACATCTTCACTTTGCTCCAGTTGCTTGGATCTGGCAACTAATAGATCAGTGGTGGAAGAAACCTTTTCCCAAGAAATACCTATGAAAGATTCCATTTCCAGATCAAGCGGAAGGACAGCCCTTTGACCAAAGATAATTTCAGAAGGTGAGTAGCCAGTGGTTTGTTTAGTTTAAATTTGATTGGAGAAGAGGACTCGAGGACGGAAGTTGCAACAATTCTTTCCACTTTCACAAGCCAGCTTGACAAGGGAAGCCTTTAAAGGAGCATGGCCTCTTTCCACCATACCTTGACCTTCAGGATAATAAGGAGTGGTCACCCTATGTTGACCAGGAAGCAATCAGATCATTTCAGTCATTTTGCCGCCAAACTCAGAGCCACCATCAGTTGAATAAGATTGAGACAAGCCATAACGCATTGTCCAAGTCTCATAGAGGAAGGCTGCTACTGATTCAGAGCTGAGGTTCTTAAGGAATTTTGCTTCAACCCATCCAGAAAATCATCTCTAGACACTATGAGGTACTTAGCTCCACCAGCCTTAATATGAACCACATCCATAGCAATCCTTCCAAAGACAGTGGACTCTCCTGTGGGATAACAAATTTCTTCTGGGCACCTAAGATCACGTTTCTGACATACTTCACAACTCTTGCACCATTGAGAGACTGATTTCTTCAACAATGGCCACCAGAATTGTTTGGATATTTGAAAATAAGTTTTGGTTTCCCCACGATGACCAAGGCCTTCATGGAGACTTTCAAGGATTGAATCTTGTTTAGAAGGGATGGTTACAACAATAAGAGCACAAGGGATGCCTCTTTTCATAAGCCTAGTACCTTGGACAAAGAAATTGGAGGACTTCCTTTTGAGTGACCAAAAATCTTTGGCAGAGAAATCAGGAGGCCTTTGGAGAGTGGAGAGATACTGCTCAAATTTAAGCCAGAAACCTTGCTGGAAGCCAGAATAATCTTGAGAGGAAAAGGTGAAGACAGGACAAATTAAGGGTTCCTCCTTGTCAAAATCCACTCCAACATCCAATTCTTCATCTCCCAGAGGGAGTTGAGACAAACCATCAGGCATGGTGAAAGATTTTCCAAGCCTATGAACAATATCAAAAGAGAACAACTGGATGAAAGCCAACCAACAAGTCATTGGAGCGTTTGGAAGACTGGGGGCATTGATCATTTTGATAATGGATTGTGCATTGACTTGTAACTCAAAGTGTTGACCCCAGAGAACAGTTTGGAGCTTCTTCAACATTTGGGCCACACCAAAAAGTTCCAGTTTTGGCTGGGAGTACCTGGATTCCACCTCTGAAAAAAGAAGAGATTCATACAGAGCAGGGCAATCCAAACCATTTTCATCTTCCTGAGTAAGGACAGCCCCCAAAGATTGATAACTAGAGTCCACAGCCAGCTTGATCTTGCCAGCCCTAGGTCCATAAGTGATCTTCTTCAAGACAATGTCTTTTCCAACAATTGTTTTGAGCATCTAAAATGATTGTTCACAAGCTTGGTTCCAAACCCATTCAGCACCCTTCCTGGTTAAGCAACGCATGGGAATGAAAATGTTGGATAGAGAAGGGATAAAGATTCAAACATAGATTACAACACATTAGAAACCTCTGACTTCATTTGGATTGATGGGAGTAGGCCAAGAAAGAGTTTTGTTGACTTTGGATGGAGCCATCCTTCTTCCTTCCTTGCAGACCACATGACCAACAATTTCCAAATCAGGGACACAGGCAGCCAATTTGGATCCAGAGATATTGAGACCAGACTCCTTGATTCAAAACAGGACCCTTTCAAGAGCGGTTGCATATTCCCAGATACATCAACGGATTCCTGAATGCCAAGGTAAGAGCTCATTGCCATATTCAGAAACTGGACCTTTAATACCACCATTGTCATCAAAGATACCCGCATGATCAGGGATTCCATCCTGGAGGATCCAAACCATCTGAGCCTGATAGACTGCAACCAAATTGGTGGCACCTTGAGGTAATTGAGTAAGTTGGAAACAACCAAGAGGAGTATTGAAAGTAGTGAGAGGACAAGAAATTGGATTTAAGGATTTTTTTTCATAGCCACCCATAATATCACCTAGAACATAGCAAGCTCTCCCAGAGAAGGTTTCAACAAATTCTCCAGTAGCAGGGGGAATACCAGAGTCTTTAATAGTAAACTTATTTAGAGGCTGGAGATCATGAACTATTCTAAGTTTACCATGACTCTTGAGAACACAGAAAACAGGACTAGAATAGCTAGAAGCTGATTGTTCATATAAACTGGTTTGGACTTGTTCACGGACCAACTTGATGATTTTTTCAACTTTAGCAGCAGGGATTGGGATCTTCTTCTTTTGCCAGGGATCATGTTCTACTACAGGGATAATGTAAGGGAGGCCATAGGATTCTTTCAGGAGACCTCTCTCTTCTTCACAGAAAGAAATAGATTTTTCCCTAGAGGCTAAGACATTTCTGATCAAATTCAACTCATCAGGAAGAAGCCATCCATCTGGACCAAAGTTGACCACTTTCAGAAGTTCTTCAGTGGCACACCAGAGGGGATGAATGGACCAGTAAGAGATTGAGGTAAACCACAGTAAGGATTGCAGGATAGAGGGGGGCGCACAAGAGGAGGGTTGAGGTTGAGAGGCATTGGTTGGAATGGTTGGCCCAAGATCATAGGACCTTCCAAACGAGTGATCCAGACGTGACAAGTTCCAACAATATTTTGACCAAGTCAAAAAGGAACATCCTCAGCAATACCAACCAGTTCACATGACTGATTCCCTATACCATAAACCGCAGAAGTAAAGCTGACCCTTGGGCTAAGCTTGAGTTTGCAAGCCATAAAATCTGAGATTAAGTTGAGCTGAGAACCCAAATCCACAAGAAGAGAAACTGTTTTAGCCAATTCACCAAGATAGCAGGGAAGAAATCCAAGAGGGCAGGGATACAGATCGGCATCTGAAGGGGGATCTGTTCCACCAGAGTCCTCCATCAAAGTGCCAGAAGAGACCTTCAATTTGTCCGGACCAATTTCCACACGTTGATGAGAAAACCATTTCTTCATGCCTTCAGCCACAGATGGAGAGATAGACAGCAGTTCAGCCACAGACAGATCACGGATTTTGAGATAAGAAATTTTCTTTAATACTCCTTCCACAGTGTTAGGTTAGTTGTTGGAAATGCCCATCTCAAACCAAAATTTGGGCTGGGTGGAGGGAGGAAGATCAGGTGAGGCAGGTACTGGAAGAGGATCAGAGGATTGAGGGGGATGACCAGATTGAAGAGGAGGAGAAGGATCAGAGTGGCCCTGGAACATTTGCATGAGTGGTTCCCTTTCTAATTCCATGTCTTCCACATCAGAGGAAGGAGACTCAGGCAAATATTGACATTTGAAAGGTTTTAAAAGGATTGGAGATGGAACAGGAGGAGAATTGTGGGGTTTTGGTTCCTCATGGCGTTTCTTAGCTGGATCAGATTGACAAGCACCAGAGAAGCTAGAAGAAGTGATAGCTGGAGGATACCAAGGTTGAACAATGCCACAGGATGATCAAAAATTCAAGGAGACCAGAGACGCCTTGTTGGGAGTTGGTGGTTGGTAAGAAGCCACCACATGAAGGATTGGACAAGATGAGTCAAAAGGGATCAAAGCACCATTACAAAGAAAGAAATTATTTCCCTTCTGCTCTACTAATTTATCCTCCTTGTCCTTCTGGAGTTCAGGACATCTACCAGTACCATGGCCTTCCCTATGACTGTAATAGCAGACTAAGGTGGATTTAGGAACAGAATTAGCAGGTTGAGGGGTAGCTAAAGAGGATATTCTCTGATCTATTTTATTCTCAAAGGCCTGAAATAGCTTAGTAATCTCATCTATGGTAGCAGTATCCTTATTGGCCTGAGGGCTTGATTTAGGTCTGCAATTTGCTTCCATCTTGTTCATGATTTTGTTGAATTCTTGGAAGGAAGGAGCATGGACTGGTTCAGTGATCCTGGGCTTTTCAAAATTTAAAGCAGTTTGGCATTTCATGAATTTTTCCACCACATTCCTAAAGACCAGAAAGACAGGGAGTTTTAATTGATTATCCCTAGTAGTGATCATGGATCCAGACTTGACCAATTCATCCCTAATCCTTTCCTGCACTCCTGGAAAAAAGATTGGAAAAATTTAACCCAAATTTTGTCCACAGTGTCAATGTTATTGTTCCTGATAAGATAAGACTGAATAGTATCCAAAGACTTTCTGAAAGACTGATTATCAGAGGCTGAAGAGACACCACCATTGGAGATCCATTGAGAAACCAGAGCATCCAAGTCCTGTAAGGTAAACCTTGCCACATCTGTTTTTCCCCAATAAGCCAAAATAGCCTCCTTCAAGAGGCTCCAGTTATGAGTTTTGAATCCATCAAACAATTCAATCACTTCCATAACTTCATCAGAGGAGATAAAAAATTGTAAATGATAGGCCATATCATGTTCACTTGCACCATTGACTTCAGCAGCCATTTCATAGGAGTCCAAGAATTGTTCCACGTTTGTTCCATTGAAGCCTAGGTTCTTGTTCTGGGGTTTGATCTTGACCATCTTGGCCCGAACAGTGGTGGAGGTAACAATTTCCATTTTTGAAGAAAGAGTTCCTAAGGGGATCCAAAAAGCAGAATTACAAGGAGGCTCACAAGCATGGCAAGGGTAGAGTTTCACAAAAACAACAAGAATCCTGCCCAGAAGGTGCACAATTGGGAGGAATTACTTCTGGAACAAGTTGCCTCCACGGATCAGATCTAGATGATGAAAGAAAAAAGAAAAAAAAGGAAAAGGATTGGATCCAATTTCAGAGTTGATTCTTCAATTTGGGACTGTAAATCCCAAGGTTGCTGGTTAAATCCTGGCCCAGGGGACCAAATTTAAGACTCCAAATGGAGCTAGGCCATGGCAGTTCTGTGGAGGGAAAAGGTGCTGTTTGAGCTGCCCTCCTGAGTGTTACAAAAATATTTAAATGTAACCAAGATCAAGGTCAAGAACCTGGTAAATGAGGAATCAAGTAGTAGACAATAAAGATGATTCTATTTTGGTAGTGATGGAGCAGCAATATCTGAGCCAAGATTATGTGGGAAAAACTGTGACAAAAGAAGCTAAAGTTTGCTTAAAGTTCAAAGAACAAAGCTGTTTCATGTAAACAACACCCACAAGCTAATAACTCTGGTCATCAGAAGAAGATTGGGGATGATCAACTCAAACCCAACCAACCTCCAGGTTCTCAATGAACCTGCCCAACTCTCCGCAATCAAGCGCTTGAAGGGTACCAGATAACTGAGGGTGGCTGTACAAGACAAAGCAACATGTTTAAGAAGGTCTAAAAGAAAACAGTAAACTGATTTGAAGCAAGGATAACCTCAACACTTCTCAAGGAACTCAAGAGTAGGCTGGCAAAATGCAACTCCAAAAAAAAGGGACGTATAACACTCCAGGTCTTAAGCTTAATAAGACCTCTTCAATCAATTGTGATTGGCTCCAGAAAGATGATCAAGGAGGTATCAAGACCAGTATGGTTGGAGAAAGGGATCAAGGAGTGGGATAACACCCTCAAGAATTCCAACAGAAAGAGTTCTCTTCAACCAGCAAGGCTATTGGTTGGTGATAAGGATCAGGCCACAGAGGGGCAAAGACTAAGCATCAATGGATCAGGGGGCAATCATAGATATACCCAGGATGAGGATGAGGATTTGATTTCAATGATAAAGGGGGGAGATATGCACACACTTCCCTGGATGATTTTTAAAAAAGTAGGGGAGAGCCCCTCCTTTTATGGGCCATGGGTCCCTGTAGACTATTTACAAATGATGACACAGACAGAGCAGAAAAACAACAATTGAATTTTTTTTCTTTTCTTTTTTCTCTTTTTTCTCTCTTTTTTTTTTTTTGACTCAGACATGAGAAAAAAGACAAAAAGACAATCTGATGAGAAAAGAAAACAAAAATAATTGAAGTAATTCAAAAATCTTGGAGGGGGGGTGTAGAGACACCAGCCTGTGCCAATGATGGGCACAGGCAGGAGACCCGCGGGAAAAGAGCCGCACAGAAAGGCTGACGGGCCTCAGCAATTGCTGACCGGGGATCATCACACAAGAGCGGCCGGAGTTTGTTGTTGGCTGAGATTGTTTGGATGGCTGCTGGAGTTAGTGGAAATGGACACAGTAGCGGGGGGGGTGATGATCAAAGGAGGACTCTTGGGCAAGATTGTGGGTCCATTGTTCAGATGACTGGCCAAGGTGGGAGATAGGGGTGTGAGATTGGTCATGGGAACAACCAATCGAGTTGGCGGATGGAGGTTGTTCCCATGACCAACCTTGCACGGATGACCAGATTGGATGGCAGCGGGGTGAGGGATGATGATTGGATGGGTTTGAGAGTAGTTGTTTGACCAAGTTGAGGTTAGAGGATTGGATGGCCCGATTCAACCTGGCCAAAGGGGTTGGATTGTCTAAGAATGTCACTGGGAGTGGTTTGTGGTTGTGAGTGAGATGACAACGTTTGGATAGGGATGGGATGGATGAGGAGGATGATTTGATGGAAATCACAAGTGATGATCAATCAAATAATAAAAATTTAAGTCAATAAAGAACTCATTGAGAGGGGAGAGAGAGGGGGGGGGATGACCAATGAATGGCCATTGCCGTCAATGTTGATGAAAATGCTGGCGCCGGTGAGGGCTGAGCCAAGCCAAGCCGGTCTTCACCTGTGCAATTTGGAAAAAAAAAGGACCAAAGCAAGAAGCACAAAGATAGAACACAAGACCTGGGCAGTTGGACACTCCAAGAGATGATCCTAGACAACTAGGAGAGTGGGAGCTGGAAATTTGGGAACTGGATATGTAAATCATTCCAGATCAAAAGGTTTCTTTTTTTTCCCAGGATATAAATGGAGGCTATAGAAAAGTTCATAAAAATTTTACTTTTTCCATACTGGTCCAGAGGTGTCCCAGATTGGGCACCACAACGGCCGGTTTTCAGGCATTGCTTGTGCTCTTCAGTAGTAGATACCAGTAGGTTGCCATTTGGCTTGAAAGGAGTTGAGTGTTATTTGTGACTTGGAAGAAAGTATTTGCTGACCAACAAGTTGATGTAGGTCAACTGAGATAGTTTGAAACCGTTCTTTGTGAAATCAACATTGATGCCAAGGAGCATTGAAGCTTCACCCAAGTACTTGATTTTAAATTGAGACTCCATCAGTTTCTTGAACTTTAATGGTTCCTTGCTGAATATGGCTATGTCATCCACATGATGTACAACCACGTGTCATCCAAGAAGAAGACAAAGTTGTCAGCCTTGCTTTGATGAAAACCTACACTGATTAACCATGAGGTTAGTATCTGATACCATGCCATGGGGGATTTTCTCAGGCCTTAAAGTGCTTTCTTGATCTTGAGAGTTTTGCCTGGTGATGTGGAGACATTTGCTGGAGGAGTGATGAAGATATCTTCCTTAAGTTGGGCTTTTAGGAAAACCAATTTTACATTGAGGTGATGAAACAGCAAGTAATTCTGAGCTGCATAATTATTGAGCAATTGAAGAGATGTCTTGTCACCCTTGGGGGCAAACAAAATCTCAAAATCAACTCCCTCCCTTTGATCAAAGCCTTGTACACAAATTTGAGCCTTGAAATTGGTTATCTCATTGTTGGGATTGCGCTTGGTTTGAAATATTCAAATGCACTTGATTGCTTTGGAGTTGGGGTCAATGTCTTGCTCTTCCCACACATTGTAGGATTACAGGTTGAGAAGTTCTCTATTCATGGCTTCCATCCATTCCAGCTTAAATTTGTCATTCAGAGCTTTGTCTAGAGTTACTGGATCTGAATAGTTGACGGCCAGATAGAGTTGAGATCCTTCATGCCTGGGATACGTGACAACATTGTTGGTACTGACTTCACTGAGACAAGCTTTTTGGATAACATTGCTATTAGGCATCCCATTGATGGAATCACATATGGGAGGATCAGGATTAATCATTGGAGCAGCACCCAAATCTTTGGGAAGGAGAACTGAGTTGGCAGGGAGTTTGGAGATTTGCGGGAAGGGAGAATGAGTTGAAAATTTTCTAAATTTGGTTTCATTGAATCTTGCATTTGCGGTGATATGGACTCTACCATTAGCGGGATTGAGTATTTTGTAGGATGAGAATTGGTTGCTATAAACCAACATGATTCCCTTGAAGCCAGAAATGCTTTGTTTGAAATCACGATTGGTTTTGGGAATGTGGAAAAAGGAGGCGCAGCCAAAAGATTGAAGCATGTTGTAATTGAACTTGGCATTGAACCAGGCTGTGTAGGGGAGACATTTACAATTAGACACTACAGGTAGTAGATTGAGAAGATTGGTAGCAGTTTTGACGGTCTCTGCCCAGTAGCAAGGAGGAAGTTGGCTCTAGTTGAACAGGCACCTAGCCTTCTTGATGATTGATCTGTTTGCTTGTTCTACCAATCCATTTTGTTGAGGAGTATAGGGAGGTGAGAAATGGTGAGTAATTCCGGCTTCTTGATTGTAATTTTTAAATTCTGAGCTTGTGAACTCACCACCATTGTCTGAGACTAAGGTGATCAATTTTCTGTTTAAACAACGTTCCAAAGAAGAAAAAAATTGTTTTAAGGCTGATAGAGCCTCACTCTTGTTCTTCAGAAATGAGACTGTATTTAAGCAAGAGTATTTATCTACAATTGTCAAGAAATATTTAAAACCACTGGCTGATTCAACTGAGACCAAACCAAAAAGATCAATGTGCACAATTTCAAAAGGCTGGCTTGCAGGTTTAAAATGGCCATTGAAAGAAGTGGTGGTCATCTTGCACGTTTTTCACACGTCACAGTTAGAGCTAGTCAAGCTAGAGGTTTGGAAGAGCAATCTCTGGGTGGCAGTTCCTGGGTGGCCAAGACAATGATGCAATTTGGAGTCAGGCTGGTCGGAGGAGAGATGGTGTATAACAGAGCAAGTTGGAATAGTAGCAAACCGCATTCCATATATCTCCAGGAGATGGTTGACAGTTGAAACGACAAAATGAACATTTTCTATATTGATAGAGACTCCGTTTCTGCAAAACTGGGAGATGTTTGATTTTTGGACTAAAAGTCTGTCCAGTGATATCAGACATCTGTTAAGATCTGGTATCAACAGAAAATCCTTTAGTATAATTTTGGAACCCTTTTGATTGATTATTTTGGCAGTGCCTATTGCAGTAGGTTGATGAGAAGAGGAATAAAAACCAGATCCAACTTGCAACTTGATTGGTTTTGAAGTGATGAGATAGCGGGGATCATTCACGTTGTGATGGCTAGCCCCTGAGTCCAGGAACGGAGGTAGAGCTGTCATCTTCTTTGAATTGGGAAGGATTGCTTTCTAATAAGTTTTGGCATTGTAGAAGGCATTGGCAGGTTTGGCAGGATTATCAGAAGCTGGCCCACTTGGTTCAATTGGTTGAGTGTGATGAGCTTGGGAAGCGTTCTTGTTTGGTCTTGGGTGAGGGTGTATATGCCAAAACCACGACTCAGGATGTTCAGCTAGGGGATTGTGGTGACCTTTTGAGTAGGGATGTTTTGGGCCTTTGGGATTTTTTTTTCTTCAGCAGGGCAGTGGATTCAGATTGGTCCGGAGGATTTGGTATGGGTGCAGTTGTTTTAGGAAGTGATCAAGCAGATTCCAGATGGGTCACTTCTTGCAGCTTGTTGAGGACTAGAGTGGGACTTTGAAGTAAACTATTTTTGAGCAGAATTCTATCAACCAAAAGATAGAATTTTGCAGTTAGTTTTGAAAGAATAGTGTAGCTGAGTATGTCTTGGGGAGCTTTGAGCTTGACTAAAGCTAGTTTGTTCATAAGCTTCCTGCACTATTGTAGATAGGTGTGAAGATTGCCATCAAATTTGTAACAAATAAAGTTCAACCAAATGCAACCTCTGTTGTTAGTGGATTGGGATTCATATTGGTCAAGGATGGATTACCAGATGAGAGAAGGTTTTGATTGGTTATTGGGATTTATGATGGTGTCAAAAGAAGTATCTCCTAGGTGTTGAATAATAAGGTTTGCAGCTTTGTAGCTTTTCTTCCTTTGAGGACCAGTAGAGGGAATGACAAGGGTTTTGAATTCAGTGTCTTTTTGGTATTCAAGAAGTCCTTTTCTTTGAAGGTGGCTTCTAATTTGCATTAACCAGGAAGCAAAATTGGTTTCACTTAAGAGTGGTATGTTGAGATGTTTAGGACTGGGTCTGTCATGGTTGGACATAGTGAAGTTAGAAGTATCAATCCTGATGAAGTTGATGAGCCTTGGGACTGTAATAGTGTGAAGTTTAGAGGCAACTAAAATCAGATTGATTTCATCAGAAACAAAGAAATAGGAAAAGGAACAGATAAAGGAGAAAGAGAACTATACCTAAAACCAGGATTTGATTTAGTGAGACTATAGAAGACCCTTAATGGAAATAAAATCAACAAAGAATGACCCTGGACTTAAACCTATATAGCTCTGGTTATGAGAAACAGTACAAGAGAACAGTTAGATTGAGATCTAGATAGAGAGATTGAAGGATAGAGCTTACCTAACTCAAAAAACTCTCAATCCATTGACACACCCAATGTAGTTGTATGAGGAAAGAGGAAGGAGGTGTGCACAAGTCAGGACACAAGTAGTATCAGAGAGTCAATCCAATATGAAGTATTGGCACTGGTGCTTGCGGGAGATGAAGAGATGCGCGCAGAGACCTGAGAGAGTGTAACTTCTCTAACACACATGAGAGTAAAGGAAAGAAATAAGAGAAATAATAAAATAGTGAAACTGAGAGATAGTGAGAGAATAAATCAAAGATTAAACACATATGAAGATTTTAGAAATAAATTTATTTCATCAAAATTTCTGATTTTTATTTCACCCCACCATATCCATCACCATCACCACCTGTCAGCTGCCCATCCTTATCATCCCACAACAGGTAACCCACCCTATCATTCATTCACCATGCTGAAGACAAATGGCAACTACCCTTTCAACCAATACTACCCACCATGCTCCAGATGCCTTGAAACTGAGAAGATATGCACCACCAGTATCAAACCCAAGTCCTGAAAGTGTGAGCACTGTAGAAGATACAAAAGACTTTTTTCTTGAGCTACTGAAGTTGTAAGGAAGGTGCTCCTACCAGTTGTATGGATGAAGGACAATTTTGGAGGGAATTTTGAAGCGAAAGGGGCACCTGAGGACTCTATTTTATCCTTGGGAGTGTCCAGTAGGATAGGTCCATTGGACTGTGAGCCATTTCTCTTGTATTCTGATTGCTGAAGGTAATTCTTCTGACACATTTTTTGGTTGATCTCTTCCTAGTGGATGCTTCAAAGGAAAATTTAAAGATAATGGAGAAGAGAATATTTGAGTTGAAGAGGAAAGGCCAGCTGGCATTGGATTGGATGAAAATTAGAGAACCATTGAATTTTAATGCATGAGATATCCACTTTGGAACACCCTAATCTTCTGCAATAATTTTGCTAAAAGGCTCTGATTGTGTAGGGGAGCCATCAAATTACTTTTGAACCTCTTTCAAACCATTCAAAGTACTTAAAAGGGAGTTCAAACCAGTCAAAGTTCAGAAGGGTTGAATTGAATTGGTCAAAGCTGGAAGTTTGTGGTTAATACCAGTCAAATTTTGATGTAGGGAATTCAAACCAGTCAACAATGTCAAAGGAAAGTCAAAGAGTTTATGGTTTGTTCAAAGCATGGTAAAAGTAGTGGAAAAGGATGTGAAGAGCTGTTGAAGTATCAAAGAGGATTTGAATTTTGATATTCAAAAGATGTTCAAATTTTTAAAAGGCCACCAATCAAAGCACCTGAGGTCTTCAAAGTGGCCCCCATCCCCCTCAAAGTCAAATCCAAATTGGAAGTTCATATCAAAGTAAATTTCAAAGTCAAAGTCAAAGACAAATTCAAAGCTGAAGAAAAGTTCAAAGACAAGTACAAAGATTCTCCTTGTGAGACGGATGAATATGAAGAGGAGGAATTCAAAGAAGAAAGGATTGAGGAGGAAGAATAAGAAGAATTTGAAGAAGAATGATAGGAAGAGGAGGAAGAGGAAGAATCAGGAGTGGTGGATAAAGGAAAGGAATGGAAAGAGTGGTGGAAGAATTAGAATTAAAAGGTTCTGCGCCAGCATAATTTGGAGAGTTTATTGGAAGGACTTTGACCAGAAATGGCATGGGAGGTGAGTCCAGAAGGATGAGGAGGGACAGTAATGATTTTGTATTTTAAGCTTTCTCTTGTGGATCAGTGGCTTATTTTGAAGCTGATTCACTTGAAGGCTTGAAGACTATTGAAAAATAGCTTGGGAAATTTTTTAAATATTCTAGCACAAATATGCTTCTTGGAAAGTGGTTGGATAATGCTGAAGAGGGGGAGAAGAAAGGAGGAGGAGAAGATATGAAGAAGGAGGTGATAACAGAGCTTCATTATTTTCTTTATTTTTCTGGGATGAATTATTAGATGGGAGTTAATGCTGAGGATAGAAAGGAATATGAAAACAGGAAGATAAAGCTAGTTGGTATGTTTTACTAGGGTTTCTGAATTGGAAACTAAGATTAGGATTTTTAGATAGAGATTCTTTCTAGTTTTATTATTTTTTATTATGATTGGAGACAGATATAGGAGAATCATGAAATACAATGAGATTGATTTTGCCTGATTATATGAAGTGAATGGAATGAGACCAGGAACAATGAGTGTGATATTTATACATTCATTGATGTTTAAAAGGATTGGGAAGTTTTTGGCTTGGAAGGATAAAGGGAGCCAAAGTTTTGGAGTGAGGCTGAATGTTTTGTGAGATTGGAGACTGGTTCCCATGAGTTTCTTTCATATTCTTCCCAGAAACCATTCCATTTGACTAATTAGAGGAGTTTTTCATTCCAAATCTTGGATTCCAGGATCTAAGATGTTTCCTATTCTTCATAGAAATTGATTTTGGCTTGTTAACATAAAAGACTGAAATAAAGTTTGATTTCATAAGTTCAAAGCAATAAATACAAAGAAGGAAAAAATAAGAAGCCAGGAATGGAAAGAAAAGAACCTGAAATGAAGCCAAGAAGTAGTGATTCTGAAACAACAGTAAGAGTAAGTTGATGAAAAGTATCACCAATTTTGAGAGTTTGGTTTAGGCTGAGTAAGATAGTTGGTTCAGTTGGATGACAAAGACCCTAAATTGATTGACCTAGAAGAGGGAGTTCAATACTTGAGGAGTCTAGTAAAACTTCAGGAGATGAATGAAAAGGACTTACCCAATGTGGAGGACTGAAGAGCCCTGGGGCTAATCAGGATCCTCTACGCTGGTGAGTTATAGTCTTGAGTGCTTCACATTTGGAGTGCGGAAAGAAGGGTGATGGTTGCGCAGGTTGAGCAGATGACACAGGAAGTAAAAACAGTCACAATAAAGTAAGAGAAATAAGACATGACATATACATGAAATAAAGAAACACAACATGAAAAGATAAAAACAGATTTAGAACAGAAATGACAATTTCACAGCCTCCCTTATTTTTATCTTGAGTTTATTCAAATTTGATAAATTGAGGAAGGCTTCCAAGTTGATTCTGGCTAGAGCTTTGGTAAGAAAGTCAGCCAAATTGGATTATGAGGTCACTTTTAAAAGGCTGATTTCCTTAGCTTCAATTTCTTCTTGAACAAAATGATACCGCAGGTCCATATTTTTGGTCCTGAAGCAGGAGTGATTTGCTTGTTGCATTGCAAGTTTGATAAATCCCTCATTTTCTTCATGTATTTGTGTATTTTCACCTAAAAAATCTTGAAATACCTTGCAAATGAAATGTTTGAGCCATTTGATCTCTTTGATGCCATTGGCAACAGACTTGAATTCTGCTTTGGTGGTTGACAAGGAGAAAGTGGGTTGCTTGCGTGACTTGCAGCTGATCAGGTTTCCTTTCCAGGTGACTATCATACCCATCAATGAATTTCTGGTCAATGGGCAAGTGGGCCAGTTGGAGTCAACAAAGGCGGCAAGATTTTTGTTTGTCAAGTCTTTCTTGAAGACTATTCCCTTATTGGGTTTATGTTTAAGGTAGTTGAGAACAGTTAACACTGCATCATAGCAAACTCTGTTTGGTTTTTTGAGGAAATGGGAGAGATAGTTAGTTAGGAAGGTGATTTCTGGTCAAGAGTTGAAGCTGATGTACAATAATTCTCCAATGATTTTCCTTTAGTTCTGGCCAAGGTTCTCAAATTTGTGGGCTTCTGCGTCCTTTGCACTTTGAAGTTTTGCACTTGGCTTGAAAGGGGTAGATTGAAGTTTGTAAGCGGGAAGTGGGTATTGATCAGCCAAGTTGGAGATATATGAGTGTTGAGAGAGTTTGACTTGGTTTTCGGAGACAGAGATGTTGAGTCCTAACAGAAGTGAGACTCTAAGTACTTGCATTGAAATTTTGACTTCATGAGGCAAACAAAAGCGCTGGGATCTTTACTCAATATGGTGATATTTTAAACATGGATGTAGAGCCAGGTGTTTTTATTCCAGAAAACACAGTTTTCACTTGCACTTTGAGAAAAGCCTACTTTGGTGAGCCAAGAACTCACAGTTTTATACCAGGCTTGAGGTGCTTTCTTGAGGCCATAGAGATCCCAGTTCAACTTGAGGGTTTCACCAGTTCAAATGGGGACATTGTGTGGAGGAGAGATCAAAATTCTTTTGGATACCAGCGCATTAAGAAATGATGATTTTATATCAAGTTGGTGGAAGATAGGGTTGTTTTGGATAGAAAAGGTGATGAGAAGTTGTAAGGAGGTTTTGTCTCCAGTGGGGGAGAAGGTAGAGTTGAATTTAATGCCTTCTTCTTGCTTTAACCCTTGAACGCAAAATCTTGCTTTGAAGTTGGTGATGTGATTATTGGAATTGTGTTTGGTCCAGAAGACCCAGACACCCCCTTGTTTATTGAAATCTTGACAGTCATCAAACTCTTCCCACGCCTTGTAGCTCAGAAGATTGGATATTTCACAGTCCATGGCGACTACCCATTCATTCTTAAACTTGCAGGACATAGCTTGGGGAAGTGTTTTTGGATCTTGATAACTGCTGTCAATCAGATAAACCAGAGGCTGATCTTGCCGGTTATAGGAAAGGATGTTGTCAGTGGAAATAATATCCAACCTGGGTTTAGCTGGAGACAGCTGAATAACAGAATCAGAGTTAGAAACTGGATTGTGAACCAGCACAGAAGAAGTAGGAGGGACATCAGAAGAGAGTATTGGCACATTTTCAATTGGAGCAGAATGGAGGGAATGAGGAAATAGAAGGATTTCTGAGGAAGAGGATTGAAGAGTAGAGGAGTCGGAGGATGGGGGGCCAGGAGAGGAGTGAAAGAATTCAGATTCAAGAAATTTTGTGTCTGAGGTGCAGATAATTTTTTTGGATGAGGGATTCCATATGCAATAGGTGGAAAGATCATTAGATTAGCAAAGAAAAATAACTTTGAAACTGTTTTGGTTCATCTTGAAGGTTCACAGTTGCTTGGGGATGGGAACATAGGCTGTGCAGCCAACGGTTTGTAGTCAATCATAGTTAGGTTTTTGGTGATACCACATGGTGTAAGGGATGTGATCCTTGTTTAAGGAGACTGGCAAGAGGTTAAGGAGTGGGGTAGCTTTGGGGACGGCTTCAGCCCAGAAGGAAGGAGGGAGTTGAAAGTGGTGAAGGAGACATTAAGCCTTGTCAAGTGTGGCACGGTTATTTCATTTGGCGTAACTGTTGTTTTGGGGAGTGTATGGTGGAGAGAAATGATGGACAATTCCCGCATCCTTGCAGTAATTGGCAAACTCTGTCCCAGTGAACTTTCCCCCTTTTCTAATATGATGCAGAATACTTTAGTCTTCAGTTTCCTTTTGGACCTGGTGATGAAGTCTTTGATGGCAGTGGCAGCTAGATGCTTGGAAGGTAATATCCAGACCTACTTGTCAATAATTGACAGAAAGGTTTTTCCTCCCCCATGTGAATTGGTGGAGAAAGGGCCAACCAGATATAGTTGAAGGGCCTCAAGAAATTGAATGACTGGTTTGAAGTGGCTATTGAAGGGATTTTTGGTGAGTTTACACTGGAGAAAGGTAGATCAATTGGACTCAGGAGTTGGTTTAAGCTGAGGATAGATCTTGTTAATGACTTGATATCCGGGGTGTCCAAGTTGTTTGTGAATGTTATTCAGCAAGGCATTGCAGTGTAGGATTGGTGACTTGTAAGACTTGAAACAGATACCAAGTAATTCTAGGAGTTAGTTTTGCCTTGATCCAATACTGTTGAATTGATGTAAGTAGATGTCAGAGCCATAATGACCAATTTTGTTGATTTTGGTGATGGAAGGGTTTAGTTTGGACAGCAATATCAGACTTCTATTGAGCTCTGGAACAAGCAGTACTTCATGGGGCTTCAGAGTCCTTCCTTCATGGTTGATGAGTACAGCCTCTCCCATTCCAGTTGCAATTAGTGGAGCATTGTCATTGCCTGTGCCTATGGTGATTCTAGTGGGCATGATGTTAGTGACATACTTGGCTTTATTGATAATGTGATGCATGGCATCTGAGTCAAGTACTGGGTGAAGGGGAGAGTTGGTGGAGAAATTCGTTTTCAGGTAGAGTTTTGCATTATAATAAGCTTGAGGAGTGTCTGTTTTAGGATTATCCGGAGAGGTATTGGACTTGGTAAGATAGGAGGAACTCTTGAATCTTTCTGGACTTAAATGCGGATCAAGATTCCAACATAAACTTTTGGGTTTTTCAGAAAGAGGTTTATGGTGTCCCTTAGAGCAGGGGTGCTTTGGACAGGTTTTCTTGCTCTTCACTTCATTTTTCAGAAGGGCGGTGTGGTGCCCAATCTGGGACACCTCTGGATCAGTACGGAAAAAGTAAAATTTTCATGAAATTTTCTATAGCCTCCATTTAGATCCAAAAAAAAGAAGAAAAACTTTTTGATCCGGAATGATTCCCATATCCAGTTCCCAAACTTCCAGCTCCCACTCTCCTAGTTGTCTAGAATCATCTCTTGGGTCCCTTAGAGCCCAGTACTATGTTCCATTTGCCCTTGCTTCGCGCTGCTATTCACCCTTTTGGAAAACGGGCGGATGAAGACTGGCTTGGCTTTTGGGCTTCTATCCAGCACCAGCACCCCCAATTGGCTTCCCTTGATCCCCTTTTTGGTCATCCCATCCCAATGGTCCAAAACACAACCTGGACCACAATTGCTCGCCCCAATCCTCCACTCCATCACCATCATAAATCCATTCACCCCCCCCCCCCCACACTACCCCACACCCTCTTGTTCCTATTGTACATCCTCAACCTACTCACTGATCATCATCCTCATCACCAACCAACGTCCTCCTCCTCATCATCATTGTCATCATCATCTACCTCAGACTTGTTTCCCAACTCAAAAAACTCCAACCAATCCCAATCTATGTTGCTCCTTCTTCAGCTCAGCTGAGTTCCGCTGAATTCATTCAAGCTATCCTCTCCATCATGAAAAACTTGGATGATGATGATAAGCCGGACATACTGAAATCCCTTCTTGTCAAATCATCATATCTTGGTTTACTACCCAACAAAAAAACTCAAACAACTCATTCTCTTTCTCTTACACAAGCATTGTGAAGACCTCCAACTGTCTATGTTTGTTCGCCCTTCACACCCACCCATCTTAGTTCTCAATTGTACCTACTCATCCCCCAAGCAAAGGATCAACATCAAGTCCAGCGGTTTCCCAGGCCCGTCAGCCTGTCCGGGAAGCCCCTCACTTCCCCTTCACCTGCCTGTGGCCACCATTGGCACGGGCTGGTGTCCCTTTTCAACCCTGCTCATTCATTTCCTTTTATTATTTCATTTGTTTTTAATTTTTGATTTTTTTCCCTTCTTTTTTCAGTTTTCCTTTCATTGTTATCCCATGATCAAATCAAATCAAATCCTAACAAAAAAAAAAAAAAAACTTTTTTTTCAATTCATGATCAAATTAAATCAAATCCTAAAAAAAAAACTTTCTTTTGATTGTTGCTTTTTTCTGCTCTATCTGTGTCATCACTTGTAAATAGCTTGCAGGGACCCATGGCCCATAAAACGAGGGGGTCTCCCCTGCCTTTTTTTAAAACATCCATGGGAGTGTGTGCATATGTCCCCCCGTTATCATTTAAATCTGATCCTCATCCTCATCCTGGGTATATCTATGATTTCCCCCTGATCCATTGATCCTTACTCTTTGCCCCTCTGTGGCTTGATTCTTATCACCAAACAATGGCCTAGCAAGTTGAAGAGAATTCTGTCTGTTGGAATTCTTGAGTGTGTTATACCACTCCTTGATCCCTTTCTCTGACCATACTGGTCTTGATCCCTCCTTGATCATCTTTCTGGAGAAAATCAAGATTGATTGAAGTGGTCTTATTGAGCTTAAGACCTGGAGTGTTATACCTCCCTTTTTTTGGAGTTGCATTCTGCCAGCCTACTCTTGAGTTCCTTGAGAAGTGTTGAGTTTATCCTTGCTTAAGATAAGTTACTGTTTGCTTTTAGAGATTCTTGAACATAGTGCTTTGTCTTGTACAGCCACCCTCAGTTATCTGGTACCCTTCAAGCGCTTGAGTGCGGAGAGTTGGGCAGGTTCATTGAGAACCATGAGGTTGGTTGGGTTTGAGTTGATCATCCCCAATCTTCTGCTGAGGACCAGAGTTATTAGCTTGTGGTTGTTGTTTACATACAACAGGTTTGTTCTTTGAACTTTAAAAAAACTTTAGCTTGTTTTGTCCAAGTTTTTCCCACATACTCTTGGCTCAGATATTTCTGTTCCATAACTACCAAAATACTATTGTCTTTATCCTCTTCTACTTGATTCCTCATTTACCAGGTTCTGGACCTTGATCTTGATTACATTTAAATATTTTTGTAACACTTAGGAGGGAAGCCTAAACAGCACCTTTCCCCTCCACAGAACTGCCACGGCCTACCTCCGTTTGGAGTCTAAAATTTGGTCCCCCGGGCTGGGATTGAACCAGCAACCTTGGGATTTACAGTCCCAACTTGAAGAATCAACTCTGAAATTGGAGCCAATCCTTTTTCTTTTTTTTCTTTTTTACTTCATCATCCAGATCTGATCTGTGGATGCAACATGTTCCAGAAGCAAGTCGTCCCAATTTTGCACCATCTGGGCAGGATTCTTGTTGCTTTTTGTGAAACTGTACCCTTGCAATGCTTGTGAGCCACCTTGTAACTCTGCTTTTTGGATCCCCTTAGGAACTCTGTCTTCAAAAATGGAAATTTTTCCCTCCACAACTGTTTGGGCCAAGATGGTCAAGGTCAAACCCCAGAACAAAAACCTAGGCTTCAATGGAACAAACGCAGAAAAATTCTTGAACTCCTATGAAATGGCTGCTGAAGTGGATGGTGCAAGTGAACATAATAAGGCCTATCAGTTACAATTTTTTATCTCCTCTGATGAAGTTATGGAAGTGATTGAATTGTTTGATGGATTCAAAACTCATAACTGGAGGCTCTTGAAGGAGGCTATTTTGGCTTATTGGGGAAAAATAGATGTGGCTAGGTTTACCTTACAGGACTTGGATTTTCTGGTTTCTCAATGGATCTCCAATGGTGGTGTCTCTTCAGCCTCTGATTATCAATCTTTCAGAAAGTCTTGGCATCCTATTCAGTTTAATCTTATCAGGAACAATCACATTGACACTGTGGACAAAATTTGGGTTAAATTTTTCCCATCTTTTTTTCCAGGAGTGCAGGAAAGGATTAGGGATGAATTGGTCAAGTCTGGATCCATGATCACTACTAGGGATAATTGATTAAAAATCCCTGTCTTTCTGGTTCTTAGGAATGTGGTGGACAAAGTCATGAAAGGTCAAACTTCTTTAAATTTTGAAAAGCCCAGGATCACTGAACCAGTCCATGCTCCTTCCTTCCAAGAATTCAACAAAATCATGAACAAGATGGAAGCAAATCGCAGACCTAAATCAAGCCCTCAAGCCAATAAGGATACTGGTACCATAGATGAGATTACTAAGCTATTTCAGGCCTTTGAGAATAAAATAGATAAGAGAATATCCTCTTTAGCTACCCCTCAACCTGCTAATCCTGTTCATAAATCCACCTTAGTCTGCTATTACTGTCATAGAGAAAGCCATGGTACTGGTAGATGTCCTGAACCCCAGAAGGAAAAGGAGGAGAAATTAGTACAGCAGAAGGGAATTAATTTCTTTCTTCCTAATGGTGCTTTGATCCCTTTTGACTCACCTTGTCCAATCCATCATGTGGTGGCTTCTTACCAACCACCAACTCCCAAGAAGGTATCTCCGGTCTCCTTAGATTTTTGATCATCCGGTGGCACTCTTCAACCTTGGTATCCTCCAGCTATCACTTCTTCAAGCTTCTTTGTTGCTTATCAATCTGATCCAGCTAGGAATTGCCATGAGGAACCCAAACCTCACAAGTCTCCTCCTTTTCCATCTTCAATAATTTGAAAACCTGTCAAACATCAATCTTTTCCTGAGCCTCCTTCCTCTGATGTTGAAGACATGGAATTAGAAAGGGAACCACTCATGCAAATTTTCCAGGGCCACTCTGATCCTTCTCCTCCTCTTCAATCTGGTCAAACCCCTCAATCATCTGATCCTCTTCCAGTACCTGCCTCACCTGATCTTCCTCCCTCCACCCAGCCCAAAGTTTGGTTTGAGAGGGGCATTTGCAAGGACTACCCTGACGCTGTGGAAGGAGTATTAAAGAAAATCCTGATCTCAAAATCCCTGATCTGTCTGTGGCTGAACTGCTGTCTATCTCTCCATCTGTGGCTGAAGGCATGAAGAAATGGGTTTCCCATCAATGTGTGGAAATTGGTCCAGACCAATTGAAGGTCTCTTCAGGCACTTTGATGGAGGACTCTGGTGGAACAGATCCCCCTTCAGATGCCAATCTGTATTCCTGCCCTCTTGGATTTCTTCCCTGCTATCTTGGTGAATTGGCTAAAAAAGTTTCTCTTCTTGTGGATTTGGGTTCTCAGCTCAACTTAATCTCAGATGCTATGGCTTGCAAACTCAAGCTTAGCCATAGGGTCATCTTTACTTCTGCGGTTTATGGTATAGGGAATCAGTCATGTGAACTGGTTGGTATTGCTGAGGATTTTCCTTTTTGACTTGGTCAAAATATTGTTGGAACTTTTCACTTCTGGATCACTTGTTTGGAAGGTCCTATGATCTTGGGCCAACCATTCTTAATGGATTTTGGTGCTACCCTGATTTTTTCTGATCAAGTTGGGGAGAGAATCCTTCTCCCTGGTGCTGATGGCAGAAAAATTGAATTTCTGCTTTGTTCCTTGGATTCTGGTTGTTGGGAACAAGATTTTCCTGGTTGTCTCCCAAAACAGTTATAAAGGGAAAGCAGAAGGACAACTCTCATTCCTCTCAGCCTCATTCTTTATTGGATTAGTTGATCCTACTGATAGTTGTAGTTGGTCTCAGCCTCAGACTTCAACTTATGGATCAACTTCAACCTCAGAGGCATACTTTTTGTTTTCCTCATCATCTCTTCCTCATCCAAATAAGATCAAAATTCAAAAACATAAAAAATTCAAAAAATTCAAAAATATTTCTTCTCTCTCTGGGTCTGCTTTATCTTCTTTTCCTTTTCCCTTCAGCCTGATCAATTATCCTTGACTCTGGTTTTGAATCTCTGCAATGAGTCTAAACTAGATCCCAATCTCAATTCTTTTCTTGGTGGTTTTGGTATGAAGGAGTATGGTATTAAGTGGAGGTAATGTGGAGTAGAAGTAAGTCCTCCCAATTGTGAACCATCAGGGGCCTCCACTACTGTAATTTTTGAAACTCTACCCTGTGCCACACATGCGAGCAATGTGTTAGCTTTTGGATGGTCTTTTATGGAAAATGCACCTTTCAAGGACAAGGCAGAACATCAAAGTTGGAAGATGTTGGAACTTGGCCTCAGTTTTTGTAGTCAGGTCTCACTGGACAATGCTTGGAGGAAGAAAGGATTCCTCTCTTTTTCCACAAAGTATAAACCAGTTGCAAAAAAGGTTCAACCAGTCAACCAACCAATGCCTCTCAACCTCAACCCTCCTCTCATGCGCCCCCCTCTATCCCGCAATCCTTACTGTGGTTTAACTCAATCTCTTACTGGTCCATTCATCCCCTCTGGTTGTGTCACTGAAGAACTTCTGAAAGTGGTCAACTTTGGTCCAGATGGATGGCTTCTTCCTGATGAGTTGAATTTGATCAGAAATGTCTTAGCCTCTAGGGAAAAATCTATTGCTTTCTGTGAAGAAGAGAGAGGTCCCTTGAAAGAATCCTATGGCCTCCCTTACATTATCCCTGTAGTAGAACATGATCCCTGGCAAAAGAAGAAGATCCCAATCCCTGCTGCTAAAGTTAACCAATTCATCAAGTTGGTCTGCGAACAAGTCCAAACCGTTTTATATGAACAATCATCTTCTAGCTATTCCATTCCTGTTTTCTGTGTTCTTGAGAGTAATGGTAAACTTAGAATAGTTGATGATCTCCAGCCTCTAAATAAGGTTACTATTAAAGACTCTGGTATTCCCCCTGCTACTGAAGAATTTGTTGAAACCTTCTCTGGGAGATCTTGCTATGGTCTAGGTGACATTATGGGTGGCTATGAAAAACAATCCTTACATCCAATTTCTTATCCTCTCACTACTTTCAATACTCCCCTTGGTTGTTTCCAACTTACTTGATTACCTCAACAAGCGACCAATTCCATTGCAGTCTATCAGGCTCAGATGGTTTGGATCCTCCAGGATGAAATCCCTGATCATGCTGGTATCTTTATTGACGATGGTGGGATTAAAGGTCCAGTTTCTGATTATGACAATGAGATCTTACCCTGGCATTCAGGAATCTGTTGATGTATCTAGGAATGTGCAACCACTCTGGACAGGATCCTGTTTTGAATCAAGGAGTCTGGTCTCACTGTCTCTGGATTCAAATTGGCTGCCTGTGTCCCTGCTTTGGAAATTTTTGGTCATGTGGTCTGCAAGGAAGGACAAAGGATGGCTCCATCCAAAATCAACAACATTATTTTTGGCCTACTCCCATCAACCCAATTGAACTCAGAGTTTTCTTAGGTGTTTTAATCTATGTTCAAATCTTTATCCCTTCTCTATCCAAAATGTTCATTCCCTTGCATTGCTTAACCAGGAAGGGTGCTGAATGGGTTTGGACCCAAGCTTGTGAACAATCATTTTAGATGCTCAAAACAATTGTTGGAAAAGAAATTGTCTTGAAGAAGATCACTTATGGACTTATGGCTGGCAAGATCAAGCTGGCTGTGGACTCTAGTTATCAATCTGTTGGGGCTGTCCTTACTCAGGAAGATGAAAATGGTTTGGATTGTCCTGCTCTGTATGAATCTCTTCTTCTTTCAGAGGTGGAATCCAGGTACTCCCAGCCAAAACTGGAACTTTGTGGTGTGGCCCAAATGTTGAAGAAGCTCCAAACTATTCTCTGGGGTCAACACTTTGAGTTACAAGTCAATGCAAAATCCATTATTGAAATGATCAATGCCCCCATTCTTCCAAACTCTCCAATGACTTGTTGGGTGGCTTTCATCCAGTTGTTCTCTTTTGATATTTTTCATAGGCCTGGAAAATCTTTCACCATGCCTGATGGTTTATCTTTAAACCCTCTTGGAGATGAAGAATTGGATGTTGGAGTGGATTTCAACAAGAGGAACCCTTAATTTGTCCTGTCTTCACCTTTTCCTCTCAAGATTATTCTGACTTCTAAAAAGGCTTGTGGCTTAAATTAGAGCAGTATCTCTCCACTCTCCAAGGGCCTCCTGAACTCTCTGCTGAAAATTTTTGATCACTCAAAAGGAGTTCCTCCAATTTCTTTGTCCAAGGTACTAGGATTATGAAAAGAGGCAGGCCTTGTGCTCTTATTGTTTTCACCATCCCTTCTAAACAAGATTTGATCCTTGAAAGTCTCCATGAAGGCATTGGTCATTGTGGGGAAACCAAAACTTATTGTCAAATATCCAAACAATTCTGGTGGCCATCCTTCAAGAAATCAGTCTCTCAATCATGCAAGAGTTGTGAAGTATGTCAGAAATGTGATCTTAGGCTCCCAGCAGAAATTTGTTATCCCACTGGAGAGTCCACTGTCTTTGGAAGGATTGCTATGGATGTGGTTCATATTAAGGCTGGTGGAGCTAAGTACCTCATAGTGGCTAGAGATGATTTTTCTGGATGGGTTGAAGCAAAATTCCTTAAAAACCTCAGCTCTGAATCAGTAGCAGCCTTCCTCTATGAGACTTGGACAATGCGTTATGGCTTGGCTCAATCTTATTCAACTGATGGTGGCTCTGAGTTTGGCGCAAACTGGCTGAAATGATCCAATTCCTTACTGGTCAACATAGGGTGACCACTCCTTATTATCCTGAAGGTCAAGGTATGGTGGAAAGAGGCCATGCTCCTTTGAAGGCTGCCCTTTTCAAGCTGGCTGTTGAAAGTGGAATGAATTGTTGCAAATTCCTTCCTCTGGTCCTCTTCTCCAATCAAATTTAAACTAAAAAAACCACTGGCTACTCACCTTATGAAATTATCTTTGGACAAAGGTCTGTCCTTCCTCTTGATCTGGAAATGGAATCTTTCTTAGGTATTTCTTGGGAAAAGTTTTCTTCCACCACTGATCTATTAGTTGCCAGATCCAAGCAACTGGAGAAAAGTGAAGATGTTTGTGACAGAGCTTATCAGAAGATGATGGAGTTAAGAGAAAAATCAGTCCAGTATTGGGAGAATAAGCAATCCAATCAAATCACTGATCCCTTGAATCCTGGGGATCTAGTTTTAGCTTATAATTGATCCTTGGAAACTCAGTGGGGAAAGCTTTTCTCTAACCGCTAGAATGGTCCTTATCGAGTGGTCTGTCAAGTCAGAGGTGGATCATAAGTTTTGGACAGGTGGATGGTACTTAGATGGCCAGAAGTTTCTCTGCTGATCAGGTCAAGAAATTTCATTGTTGTGGAGGCAACTCATTCCAGAAGTAAGTCCTCCCAAATGTGCACCAACATGGGTCATCTGCTGCATTTTGTTGTGAAACTATACTGTATGCCACATATGTGAGCACCTGGGACGCCTTCTTCATTCTTTTATCTCAGCCACTTCCAGGACCTTTTCTTTGGATTGATCAAGCTCCCTTTTCAATCACCCTCAAGAATCAAACGGGCATTTTTCTGTTTCAATTCCTCAGTTTCTGATTTTATATATATCATCAAAGATACTCAGATGCCGACTAGGGACAGTCTGTAAGTTGGGGAGAGATGTGATGCCCAATCTGGGACACCTATGGACCAGTATGGAAAAATAAAATTTTTATGAACTTTCTATAGCCTTCATTTAGATCCAAAAAAAAAAAACTTTTCGATCTGGAATGATTCCCATATCCAGTTCCCAAACTTCCAGCTCCCACTCTCCTAGTTGTCTAGGATCATCTCTTGGGTGCCTAGCGCCCAGTCCTATGTTCAATTTTCCCTTGTTTGCGCTGCTATTTACCATTTTGGCAAAAGCGTGGATGAAGACCGGCTTGGCTTGCAGGCTTCTATCCCGCACCGGCACCCCCAATTGGCTTCCCTCGATCCCCTTTTTTGTCATCCCATTTCAATTGTCCAAAAGACCCAGGGATGACACTTGCTTGCTCCCATCCTCCACTCCATCACCATCATCCATCCATTCACCCCCCCCCCCACTACCCCACACCGTCTCATTCCTATCATCCATCCTCAACCTACCCACTGATCATCATCCTCATCCCCAACCCACGTCCTCCTCCTCATCATCATTTTCATCATCCTCTACCTCAGACTTGTTTCCCAACCCAACAAACTCCAACCAATCCCAATCTATTGTTTCTCCCTCTTCAACTCAGCCAAGTTCTGCCAAATTCATTCAAGCTATCCTCTCAATCCTGAAAAACTTGGATGATGATGATAAAACGGACCAACTGAAATCCCTTCTTGTCAACTAATCCTATCTTGGTTTACTACCCAATGAAAAACTCAACCAACTCATTCTCTTGCTCTTTCACCAGCATTGTGAAGACCTCCGACCGTCTTTGTTTGCTTGCCCTTCACACCCACCCATCTTAGTTCTCAATTGTACCTTCTCATCCCCCAACCAAAGGATCAACATCAAGTCCAGCCATTGCCCAGGCCTTTCAGCCTTTCTGCGCGGCCCGTTAACTCCCCTTCACCTGCCTGTGCCTACCATTGGCACGGGATGGTGTCCCTTTTCATCCCTGCTCATTCATTTCCTTTTATTATTTCATTCGTTTCTAATTGCTAATTTTTTTTGCTTATTTTTTTCAGTTTTCCTTTCATTGTTCTCCCATGATCAAATTAAATCAAATCCTAAGAAATAAAAAAAAAACTTTTTTTTGATTGTTGCTTTTTTCCGCTCTATCTGTGTCATCACTTGTAAATAGCTTGCAGGGAAACATGGGCCATAAAAGGAGGGGCTCTCCCCTGCCTTTTTTAAAACATCCATGGTTGTTTTTGGATATGTCCCCCGTTATCATTGAAATCTGATCCTCATCATCATCCTAGGTATATCTTTGATTTCCCCCTGATCCATTGATCCTTAGTCTTTGCCCCTCTGTGGCCTGATCCTTATCACCAACCAATGGCCTTGCCAGTTGAAGAGAATTCTGTCTGTTGGAATTCTTGAGTGTGTTATGCCACTCCTTGATGCCTTTCTCTGACCATACTGGTCTTGATCCCTCCTTGATCATCTTTCTGGAGCCAATCACAATTGATTGAAGAGGTCTTATTAAGCTTAAGATCTGGATTGTTATACCTCCCTTATTTTTTTTGGAGTTGCATTCTGCCAGCCTACTCTTGAGTTCCTTGAGAAGTGTTGAGGTTATCCTTGCTTCAAATCAGTTACTGTTGTTGAAGTTGTAGGCTCAGCAAGCCTATGTATGCTCTCAACCCGACCAGCACAAGATTTCACACAGGAGGTGTCACAGGAGAATCTGGTAATCAAGTCAACCAAACTCAATATCAACGACCCCCGCTTACCCGAGATACAGGCCAGAGAGCATACCAAGCATGCTCAAATGGCCTTCATCAAAGGAAGAAAGCAAATGGCAAAGAAGGAAAAAGCTCAGCTTGGAAAAGTGTTGCATAGAGACCGGGCTGAGCTAATAGATCAGAACGCAGAACTTCTAGCAGAAAAGCTCAGGCACTTAAGCATTTTGAATGCGCAAAAAAGAAAAGCGCACCATGCTGAGCCAACCATGAGAAAGAAGCGAAAGGTGACTTTTGCCAAGTATCAGATTAAGAAAGCTCAACGCACCGAGAAAGCAATCTTTCTCTGGTGCTTTGACCGGCGAGGAGGGCCAAATGGAAAGGTTCACACTCACATATGGCAAGCTTTAGTATAAATAGACCATGGCCATTGGCCAGTTGTATCCCATTATCATATTCTATTATTATCATCTATTACCACCATTGTATATAGAACAACATCTTTTATTTGCATCCTGTCTGGTAGCCTTGCTCAACAGACATACAATCAGAAATACATAACTTATTTAAGCGCACAATTTTAACACATTATCAGTATGGTCTCATCAGACCAAATATTAGTAGAAGACTAGAACAAACATTGCCTCGAAACTCTCATTACCCGACTCAAAGCACATCATTAAAATCTATAAAGAACAATGGAACCGACCACCAAAACCAAGCGATACAGACTTAAAAACAAAAATTACGCAACATGGGCCACCATGATGCGCGCAGAGATGTACAGCTTAGGATGCTTGCCCTTGGTCAAAAGGGAGCCAGTCAAAGGCGTTGCCAAAAAGAATATGAAGTTATACGTGCTTATCATGAAGCACCTTGACAAAGAACATATCGCCATAGTCAATAGTGAACTTGGAACCAACAAGGAAGGCAAAGGTCTTGAACTGTGGGAACTGTTTAAGAAGAAATATGCAGGCAGTGAAGCTCACCATCAGATGCTTGCATTGGGAGAATTCATAGATCTTGAATTCAAGGAAACTAGAGAGTTCGTCAAGGAGATTCGTAACGGCATCAGCAAGATACGCACCTTGGGATTAGATGTCAAAGAACAAGTACTAGCACTATTAATCTTAAAGAAGTTACCCAAGGAGTTTGAGTCGCTAGTCCGTATCATCATACAGGACAGTGGCACTTTAAGGATTGAAGAAGTAATCAACAAAATCAAAAAGGATTACTTACAATTTAAGTTGAAGAAGATCGACAAGGTGGCCATGGTTGGCCAGCAGCAAGGACCAAAGAGGACTGGCAAATGCTACAATTGCAACCTTGCGGGCCACTCAGCTAAGGAATGTTGTAAATCGTGGACCAACTACAAGTACGCTCCACCACGGGCCAACGTAAGCAAAACAGAAGGCATGAGTGTTTCATTCATAGCAATAAAAGAAGAAGCAGTTGAAGACATAGAAGAAGAAGAAGAAAGCATCAGCTTTTACGATCCGATTGCGACAGAGATTGAGATATTTGGAAATCTTGGAAACAAAGGCTTTTATAGCCAAGCGGATATCAATATGGGCAACCAAATCCTTGAGCATCAAGCAATGACCGGAATTGTATCAGCAAACAACGTCATAGCACCAGGAAACTCAATAATCTTAGATTCTGGGGCGTCCGATCATATGTTCAATAACAAGGCCGATTTTAGCCGCTATGTTGAACATCATGGTAAAGTGGAGATCGGCAAAGTAGGAAGGAGTGTAGAGATAGTTGGGAAGGGGGATGTTGTGCTTACCGCAAATAATAATACCATCACTTTTCGAAATGCATTCCATGTTCCAGCTTTGCCGTACTGCTTAATCTCACAAACATCTTTGTGGGACGGAGGAGCTCAAATCGTGAAAACTGCTGGCAACCAATTTGAGGTAACAGTAGATGGAAAGAAGCTATTTGACGGGAAGATAAGTAATCAATTACCTTTCCCAAATCTAAAACGCGAGCGTAACATCTGTCAGATCAGTATAGAAGAACACAGACGAATGGGACACCCAGGTGGTCTAAGAGAATGTGAAGCATGCCATCTTGGAAAACAAACCCGTAAGCCTTTTTCAAACCACAGGGAACGAACTAGTGTTTCCGGTGAAGAGCTATTGGCGGACATTGTTGGCCCCATTGATCCAATATTGTTAGGAGGGGCACGGTATTTTCTCACCGTAGTAGACACAGCAAGCAGATATTCCTGGGTAAAGATTCTAAAAGCAAAAAGTCAGGCCGAGCAAGAACTGAAGTTTGTAGTAAACCAGATAGAAAACAGACTAGGAAAGAGAGTTAAACGCATTATCACAGACGGGGGTGGTGAATTTGTAAACCGCGAAATGAAGGAGTGGCTTGGGGAAAAAGGTATCACTCATCTTATTACAACCAGGAATACACCGCAACACAACGGAACCGCGGAAAGAATGAACCGGAAAATTATGGAAAAGGCACGAACAATTCGGTTGGATGCTGAACTCCCTAAATATTTATGGGCAGAACTGGTGTCAACAGCAGTTTTTCTCTATAATCGTAATCAGAAAACCAACCCATTTGCCAAAATGTGGGGGGTGGAACCAAACCTCTCTAGTATTAAACCTGTAGGAACACAACTGTTTTACAGCATCCATCACTTTGAAAGAATCGGAAAATTAGACCCTTGGTGCAAGAAAGGGGTATTAGTGGGTTTTGATGAAGAAATGAAGTCCTACAGGATTTGGGACTCTGAATCGGGAAAGATTGTTAGATCTAGGGATGTATCCTTCGAGAAAGCTGATGAAGACACAGGCGACATCTTTTACAACGAGTTTGAAGCCAACAAAGATGGAGAGGCACTGAGCACCGAAAGTCCTACAGAACCGACTATAAATCAAGGGGGGGATAAAAACCTTGAAGAGACAATGATTGATAGTCAGCCTGTCACTGAAATAACCCAAAAAAGCACAAGAGAAAGAAAACCGGTTGAGAGATACGGTAACTGGACATCTTACCTAACCATCAAACAAGAAATTGAAAATGATAACAAAGACGACTTACACTTTGAAGCTATGGCACTACAAACCTTTGTTAAAGAAAACGAGGTTGTTCCGGATAGTTTCAGAAAAGCTAAGGAGTCAAGCGAGTGGCCGCTTTGGCGAAAAGCTATTTTTGCCGAACTCGATTCAATCATCGAAAACGGCCTGTTCAAAATAATACCCAGAGAAAAACAGGACAAAAGCAAAACTCTAATTAACACTCGATGGGTATTAAATAAAAATTTTGACACAGAAGGAAACCTAAAAAGGTACAAGGCAAGATGTGTGGCACGAGGATTCAAGCAAAAAGAAGGAATTGATTACGAGGAAACTTTCTCACCTACCGGACGATTAAGCACCATGCGATACATCCTATATGAAGCAACCCAACGTAAGATCAAGCCTAGACAAGCCGATTTTGTGACAGCCTATCTCAACTCAAAATTGGAAGATGAAGAAGCGGTCTACATTAGTATTCCAGAAGGTTTTGTTGAATGGTTAAAGGAAACAAAGCAAGAAATATATACCAACGACTTAGCCCAAGAATTAATTAATGAACCAGTCAGATTTGTGATAAAATTAAAGAAAACGTTATACGGACTCAAACAAGCCGCAAGGGGGTGGTACACCACCATGACTGACTGGTTTATCAAGAACAACTATCGAATCAGTGACGCCGATCCTTGCTTGCTCATATCAGACCGGGGTGATCTCGCGTTTGCTTGGGTTGATGACCTTATCCTGGTAGGAGAGAGCACAGACGAACTCATTAGTAAGCTGGGCAACAACTTCAAGATCAAAGACCTAGGAGTTGCTCAACACATCCTCGGAATGAAAATTGATTACCTTGGGGACAACAGAGTGTTCGTTAATCAAGGACACTACATCAGAAACCTGGTAGAAGAATACGGCCTCGAAGATGGAAAGGTCACCGGGACGCCTATGCAATCAAATGTCAAGCTTATTAATTCAACTCCTGAAGAAGCAGCGCAGTTTAAAACAAGAGGTTTAGATTATCGATCAGCAATTGGATCACTTAATTACTTGTCCCAGTGTACCAGGCCCAATATAACATACGCAGTAGGGAAATTGTCTCAGTTTCTCGAGAATCCAAATGATAAACATTGGTCAGCCTTCAAGAGGGTTGTCAGATACTTGAAGGGATCCCAAGACTGGGGAATACTATACCATCCTGATGGTGGACATGATATTGTTGGATACGTCGACTCTAGCTGGGCCAAAGATGATCAAAGTTGATCCACAAGCGGATATAGTTTCAGTTGCGGGAGCGAACTTATTTCGTGGCGAAGCAAAAAGTTAGGAGCGCCAAGTTCATCGTCTACGGAAGCAGAATATCGAGCGTACTTATCGGCATCACAAGAAGCTCAATGGCTACAAAAGCTGACGTTCGAAGTACACCAAGATGTTCCTGAAAAAACCAAAATCTGGTCTGACAACCAAGGAGCAATTCAGTTAGCAAAGAATCCGGTATATCACTCAAGAACAAAGCACATAGCGGTGCACTACAATTTCACCAAAGATCTAGTGGTGAATAAAGAAATCCAAATCGAGTACGTACCCACTGAAAAAATGGTAGCCGATATATTTACCAAAGCCTTGGACCGAGAGAAACATACCAAGTTCTCGTCAATGATGGGACTCATACCGTTATCGATGGTCGAGCCAAGAGCAAGGGGGTGTGTTGAAGTTGTAGGCTCAGCGAGCCTATGTATGCTCTCAACCCGACCAGCACAAGATGTCACACAGGAGGTGTCACAGGAGAATCAGGTAATCAAGTCAACCGAACTTTTTTTTTTTTTTTTTTTTTTTTTTTTTTTTTTATACGGTACTCTAATAGAGTTTTTAAGGAGGAAAACTTGCCCACCCGGTGTGACCCGGGTTTCCAAGAATAGGCGACAGAGAAAGTTTGGTTTCTCAACCAAGCAAAACTGCTCAACCCAGGTCGTTGCCTGGGTGCCTACCACACAGGATTCTTACCCGGTAAAAACCCCCTTTCCGTCAACCCGTTCCTACCCGTAGAAGGGTTTGCGGCATACCGTTAGGCCTGGCCAAAACCCGGGTTTCCAAGAATAGGCAACAGAGAAAGTTTGGTTTCTCAACCAAGCAAAACTGCTCAACCCAGGTCGTTCAAACTCGATATTGACGACCCCCGCTTACCCGAGATACAGGCCAGAGAGCATACCGAGCATGCTCCAATGGCCTTGATCAAAGGAAGAAAGCAAATGTCAAAGAAGGAAAAAGCTCAGCTTGGAAAAGTGTCGCATTGAGACCGGGCTGAGCTAATAGATCAGAACGCAGAACTTCTAGCAGAAAAGCTCAGGCGCTTAAGCATTTTGAATGCGCAAAAAAGAAAAGCGCACCATGCTGAGCCAACCATGAGAAAGAAGCAAAAGGTGACTTTTGCCAAGTATCAGATTAAGAAAGCTCAACGCACCAAGAAAGCAAGCTTTCTCTGGTGCTTTGACCGGCAAGGAGGGCCAAATGGAAAGGCTCACACTCACATATGGCGAGCTTTAGTATAAATAGACCATGGCCATTGGCCAGTTGTATCCCATTATCATATTCTATTATTATCATCTATTACCACCATTGTATATAGAACAACATCTTTTATTTGCATCCTGTCTGGTAGCCTTGCTCAACAGACATACAATCAGAAATACATAACTTATTTAAGCGCACAATTTTAACAACTGTTTGCTTTTAGAGCTTCTTAAACATAGTGCTTTGTCTTGTACAGCCACCCTCAGTTATCTGGTACCCTTCAAGCACTTGATTGTGGAGAGTTGGGCAGGTTCATTGAGAACCTGGAGGCTGTTTGGGTTTGAGTTGATCATCCCCAATCTTCTGCTGACAACCAGAGTTATTAGCTTGTGGGCAATGTTTACATGCAACATCTTTGTCTTTGAACTTTAAACAAACTTTAGCTTCTTTTGTCCAAGTTTTCCAACATAATCTTGGCTCAGATAGTGCTGTTTCTTTGCTACCAAACTACTATCATCTTTATCCTTTACTACTTGATTCCTCATTTATCAGGTTCTGGACCTTGATCTCCGTTACATTTAAATGTTTTTGTAAAACTCAGGAGGGCAGCCTAAACAGCACCTTTCCCCTCCACAGAACTGTGGCAGACTAGCACTGTTTGGAGTCTTACAGCAGTCAAGGTGGAGTCTCCATTCTGCAAGGAGATTTGGGATATAGATGCTTCCAGGTGAGTTACTTCCTTGAGTTTGTTGAGAACTAGATTGGGGATTTTTAAGAGGTTGTTTTTCAGAAGTATGGAATTGACAAGGTGATAAAAATTGGCAGTCAACCTTTCCAGAATTTTATAGCTTAGTATGTCTGTGGGGAATTCCAAATGGACTATTGACAGTTAATTCATGAGCTTTTAGCATTCTTGGATGTAGGTTGAGAGGTCTCCCTTGAATTGATAACAAATTAAGTTCAACCATATTTGACCCCAATTGTTTGTTGATTGTGAGGCGTAACAACTTTTGATGTTGGTCCAGATGAAGTTTGTTTTGGTTTGATTGGTAGGGTTGATGATGGCATTGAAAGTGGTGTGCCCAAGGTGTTGTTTAGTTATGACAGCTGCCTTGTAAGCTTCCTTTTGTTGAGGTGCAGCAGTGGGAATAATGAGATTTTTGTCTTCAGTGTTCTTGATGTATGGCATCAGTACATGGCGTTGTAGATGACTTAGGATACAAAGAGCCCAGGAAGAAAAATTTGTTTCATTTATGAGTTGGATATTTAACCCTTTGTTTGAGTCTTTGTTGTCTGACATGTTTTCAAGTCTGCTTGGCTGAGGCCTAGTCAAATGGGACTGTAAATCTGTTAATGTAAGAGACTGAAATAAAGTTTGATTTCATAAGTTCAAAAAAATAAATAAATACAAAGAAGGAAACAATAAGGAGCCAGGAATGGAAAGAAAAGAACCTTAAGTAAAGCCAAGAAGTAGTGAGGCTTAAACAATGGTAAGACTAAGTTGATGAAAAGTATCACCAATTGTGAGAGTTTGGTTTTGGCTGAGTAAGATATTTGGTTGAGTTGGATGAAAAAGACCCTGAATCAATTGACCTAGAAGACAGATTTGGATACTTGAGGAGTTTAGTGAAACTTTGGGAGATGAATGAAAAGGACTTACCCAACATGGAGGACTGAAGAGCCCTGGGGCTAATCAGGATCCTCTACGCGGATGAGTTATAGTCTTGGGTGCTTCATATTTGGAGTGCAGAAAGCTGCGTGATGGTTGCGCGGGTTGAGAAGATGACCTAGGAAGTAAACAAAGTCACAATAAAGTGAGAGAAATAGGACATGACTTAAACATGAAATAAAGAAACACAACATGACAAGATGAAAACAGAGTTAGAACAGAAAAAAAAATTTCACATGGGTGGTTCTGGAGGTGTTTGGTGGCTAGGAGGATTTGGATCATTGGAGTAGGTTTTGAGAAGAGACACATGGAAGACTGAGTAGATGGAAGACCATTGATCAAGGATCTGGAGTTTGAAATAATGGGATCCTATTTTTTCAGTAATGATAAAATTACTCAACCAATTCTCAGAGATATTCCTGGAAGGTCTGTTAGTATTGATATTATTTGCAGATAACCAAACTTTATTCCCCAGAGCTGTAACTTCTGGAATTTTGTTTCTTTTAAGTTCAGCATATTTCTTATACTTCTCCATGGAATATTTTAATTTTTCTTTATTTTACTCTGGTTCCTCTGACTCTGACCCAGTTAATGAATTGAAGGCTGGTTTTCCAACACATTCAGGAAATAAAAAATAGGATGCCTTTAATACATGGTGAAGAAGGGTGATTTGTCAGTCAAAGAGTGGAAATTCTTGTTTTAGGAGAACTCTGCCAAGGTAAGCCAAGTATGCCAGCTGTCCTGGTTATAACTGATGTACATTGTGGTGGCATTTTATAGACATGGATTTGTAACTAGTCATGGCATGTATGCTCAGAAATGAGCACAAGCAGGCTCAGTATTTGTGCACTGCAGTCAGAAATGAGTGTGATATGGCTCAGCAGGTGGGCAGCGCTGAATGCTCATCAGAATGTTCTGCTTGTGCAGTCAGGTCAGCATTAGGATTGGGGACCAGGAGGTGACTACAGGAACGTGCATTGGATGGTCACGGAAAAGCTTGGGGTGCTCTGAGTGGGGGCGGTGTGTGCCACAAAAAGGAAAAACCGGGTGGAAGTGCAGGTGCAAGAGTTGGGAGTGGGTTTGGGTGGGTACAGGTAGGTGCAGAGGGCTCCAAAAAGGCCGAGGCGCACGCCATGAGAAGGAAAAACCAGATGGGTGTAGTGGGGCAAGTGTTGGGGAAGGAGGATAGGGTTGGTTCAGGGTTCCTGTTTCTTAGGGTTCTTTCTGTTTTTTGTTGGATTATATTTGTGCTTGTACTTAGGTTAGGGTGCGGGAGAAGGGTACAATACCTTACCCCAATCTCTGTTTTAGGGTTGGAGGCATCTCATAGCATACCACCACTGAAGGAAGGAAGGAAGGAATACATCTTTTTACTCTCTAAATTCTCTCTTTCTCTCCCTGCCTCTGAAGGGCAAATCCTCCTCCTTACAGACGCTAGGACTAATAACTTCCAAGCTTGAGGACAACTTGAGGGGAGTATTGCTCTCTGGTTTCCACATATGGGGTTCTGGCCCGGAAATAATCTTTTTCTCTCAGTCTCTTGAAGGTAAAAAGGATGCTTCCAACAACCACTCCTGGATCTAACATTCCTCCTTCTTTATGAAAGTGGGGCCCAAAACCCCAACTCCCCCTTTGCTACCAGTTGCTCAAGCTGCTAGGTTGGGTGGCTTTGCTCCGCCTATGCCAGAGGGGGGTTCTTTGGAAGAAGTAAAAGTTCCTTGGAATGTATGGCTCAGGCCACAGGACTTTCCCCATCTACATTTCAATACCCTGGATGTGGATCAATTTCTCACCAGGTTTGAAGGGATTGCTGATTCTGAGGGTGCAACAGAAATGCATAAGGTACATACCATTTTCCTCTTCATCACCAAAAAGGAGGCGCTTTAGCACTTGGAGGAGTTGGTTTGGTACAAGACCCAGCTTTGGGTAAAGTTCAAATGCAAAATTCTGGAAAGGTGGGGAAAGCGCAAGCCCTAGTTCTGCAAAAGTGCAAGCCCTGGTTCTAGGAAAGAAATTTTGAGCAGGCCACAATGGAAGCAAGCACATGCAGAGTGGTACGGACGCGAGGCAATCTGGTGGAGTACATGTTGAAATTTAAATGGATTTACGGGTATCTGGCAAAGAACTAGGTTTTTGCTGGGCAGATGGGAGGAATGATGCAGGTGTTTTTGGGCAGGCTTGCACCACAACTTTGGTTGCAAGTGCAGCGCTATTTGTACAACCATGGCCTAATCAAGAGGTCACTGGACAGGAGCGTTGCAATCCTTCTGGACCTAGGGGCTGTCCACCAAGCTTTGGGGAGAAAAATTGACTTGAATGAGCTTATGGAAAATATGGCCAGGTTTTTCCCAGTGGGCTAAAAGAATTAGTTTTCCCCCTTGACGCCAACCCCAACCATGGGCTTTTCAACATCTAGCCCCTGGTGCAGCGCCCCAACAAGCAATGGATGCACCGGTGTGCAAGTTCCCAAAAATCTTACAAGACCTGCGCATTTTCCTCAATTGGATGATGGCGCAGCAGCCCCACATGAAGGAGGGTTTTCAGCCCCCTAGCCAGCCCTCTGGAATTTTCACAATTTTCTCCTGCAGCTACTGTGGGGATAAGGGACATTGGAAGTTGGGGTGCCCTGACCTGACTAAGGACATGAATGAGGGGTTGGTACGCATGTCTGGTTTTATTTATATATTCCAAATGGGCAAGCCAGTGGGATTGGGGTCCAGTCATCTGCCTCCCGTGAAGCAGAAATGAGCGCGCACTAAAGGTCTTGCAGAGACCTCCCAAGTTTCACTTGAGATTTTCACCACACCTGGAGCTTGGGAGGCTCTGTTGCTAGAGGATGAATTCAGGGTGTTGGCAGTGGATGAATGGTTTGTAATAAAAATTAAAGAGTAGGAAAACCTGTACCAAGCTATCATTTCAATCAAACAAGCACAGTCAATGAGTCTGAACACAAGGGTTGAGAAAAATAAGAAGTTAAGAAGGCTTCAGAAGAAAGAGTCAACCACAAACAAGCAAGCACAATTCTACAGGCTTGGTTATGGCCTCTAAATAGACTAAGTAGAACTGTGTGCACTATAGACCCATAAACTAATCTGAGCCTTGCAATTGTTCTTGATGTCCTGATTTGTAATTCTAGTTTAGAAGGGAATTAAGTTCAACACTGATAGTGAGTTGATTCACACTTCAGTACATACTATTTGCTACTGGGACTTAGATTGAGTTGGGTGAAGGAGGAATCTTCAATCTTGATGAAGATGATCCTGAGATTCTGAATGGAATGGTTGGAAGTGATGCTTCCAGTTTTTGTCAAATCTTCTTGAGAGTGAAGGAAATGGCATTGACTGAGTCCAGCGGTGAAAGTCTTGTGACATTGAAAAAAGTTGTACACATGATCTGATCAACTAGAAGTAGACACTCATGGAAACAATGCGTAAGCACAAGAGAGATGGAGAAATTCTGGAACAGGATTTACAACAAAAATAAAAACAAAGAAAGAACACAGATGGCAAATTTTGTAGCTGAAAGTGTGAATTGTAGCTAAGCAATAGTCATTGCAAATAATCAACAGTTTTTAGCTGAGAAGATGGATGTGGACTTCAAGGAGCAACCATCAGCCCCAAAGGTGGTTGCACACGGTCTGGCAAGGTAGGTGCAGCCAGAAAACCCTGCAGGGAGTAAAAAGGCCTTGGAAATTGTGCGTAGGCCAATGGGGAAAAAGCACCAATATGCTTGAACCTGTGTGAGTTGGTGGTGGTGTCTCTGGCAGTTGTTGGCAAGATGAGACAGGTGCTGAAGGAGTGCAGACAAGTTTGGGTTCCAACAATTGTCCAGCAAGTGAATGTGGCAGAGGAAGAAGTGGAATGCAAGCTTCACTGGTTAAAGTTGGTTTAATTTCAGCTTTCCTAAATCTCAAAGAAGATTGCAGGGAAGAAGGTGTGGGCAATGGTGGATGGCGGGTCAATTTTTAATCTGCTTCCATTGAGGTTGGTGGATGAGCTGGGATTGTTGCAGAGGAAGTGCGCAATGGGGCTTTGGATGTTGAATGGCAGGGAGTGCTGCTTGGATGGTGTGGTGGAGGGGGAGGAGGTTGAGGTTGAAAAGGTCTGAAAGCCCCTATTCTTCATTTTGGTGGAGTGCAGCAACATGATCTTAGGCTGGCCATTCATGTTTTGATTACAGGCTCAGATGGTGTTCAACTCCAAGGTGTCAGCTTGCTACTATTGCAGAGCAAGCTGCAAAAGTAACAAAAATAAAATCAAAATAATAATAATACAATTAACCTGAGAAGGAGTAGGAAAACCATAAATATTATTACCAAAATGAATTCTCCACCCAAAAGTAGGTAGGGTCACTCACTGACCCCACCCTTGAAATCCAACTCCTTATATTTTTAAATAATTAAGGAAAGAAAAACCAAAATACTACGGCTCCATTATTGAGCTTTTTGGCCATTCAAATATTTCACACACATTGTCAGGTATAGGTTTCACACCTAAAATTCAGTCAGAATTGAGGTGTTGTGTATATTTTAGGAGTTACGGACGGAAATGTGTTTTGTCACAATTCCCGCACGCAGCTGCGGCAGCCAATGCACCCGCGCGCGGCTGAGATAAAGTCTTGTCACACCGTTGAGGTCGTGTACGCAGCCCCGGGCCTCTGATAAGTACGCAGCTGCGGGACTACGGGTTGACAGAGTGACAGGCGGCCTGAGAGGCTCCGGTACCGCGTAAACATGCTACAACATACACGGAAACTTCCTACATATGTAATGAATGTTCCTGTGGATAGTAGATTGTCTAAAATACATAATATTATATAAAAATACATAAATAATGCTTACACATATTTTTTACTTAATATAATGCAAAGTACCAAGAATGTCGAAAATAAGACAATGACAACTTCTAAAAATATATTAAAATACTTTAATATATTTTTATGAGAATTGCTATACATCAATATCTTTGTGACATACTAAGAAAAATAATGATGTAAAAATATTACATGAATTCACATGAATTATATTTTTAAGTAATTATCTTAATAAATCAACTGGAACTCGAAAATAAAGAGTAAAATCAATATTATGACTTTTACTCCAGTTATATAATACATAATGAGAACTTACCTGACATCAAGATGTCGGTAGAAATGTCTATTAATATAATTATTAAATTACTGGGAACATTTACTAAGGATAATTAATTAAATAATACATAAATAGGACAGATTAGTGTTATTCACACGTCCTAATGTCTATTATAAGGTGGAATAATTCACATACCCTGTGGAATTAGATGCTACCCATGCTATAGCACCAAGAACACATGACAGGCTACCCCTGGTTACCCTGATAGCCTTAGTTTCCGTCCCTTTGAGCACCTAAAACCCTCAGAAGGACAATATTGGGACTCCAAAAGCTATAAATAAAGAGCTCTTTTGAGGATGTTGATGGGCAGAGACCCAGTAATATTCATATCCAGACGCCGTGCCAAGGTAATCATATACTTATAAGAGATAAGTAAGTGATTTATGGCAATGTCTGTTCAGTAATATCCGTCCTCAAACCTCTTTTTATCAATTAAAACTGTTGAACAACCTTATAACCCCAGTATACAGGTTTAACCCATCAGTAAACGCATCAAACAGATACCCAAAGGATTTAATAACATACCAGTGAGTCTTATTATCCTTTCTCTGTCTTGGTAGCTTGGCTACAAGGCCCTACCACTCCACTGTGTATTTTATATACATATTATCTTTGGGTAAAATATTCTTTAAGCTAAAGAGCCCAAAGTAACCAGGACTACGTGTTTTCATACCAAAAACCCTGAAGAGAGGTGTTAAAGATCCCCAATATAATTTTGGCCCCTCTATAAATATTTCATAATCAATTCATTCATATTGATTCAAAACAATAACCAAACCATTTAACCTTGCAATAAGCTTAATCCAAATATTCTACAGATTTTTGCTGCATTTATTAAATAATATATTTATTATTTACTCTATCACCTCTGGTAGCTAAAGGATAGAAAGGGTCTTGGCATCCAGGAGGCTGACACAAGGAGTGTAAGGAAGAGTTGATCATGGAGTACATGTTTGGCGCGCAGTTTGAGACAATAATCTTTGACCATGGAAAATGGAGGTGATTGCAAGGGCTGGTGATGTTTGTCAATGGCAAATCCAATGAGTGGATTGGCTGTGAGGGTCACTCCACAGAGGATTTTTCCTAGTCTGCCATGGAAACTTCCCGGGAAAGCTCTGGTTTTGTGTGGACGGAAAACTAGCAAGGAGAAGGTGGAGGAGGTAGAAGCGCAGAGGGCTCAGGTGGAAGAAGTAAGTTCCCTTCCTTGGTATGCATCTGTGGGAGGTACCGTGTTTTGAAAACCCTATCATTGTTCCACATTTGTGATCAAAGGCAAAAGCCGCAGTTTGGTTATTTATAGGAATTAAAAAAATGACAGGGTCTGCATACAGATTGCAAGGTGAAATGCTTGAAAATATAAGCTGGTTGCGCAGAAGGTCCAACCTTGGAACAAGCTGATGCCTCAAGGTCTGAGCGGGCCCCTGCAGCCAATTGCCTGGTCTTGGGATTACTGGAAGATGCCTTTGAAGAAGTCCGGTTGGGTAACACAGTTGGCACGGGTCATGGGAAAGCCAATTGATTCCCTCAATTTTGTGCACCCTGGGTGGTTTTGTGCAGAGGAGAAGGACTTTCTGGCATTGGTGTTGGTGCTTTGCAAGAAGTTACTTTCTTTTGGGCTGGAAAAGCGCAGGTTCTTGAAGGGCAGGATTGGTGACCCTTATGTGATCCCAACGGTCTCCCACAGATCCTGGCAGATCAAGCCAATCTGAATTTCCCTGAAAATATGGGAGCCCTTCTTGGAGCTGGTCTGCAAGGGTGTTGTGGTTGACCAAAACTGTCCTGTAGCCATCAGACTCACTTTAATACTATAAAAAAATCTCAAAACCTCAAATAAACCTTGGAAATGGAGACTCCATCCAAAATAACCTATAGTCACTCAGCCAAACTACCACCCTACCTTTCATGGATTTGAAGGTCCATCCCAAGAAACCTTCAACTGTGGCAAACTCATACCCAACCAGGTGTCACATCTCTGTGGAAGAAATTAAAAATGCCTTGAAAAACCTCAAGTACATACCAGTGGAACCTTACACTCAAAACCAGGACCATACATCAACCCTGTCACCCAATCTAGAATACAGAAAAACAGATGCAATAGGCAGTGAAACCAGTCTAGACCCAGTCACCCCATCCAGATTAAAGAAATAAAGGTACAGGAGGCAGTGCTACAAGCTCAGATACTATCACCTCAGTGCACATACAGAAATACAGATGCAAGAGGCAGTGCAACAAGTCACTGTTACCTCATCTAGAATACAGAAGCTATTAATTCTGAAGGAAGTGAAGAGGCTTTTCAGAAGTATTAAAGGAACAATATACATACAGGAGGCTGTGCAGAATTATACAGCAGCAATATATGCAGAAGGATGTGAAACCAGTCTCAACCAGAAAAAAACAAACCACCAGTATTGCACAGAAATACATTTAGGGATAATCAAGTAGCACCAAAAAAACTACTACTAAAGCACAGAAATGTATCTTATCTGCACTAAACAGCAACTTATGCAAGGCTGTGAGTTCATGAAAACCCTTTACAACCTTTTTCAAACCAGCAGAAATGCCTCATGTAACTATATCACACTTTTGCTCACTAGAACAGGGAGAACCCTGAGGGGAAGCCTTGAGAACCCCCTGAGGCAGGATTTTTCTATTTAAGGAGGGCCTCTCTGCCCTATCCAAGTTGTATCAGCAGGCCCTCTGGCCATACCATTCATCCCATGCCATCTGGCCTATTCCCCCAATCATCATCCCATCAGTAGTCATCTGTGGTACCTACCCAGATAAATATTATCAGTAAACCAATTATAAAGAAACAGGAAATCAGAGATCAAGTTATAACCCATCTTTAGCCAATTAAACCACCCAATAAGTGCTTGGATAAGGGTTCTTCTGTGAACTAATTGCTCAGCACCAAATTACAGAAGAACCTCCTTTCAAGCAATAAATAACCTTAAAAAGAAAGAGAGCACAACAAAAAGCAACCACCAAACTTTTTCTCTACCCATCCCCCTGTGGGTAAACCCATCCTTGGGTCCTCTTGTAAACCATCCCTTTGATAAACCCTTGAACCCTTTGATATTGGGATATTGGTTAAGATCAAATATATCTGATCAGCCACCAACCAATAATCCAATACATTTAGTCCATTCTTCAACAAATTCTACCAATAACATTTCATAATTAATCTAAGTCTGATCTGAGACCTATTTGAAGTCTCAAAGAAGCCAGCAATTAATTTAAATAAATCATTGTGCAGACTTACTATAGTACTAGAAGGGAAGGAAATTCAAAACCACTCTTAGTATATACTAATACTCTAAAGGACTAAAATTAATACTAAATTTCCCTTCAAGGACTTCCAGAAAGCTATTTGATATATTATTTATATAATCCCACAGTAGTCTCTACATCATTGAGTATTTTCCATGATCTGCAGCAGCTCAACTCCCTCACCATTTGGAATGCAAGCTGCCCCTGCATGTGCACAAATTTCTAGATTCAATGGCAGGGTGCGAATGTTATGAATTGGTAGATGTAATGGGCGGGTAAAACCAGCAGGAACTCCATCCCAATTTTCAACCACTGACAGTTTTCAAGACTGGACTGGGAAGGATGCAACTGAAGAGGTTGCCGCAAGGTGCAAACAACTTGGTGGCAGTGTATCAGGTCCAAATTACTTGGATAATGCACAACAATCTTCCAGAGGGCATCCAAATCTTCATCAACAATGTGGGGATCAAAGGCCCAAAGACAGAGTACGGTGGCGCGGCTTTGGAAGAGGCACCTGCATTTTGTCACTTTGTTTGGCAATACACGGAGAAACTGGAAAAGATCTTGTTTTGGATCAGGGAGGTGGGGCTCACGGTGTTGTGGAAGAATGTTACAGTCTGTTTTATGGCGCTCAAGGTCTTGGGGAATGTGGTGGCTTTTGAAGGGAGGTGGATTGCAACAAACAAGAAGCACAAGGTTCTTGAATGGCAAACCCCTTGGAAATTGTTGCACATTTTCTAGTTCTAGGGATTGTGCAGCTACTTTTGCATGTTCACAGAGTGGTTTGCGGAAGTAGAAAGCCTGTTACAAATGTTGATGGGGAAGGGCACAAAGTGGGAATGGACTACTGGGTGTGACAACATGTTTGCAAAGCTCAAGGAGATTATGGGGCGCGAAATTGTCCTCTTGGACCTTGACTAAAATGCCAGAGGGATACTCCTGGCCTTTGACTCTAGAAATTTTTGCTTGGGGGTTCCCTAAACCAGGAGGAGGACAGGAATGATTGGCCAGTACTCTAGAAGTTGGTTCCTATTACTGCACTGGAAATTGGCTACTTGCAGCCAAATTTAAAGCTGTGCAGAGGCTCCAACATCTTCTTTGGGGCATTAAATTTGAAATCTTGGTGGACGCGGAGACTTTGGTGGCGATGATCAACTTGCCAGAATTGCCAAACTCTCCCATGACCAGGTGGGTAGCCTTTCCCAGCTCTTTTCATTCAGTGTGGTTTATGTTCCAGGGAAAGTTTTCACAATGACAGAAACAAGTTTGCATTATCCCTGGGGGAATCTGTACAAAGGGGAAGAGCCCCTTGATGTGCAAGCACCAGTCATCCAGGTAGGAATGGTGGAGGTGGGAGTTTGGCTTCAGCTGGGCCACTCCAGGGGTTATGAGGTTCTGTGCTCTTAGTTGCAGGAACTCCGGCTCCCAGAGGGTGTGAAAAGCGCAGTTCCCTGGGGGTAGGGCAAGCACGGTTATTTTTTGGGCAAAGCAGTGCGCTGGGAAATTCTATCTACAGGAAGGTCAGTTTTGGCAGCAGAGTGCCCCTGTGCCTCTTGTGGTTTCACCTTTGAGGACAGAACAGGAAGTGATCCTGAGGTGTCTTCACAAAATCTTGTCCACTGGGGTGAGATAAAGATGCAGAGGATGGTGAAGGTGAGATTATGGTGGCCGGGAGTTGCGCACATTGTGCAAGAATGGGTGAATTCCTGCAAAGAATTTCAGCTGCAGAGCTGAAGGTTGCCCAAGGAAGTTGACCACCCTGCATGAAAAGACACATTTTTTGGATAGTTTTCTCTTTACATGGTTCACACAAGGACAGGGAATCTTGTCTACTTGCTCATTGCGCAGAAAAATTTGTTGGGATGGGTTGAGGCGCGTCCTCTGGTGAAGTTGTTTGCAGAAAAAGTCACTCAATTCTTGCAGGAAGACTTGTTTGCATGGTATGGATCAATTTTTCTGATAATGGTGGATGAAGGCATGGATTTCCAAGGTTTTCTGATGGCACTAGTTTAGAATTGCAAATCAAAGTTTGGCCGCATAAGGGAGTAATATCCAGAAGGCACTGGGATGATTGAGCATGGGCACCAACCTATCAAGGATGCCCTGGTGAAGATGTGCGGTGTGGATGGAAAGCAGTGGCAGGAAACAATTACGGTGGTTCTTTTTACAGATCAGATCTTTGAAAAGTGGTCAATGGGGTACTCAGCCTACAAATTACTCTTTGGACAGTGGCATGTGCTCCCAGTAGACACCAAGCTGGAGAGGATTTTGGGTGTGGATTGGTGGAAGGTCAAGACCACTGCGGAAATTGTTGAGGCGCTTTCAAAACAACTACTGAGGCGCAACAAGACCCTGGCAACGGCCTTTGAAGAGAACCCAAATTGCTTCATTCTGATACTGGGACAAGCAGCGGACAAGCGCTGTTCCCACTGCCTCCGGGATCCATTGTGGAAAGGGGATTTGGTCTTGATGTACAACCAGAGTCTGGACTCTCAGTGGGGTAAAATCTTTGCTCACTAATGGAACGGGCCGTCTTGCGTTGCATCTAAGTTTGAGGGTGGGAGTTATCAGCTTGAGGAATTGGACAGGGCCCCTCCTAAAAAGAAGGCTGCCGCACCACATTTGAAGCACTTCTTTGCGGGGGGATCCACCTTTTTTCATGAGATTGCAGGGGAAAACTTTGGCTCTGGTGACAAAGGCACAGCTTTGAGGGGTGGTTTTGATGCAACGGACTCAGGCTCTTTTTCTTCAAAAGAGCCTGCGTGCAACATGCTGCTCTGGGGGAGTAGGAGGTTGCAACCCACGGGGGACAGCTGTAAAGTTCGGGGGACGCTAGTGCCGGATGGGAAAGCCTTATTTGGTGAGGGGGTGTTCTAGCTGGTTCACAGCCGGGATAACTAGACACCCCAGAATATTTGTTTCCTTAATCATTTTATTGGATTGGTACTGGCTTTGTTTTATAATCTTTACATGGACACAGTTAGGGTGCAAGCTGGTTCTGTACTTGAAAGGAATTGCCCCGCAAGCAGAAGTTGGGACAAGGAATGGTGTGATGTAACTCAAAAAAAATCTTCTTTTCTCTTTTCCTTCTCTTTTTATCTTTTTGTCTGGTTCTGTTTCTCTTTCTTAAATTTCTCTATCTCTATGAACGGGTGAAATGGGTGCGGATTGGTATGAATGGAGTGTGGCGTGGGGATAAGCTTGACTTGTTGATGGGGCGCTCTAGCCAGTCCACAGATGGGACAAATAGGCACCCCAGCCTGTTTGATCTCTGCGGTCTCCCTCCTCCTGCAGTGTTTTGCATGTGCTGGTGGTATGGTGTTTTTTTGTTTTTCAGAAGGTCACAGGTCACTGTTTGGCAGTTTTTCTGGAGCTTTTCAGGTACCCCTCTGGTAAAAATGTAAAAATGGCTGCCCAGAAATTACAATGGCGTGATGAACTCAGGATACTCTTGGGGTTCTAACATTTGCCCAGTCTTTCTGTGGAAATTAGAAGAGGTCTTCTCCTTTAATGGTTCCCAAGTTCAGAAGTTATTGATCCCTTGCGTCTGTAAACCCTGAGTGTGACTGTTCACCCAACAACTGAGAGATAGCAAGGTAGAGAATAAGAGAGATGAGTGTAAAAGAGCCTTCCAACCTGATGTGATGATCCCCTGATCTCCCCTTCATCCAGGTTGAGGGTGCGGTTTAAGTAGCCTCCCCCTCAAACCTAACCTAAGTACAATGGCATGTAAGCAAGAATAATGAAATACAACCCCTAAGTACAGAAACCTAGCCCAAACTCTATCCTTCCATCCCATCCCATGATCCATATCCCATCTGGATTGCCCGCCTGCCATTATGTCCACCCAGTTTGTCCTTCTCATGACACAGCCCTTGCACCGTGCCCAACTTGGAGCCCCCCACGCATGTCTGCATCCACCCAACGCGCCATTCCAGATATCCAAGGTACATCTGCGCAATCCAGGCAATCCCTCCAATCCAATCCAATTCAATCCTCCCCGCGTCTCCAGATTCCAAGCCCAATTTGACTGCTGCTGAGCCTGCAGCACAGCTTGCTGCGGCAAGGCCACCCCCATTGATGAGCAGGCTTCCATTGCTGAGCACGCTGCCACTGCTGAGCGCGCAGCGCGCAGCCCATTCCAACTCGCCTCCCCAAAAGACCACCACATCCCCCCCAACTTGAGTTCTGTCCCCAGAGATCCACCGCTATCTCACCTACCACCAGTTATCACATCCCCTTGCTGCACCACTACACCACACCAAGGAAACCCCCACCACATCCTACCCCTCAACATGTCCTGCTTGTTCTGCAGTTGGAAAGGCCTCACCTGCCACATCCTTCCGGGGTAGCATGCCTGCGTTCCATGCAAAGCCAGGCACCGTCACTGCTCCTTATCCAATGGTATTCCCCACAACCATCCTCAAGGTTTTCCGCGCAAGAGGACCCAATGCAACTGGTTTGTGTTCTCAAGCAACAAGGACATCTCAACCAATGAATAGACTCTGCCTGGCTCACCTTGCAACCAACCGTGACATGCTGCTCCACACCCTCCTTTGTGCAAAAGCAATGACTCAGGCTTGCCATTCTTTTGGGCTGGACCACTGTGGCGCAAGGACTTCCCCAATTTTGCAGCTTATTGGAACACCGCTCTTGAGTGGGCTGCATGGGTGCAAATAAACAAACCGGCAACAGACCTGCAGACCTTCAACCAACCAACCGCACCTCCTCCACCACCACCGCTACCTCCCACTCCCCTCAACCTTCTCCTCCAACTCCTACTCCCCCGCCACCATCTCCATCACCAGCTCCCAGGTTGTCACCAGAACCCGCGTTGGCACCAACTCCCGTGGTCATTGATTCTTTTCCCAAACACGGGCCACCCCTACTCCTGAGCAAATCCGGTCACCCTCTCCTGAAGTAACTCCCCCTGTTTCCACTCCCAAGATTCTGGAGATCCCTATTATTCCGGCACTTCCACTTCCAAGGTTTGACGCAACGGTGAACAATGTGAAAAAACTACTCCAATGCTTTCTAGCATTTCCCCCCGCTCATACCACCAGTGCGCAACGCAAAATCCTAGCTGCGGAGGAGGTGATGAGGACTTGGCCAACGTAGAGGGATTGCTCCCCCTCTCCTTTCTTTCTCTCCTGTGTCTATTCCCGCGCCTATCTTTGAAAATAAAATAGAATTTTGCTGCGCCAACCTAAGTAGCCTACAAGCTTGTGAGAACCTTGATAGAACTAAGAGCCGCACGCAAGATCCGCACATTGAGAGCAATCCACAAGAGTGAGAAGAATCTGCGCAAAATGAGAGTGTCTGCTGAGAGTGAGAAGAATCCGCACCAAATGAGAGTATCTTCTGAAGGTACCTGGACCACCCCAGATGAAATGCCTCACAGTTCCCCGTACCCATCTACAGAACAGAGAGAGCACAAAGAAAACCCGCCACATGTGCAAATCTTTGAAAGAGAGGAAGAGAAAAAAAGGTATCCACCCCAACCCATTTATACCTTCTGTGTATAAGATAACCTCAGAAAACCTGAAAATAGATTTTTTTTTGAGCACCAACCCGTTTCCAAGCCCACGCCTTGCTTTTTGACCAACATCCGTTCCACACCACAAGCTTTGCTATTTCCCTGGATCATCTGTTGGAAATTGTTCATGCCTTTCAATTTCCAGAATGCGGTGCTTGTCCTTGCATTGGCGGACCCAGCTTTGTGCCATGCCCATACCTAAAAAAAAATCGTAACCTAGCCAGTAATAATCCCAAAAAGCCAATCCAGAGAGAAGGAAATAAGAACACAAACATTCTGGGTTGTCTAGTTGTTCTGGCTGTGAACCGGCTAGAGCACCCCCTCACCAAATCCAATCATATCCCCTATTCACCCATTGTTCCCCACCAAACTTGGCTGCTGTCCCCAGCAGTCTGCAGGTGTTTACTCTGCTGGACGTGAACCGCACGTGCAGGCTTGTCCTTGGACAAAGGATCCGCATTGTCATCCCTCTTGCTATCCAAACCAGCTGTCTTGTTGAATGAAGTCAAGCCCCACACAAAGATTTTTTTCACTTGAAAAGCCGTGGCCTTCCATTTGAGCGGAGTTCCATCCGATTCCTCCAGCTGGTAACTTCCTCCGGTGAACTTGGACATTGTGCGGAAAGGACCGTTCCATCAATTTGCAAACAGTTTCCCCCATTGAGTTTCCAGGCTCCAGTTGTAAAGAAGAACCAAGTCCCCCTTTGGCAACAGATCCTGGAGTTTGTGCGCGCAGCGCTTGTCCCAGTAGCAGATGGACTTTGTGTGGGTTGCCTTCAGCCTTCCAGCCGCTTTCTCCAACATCTTGTCCCGTTGCAGGAGCTTCTGGCACGGGCCTTGACTAGATCCGCTGCCGTCTTAACCTTCCACCAATCAATACCCAGAAAGGTTTCCAGCTCAATGTTGATTGGAAGCATGGGTCTCTGCCCAAATAGGAGCTTGTACAACAAATAAACCATCAATCTCTTCACCAAAATCCAATCCCCAAAGAGAACTAAGGGAAGGGTTTCCTGCCACCGCTTGCCATCCTCCCCGCACATTTTCACCATTGTGTCCTTGATCTGCTTGTGACTGCGCTCAATCATCCCTGGGCCTTCCAGATATTACCCTGTCACTCGCCCAACCTTTCCTCCGCAAATTTCCACCAACTCCGCCAACCCCCCCAGAACTCCGCACCTCCATCAACTTTTACCAAGCAAAATGATCCGTAACATGCAAACCAGTCTTCCTCCAGAAACTGCCCAACTTTCTCTGCCAAGAGTTTCACTAGCGGCTGCGCTTCCACCCATCCCAAAAGATTTTCATGCGCAAAAAGGAGATACACGAACTTACCTGCCTTGATGTGCACAAAATCCCAGGAAACCCGCACAAACAAAGCGTCCTCTCCAGTGGGAATACCAACTTTGCAAGGCAGTGTTGTGCTCCTCTTCTGACACGCTTTGCACAACCCTACCCACTCCTGCACCACACTTGGCCACCAGAACCTTGCCCTCACCCGCTTCTGCATTTCAACCTTGCTGCAATGGCCAAGATTATCATGCAGACTCCCCAGGATTACCTCCTGATCCACCCTCAACGTACTGACCACAAGCAGTACCAGAGCGCTCTGCCGCCACAGCTGTCCTTCATGCAGGTAGAAATTTCCTGCTCTCCGCCAAATCCATCTGAAAATCTTGGCTGGTGTATCATCCAGAAATCCAAGATCCTGCAAATATGAACTGAGGACCGCGTACCTCCCAGACTGTTGGAGCCAAAGTCAAACACCTACTTCCATTACTCCCACCTTAACCTTTGGAGCCTCCACATCTAGTGGTCCCGCGCCTTTGTACAGAGCATTTCCTGGGTACCAAGACAGCGCGTCCGGCATTTTAAAAGCCTTCCCTAGAAAATGTACCACTGTGAAAGAAAACAACTGAAGGAACACAACCCACCTAGTCATAGGCGTGTTTGGCAGCGTCAGCAAATTGATCATCTGTGCCAGCACCTCTGCATCCACCAGAAGCATGAAGTGAATCCCCCATAGCAAATGCTGCAACCCCCGCACAATTTTAGTAACCCTGCAAAGCTCCAACTTTGGCTGCAAATAGCGGCTCTCCATTGACGTAAACTTAATGGACTCGCAAGGAACCGGTCAATCTTTCCCCTCATTGTCTTGAGTCAGCACCGCCACCGCGCCAAGCTTGCTCAAATCCACGGCCAACTTAATTCCCCAGGGGTTGTAATCCAAGTCCCGCAGCACAATATTGTTTCCAACAATTTCCTTGAGTTTTCCCAAGGCATGCCACATTTCAAACCCCAGGCCCATTCTGCGCCCTTAAGCATCAATTCCTGCAACGGACTAGCAACCTCTGCAAACCACTTGATGAACATTGGCACATAGCTGAACAATCCCAAGAACTGGATAATGTCCAATACAGTCTTTTGTGTTGGCCACTCAAGGACTTGATTGCGCTTCTTTCCCGCAATCTGCCTTATTTTGGAGGCCACCACATGACCTAGAACCTCCAGCTCAGGTACGCAGACCGCTAACTTTTTCCCCAACACTGTAAGCCCCGCTTCCTCAATCTGGAACAAGATCCGTTCCAGCATTTGCACAAATTCCCAGATGAATTGGCGAATTCCTGGAGCATTGATAAGCATTTCCCCTTGTAAAAATTTGGAGTGGTCACCAAGACCAGACTATGATATGATTGCAAATGAAGGTCAGTAGGTCTTGAAGAAACAATAATTCAGAGAGAAGAGATTTAAATGAGACAACCAACGGGAAAAGATAATTGGCAAACTAAAGAGTCAGGATATGCGCGTGAACAATCAAAGATGAAGAGACTCCTAATTAGTTGAGAACAAGGAGAAAACAATCAGTAGCTGGCAGACGTTGTACGCAATATTTGATTGGGAAGTTATTTACTATTGCCAATTGATTATGTTGACGGAGCCAGCCTCGTTGGTATGATAGTAGACTTGAGCGCCTTGAACAATATATCAAAAGAAAGAGGTGAGTGACCATTGATGATTGAGTTGATACTGTTGGTCTTACAATTGATGTACTGGCTGCTTGAGTTACTTGAGGTTAGTGCATCGGAAGTTGTCGTATTGGTGGAGCTGTGATGGTTTTTATTGATTCGAGTTGATGGTTGATGAGATCGTCTTCAGACAGTAGGAGCGTCAATGGTGATTGAGGTTTAGTCGAACAGAGAGCGCGCGACTTGTGAGTTAGAGTATCTGCACTGGCAGTAGAGACAATGAAGCGTAGAAGGAGACAGATAGATAGCAAGTAACCCAAGCAACAAATCACAACAATGGCAGTCTAGAAAAGAAACAAAAGAAAACACAACATGATGAGCATATTTCTAACACTCCCCCTTAACTCAATGATCAGTGAAAGAGCAAACTAAAAGAATTCACAAGGCAAACATTTGAAGTTTTGTTGGCTGCCTTGGTCAAGGCATCCGCCGTCATGGAGAGCAAAGGAATGAGTCGAACTTTGATAAGTCCGTTTTCAAAATCATTCCTTAGACTCTTAGTTTTCAGGTCGATGTGCTTGACCTTTGAATTAGAGCCAAATTTTTTAATTTTGTCATCTAATCCCTTATTATCAATCAGGTGCAGTGGGCATTTGAACTTTGTCCGATAAATGTCTTGTATTATTGTGTTCAGCCATCAAGCTTCAAGGTGACAGCTTGATAATGCTGCGCACTCTGATTTGGTGGATGAATGGGTGATGCATCGTTGGCGTCGGCTCGTCCAGTACAGGGGACTCCCCTTGAAGGCGCATATTAAACCAGTTTGCGAGACGCTTGAATGGGGCTTGTCACCCCAAGTTGCGTTGCTGAAGCAAACCAATCTGTTGGAGATAGATCGTGGTCCTAGGGAGAGGGTGACGTCTTTTGTTTTTGAAAGATACTTCCACACATGTAGTAGTTCATTCCAGTGACTCAATCCGGGACAATTGCAGTATCTAGCCAGGCTGGATACAGCAAAGCTTATATCGGGCCTAGCGAGTCCTGCTATAAAATTCAATCGACCAATAGGCGACCGGTAGTTGATGTTGAGGTCCAGAAACTTCTTGTGATCCTTGTCATCTGCAGGCTGAAGATGGAGGCCAGGAGTGAGCGGTGTGGACACAGGGTGACAGTTGTCCAAGTCCAGCTCTGTCAGTCCCTTTTCTATGTGAAGTGGCAGAGAGAGTTGGATCAGCCCGTTGCGACGTTCAACTTTCATTCCAAGTAGAGTGTTGGGTTCATGCGCTGAGGAGTTGCAAAATTTTGAAAGAAATGCATCCTTGAAGCGAGTCACGTTACCAGCCACTATGAGATCATCGACGTGAAAGAACACCATGGAAACTTGATTGGTGCCAATATACAGGCATGGATCTCCGTCGGATTCTTCGTACCCTTGCAACTTGATCCACTTGCTTAGCATTCGGTACCAGTTCCTAGGTGCTTGTTTTAGTCCATAGAGTGATTTTTTCAGTCGTAGATACTTGGAATTCCTACTACAACCGTATGGGGTTTTTATGTATACACGCTCCTCAAGGTGTGAGTGAAGGAACGCCCCCTTAACATCTAGTTGAAGAAGTTTGAGATTCTTGTCAGCAGCGTAGGTGAGGACGCCTCTCAACGAGGCCACCTTGCCTGTAGGTGCGTATGTTTCTAAGTAATCTAAACCGTATCGCTGGTTGAATCCCTGTACACACAGTCGGGTCTTGTGAGTGACAGGTTCACCATGGGCGTTCTGCTTGATCTTGAAGACTGGAACAACGTTTAATGGGTTGGTGACTTCATCCTCATCAGCTTCTTCCCATACGTTTTGGTCTTCAATCGTGTTGAATTCCTTGAGGGCCGACTCTTTCCATACAGGAATCTCCATGGCTTCTTGAAGACTTTTGGGTATTCCCTTGGCTACGAAGCCATATCTATCTGGTTTGGAGAGTCTGTTCCGGTCTCGAAGAGTAGGACAAAGATCGTTTTCAACGCACATTTCACTGTCGGAGGAACCATCGGATCCGTTGGGTTCTGGTTCCGATTCATTTGCAGAAGCCTCATCTTTGATGGTAACTGGCATGTGATTGGATTCCGACTGTTGAGGAGCTTGGACAAGAATCTGTGTTGGAGTGCTCGTCTTGACTTCTACGTCAGGAATGGTTGATGGTCTCTGGGAGTTGAAGATGACGTGTTTGGAGTCAATGATTTTTCCGGTGGAGTTAAAGATCTTGTAAGACAGGAATTGTGGATTGAATCCAATCAGAGTCCCTGGGGCTCCTTTTTTGTCGAGCTTGGAGCGAACTTCGGTCTGGTTTAATTTGTAGGTCAGTGAGGTGCCCAGAGGTTTGATATAGTCGTCAGGTAGAGCCTTGTTGTGCATCTTGATCCAAGGAGAGGTGTCTTGTTTATTTTTGGGAATTTGGTTTAACATTAGACAGCACCCTCTTACCACTTCATGCCAAACCGATTTAGGCAGACCTGTGTTGGAAATGGTTGCGCAAACAGATTCCATAACGGTACGATTTGCTCGTTCAACCCTGCCGTTATGTTCTGAGTGGTAAGGTTCGCTTATTATTTGATTGATTTGGCGTTGTCAATAGAATGATTGTAACTTGGCGTTTACAAACTCTCCCCCTCCATCCGAGCACACCTCTCTGGGGTATTGATTGGACTTCCTGTATTGGTTCTCGATAATGAAAATTATTATTTTGGTAGCATTGCTTTTGGCTCTGAGAGGAAAGCAGGAAATGTAGCCAGAGAACGAGTTGACAAGATTTAGAATATATCTGTAACCTCCTTTGGAGGTTGGCGAGATGGGGCCCATGAGGTCTAAGTGAATCTTGTCGAAACAATTATCGGCAATGGTTTGTTGATTTTTGAACGGTTGCGTGGAAATTTTGGATTTATGGCAGCTAAGGCACTCAAAGTCTCTCTTCAGGTCGGGCGGGATCGTCAAGTTAAGAAACTTTTCCATTCTTGCCATGCTGGCATGACCTAATGAGCAATGGATTTGAGACAGATCCGCTTGAGAGTAATGGCAGTTGGCTGAATTTTCAATCATGTTGATTACAAACAAGTTGTTAGTGATTTTGCCCGATAAGAGAATTCTGCCGCGGTTCAACAGCTTGAAGGTACTGGGACTGATTGAGGAGTTCACTTTCAGAGAGGCTCCTTTTTCCATCAAGGCCCCAAGTGAGATCAGGTTCACCGTAGATTCTGGTACCCAGACTGCATCGGATAGAGTAATGAAGGCATCCTTTGTAGCAAGTGATACTTTGCCCGATCCTTCAATTGTGATAGCTGCATCCTTTTTGCCAGTTTGAATCCGTCCAGCACCATTGCTCAAAGTAAGAGAATTGAAGCAGTCCTTGTCTGTTAACATGTGTACAGAACACCCTGAATCCAGAATGTAGCGGTTTGAAGGAATGTTGTCACTTGTGTTGAGTCCGCAGAAAAACGAATAGAAATGCGCTTCCTTGGCTTGTGTTGGCTTCGATTTCTTACCACAACTATGAGCATTTGGAGGTTTGAGTTCCGGGAACTCAAACCAGCACGATTTGGCGGAGTGAGAGGTGACTTCAGGTTTATGCTTTCCATTTTCACACCTGGGTCCGCGATAAAGTGCCACATTGACGGGTTCCGCCTTGTCGTCCTGCGCCATAATCTCGTTCTTATGCTGAATTAGGTGGTTAAGTACGATGTCAATTTTCATTTCGCTGGTGATGTGCATGATTTGCAACTTCATGCTCTGCATTGAAGCCAGAAACTTGAACAACACGAGATAGGCTATGATGTCGGATGGCAGTTCTATCCCTACTTCAGTCAGTTTTTTGAGATAAACTTTGACAGAGGTCACGAAGGCTTTGATATTGGAGTCCATGGAAAGATGGAGGAAACCATTGAAGACCCTCGCCCTGTTTGCTGATTGTGAGGAGGCAAAGTGTTCTTGGGTTGACAACCAGATTAGCTTAGCGTCGTCCTCATTAAGATCATCAATGATATTGTCGTAGGTGTTTGAATCTAGCTTGGCGATGATATGTGCCACAAATTCTTGATTTGTGTCTTCTTCTAGGCAATTTGAAGGGTCAGGATCGTTCATGATAGAGAAAATCCCGCGCAGTTTGAATAACTTTTCAAACTTCTTTCGCCACATACTATAGTTGTCTGCTGTTAGAAGCGGAGTCGATTCGATTAACAACTTGATTGCTAAGGATTTGTAATTTGTAGCATCTCCCCCTGGTCCTGGCGTCTGAGAAGGCCCCGGTTGATCCATTACGAGCGGAAGGCTTTTAACCGTGTAAAAATTTGGAGTGGTCACCAAGACCAGACTATGATATGATTGCAAATGAAGGTCAGTAGGTCTTGAAGAAACAATAATTCAGAGAGAAGAGATTTAAATGAGACAACCAACGGGAAAAGATAATTGGCAAAACTAAAGAGTCAGGATATGCGCGTGAACAATCAAAGATGAAGAGACTCCTAATTAGTTGAGAACAAGGAGAAAACAATGAGTAGCTGGCAGACGTTGTACGCAATATTTGATTGGGAAGTTATTTACTATTGCCAATTGATTATGTTGACGGAGCCAGCCTCGTTGGTATGATAGTAGACTTGAGCGCCTTGAACAATATATCAAAAGAAAGAGGTGAGTGACCATTGATGATTGAGTTGATACTGTTGGTCTTACGATTGATGTACTGGCTGCTTGAGTTACTTGAGGTTAGTGCGTCGGAAGTCGTTGTATTGGTGGAGCTGTGATGGTTTTTATTGATTCAAGTTGATGGTTGATGAGATCGTCTTCAGACAGTAGGAGCGTCAATGGTGATTGAGGTTTAGTCGAACAGAGAGCACGCGACTTGTGAGTTAGAGTATCTGCACTGGCAGTAGAGACAATGAAGCGTAGAAGGAGACAGATAGATAGCAAGTAACCCAAGCAACAAATCACAACAATGGCAGTCTAGAAAAGAAACAAAAGAAAACACAACATGATGAGCATATTTCTAACACCCCTTTGTAATCCGTCTTTGGGCCTTTGATTCCCGTGTCTTCAATGAACATCTGCACCCCCTCTGGAAGGTTGTCCTTCAGAATCCAGGTCATCTGCGCTTGGTAAAACACGACCAAGTTAGTTGGGCCTTGCAGCAGCCGCATCAGTTGCATCCTGCCCAATCCTGTTTCAAAGGCAGTCATTGGCTGCAAACTCCAATCAAGTTTGCACTGATTTTATCCACCCATCACATCCACCAACCCATAGCACGCGAGCCCTGCCATAGATTCCAAAAATTGTCTATGCCCAGAGGTTGTCCGCGGTCTTGGATTGTAAACCAATTAAGTCACTGAAAATCATGAACAATCTGTAATGACTTCCCATCCTGCTTAACCACTGCAAAGATCCGACTTGAGTAACTTGATGTTGATTGCTTGTAAAAGCCCGTCCCTACACGCTTGTGCACCAGCTCCAACAAGGGCCCCCTAACCGCCCGCGGAATCAGAATTGGCTTGATCTGCCAAGGCTCATGCCGAACCATTGTAATGACATAAGGGTCTCCTATCTTGCTCTTTAACAGTCCCCGCTCTTCAGTTCCAAACGCAAGCGCTCTTTCCGGGAGGACAAGTACCAACATCAGCAAATCCCAATCCTCTGCGCTTAACCAACCCAGCTGTCCAAAGTTAAGGGCCGCAACTTGCTCATCCTTAATCCGCTCCAATTGCGTCACCCATCCCAAAGCCTTCAGCAGAGATTCCCAAGGATTGTTTTCAGTGGTCCTTTCAGATCCTGCGGTATTGCTTTGTTCCAGGGACAGAACTTCTGCAAAACTGGCTTATACTTCCAAAAATTGCACTGCGCCATCCACACGCATCTGTTACCATAAGTCCTAGTCAAAACCAAACCACAGCTTTTGCCTTTGCTCACAAGTGTGGCACAATGATAGTGTTATTTCAAAGTACCTCCCGGCGATACATACTGAGGAAGGGGACTTACTTCCAGGACTTGTGCCTCCCGCACTTCTTCCCTGCTTCCCACATGCTCCTTGCTGGTCAACCGCCCGCACAAAAACAGAGCTTTCCCCGGGCGGTAACCTTGCCCAACTAGTCAAAATCCACCTCCAGCCTACCCTTGCAAACCAACTCTGCGCAGGGGTCCTCCTCCTCCTCTCTTTCCAAATCCTGCGTCCGCTTCCCCAACCCTTGATTGCAGATTGTGGTTTTGAATTGCCCACTGGACAAATCCTCCACCGTCAACCCTTCCGTCTCCCCCTCTGGATCAAATGTCATTCGCGCTCACAACCCAAACATGAATGCCTGCCCTAAAATAGCCTCCCCGTAATCAACCAATAGAAAAGAAAGTGGTTTACAGACCCTTGCAACCTCAACCTCTTCCTCCTCCACAACCCCATCCATGGGACATGCCCCTCCATTAAGCGCCCAAAGCCCCATGGCGCATTTCTGCCAAGCCAATCCCAATTCATTAACCAATCTAAAAAGAAGGAGGTTCACCATGGAACCGCTATCCACCAGCGCCCATACCTTCCTTCCAAAAATCTTCATCAGAACATAAGCCAGCGGAGTTGAAAGCAATTTCATCCCCTTTAGTTTGCGCTCCGCATCTGTCAGCTTGCTACTATTGCAGAGCAAGCTGCAAAAGTAACAAAAACAACATAAAATAAAAATATTACATTTAAATTGAGAAGGAGTAGGAAATCCATAAATATTATTGCAGAAATGAATTATCAACCCAAAATTAGGTAGGGTCACTCACTGACCCCACCCTTGTGATCCAACTTCTTATATTGTTTATAATTAAAAATAGAAATGACCAAAATACCACGGCACCACCATGGGACCTCTTGGCCAATTAAATATTTCACACATATTGTCACGTATAGGTTTCACACCTAAAATTCAGTCAGAATTGAGGTGTTGTTTATATTTTAAGAGTTACACACAGAAATGTGTTGTGTCACAATTCCCGCACGCAGCCGCAGAAACCAATACACCAGCGTGCGGCTGAGCAGCAGCAATGCCACTCTTTGAGCGTAACCTTACAAGCCATATACGCAGCCCTGGGCATCTGACAAGTATGCAGCCGCAGGACTACTTGCTGACAGAGTGACAGGCCGCCTGAGAAGCTCAGGTACCATGTAAATATGCTACAACCTAAACAGGGACATTCCACATATGTAATGAATGTCCCTGTGGATAGTAGATAGTCTAAAAATACATAAAAGTATATAAAAATAATTAAATAACCTTTATACATATTTTTTATAAAATATAATTAAAAATATCAAAAATTTCGAAAATAAGATAACTACTGTTTGTAAAAATATATTAAAATACTTTAATAGAAAATTGTGAGAACTTCAATACATCAGTATTTTGGTGACATACTAAGAAAACTGATGATGTAAAAATATTACATGAATTCTCATAACTTATAGTTTCAATTAATTATTTTAAGTAAATCAACTGGATTTTGAAAATAAGGAGAAAAATCAATATCACGATTTTAGTCCAATCAGTTAATACATAATGAGAACCCACTTGACATCAGATTACCTGTAGGAATTCCTATTAAGAGAATTATTAACATCCTTGGAATATTTACTAAAGATAATTACTTAATTAATAGATAATATGGACAAATTAGTGTTATTCACATGTCCAAATATCAATTAAAAAGGTAGAATAATTCCCATACCCTTTGGAATTCGATGCTACCTTTGCTACAGCATCAAGAACATTTGACAGGCTACCACTGGTTACCCTTCTAGCCTTATTATCTGTCCCTTTGAGCCCCTGTATCCCTCAGAAGGATAATATTGGGACCCAAGAAACTATAAATAAGGAGCTCTTTTGAGGATATTGATACCCAGAGACCCGGTTATATTTATATCCAGAAAACGTGCCAAGTTAATCAAATACTTATAAGAGATAATTAAGTGATTTATGGCTTTAGTCTGATCAATAATATCCGTCCCCAACCCTTTTATCAATTTAAACTGCTGAACAACCTTTTTAACCCCAGTAATAGGTTTAACCGCTCAGTACATGTCCCAAATAGGTACCCAAAGGATTCTATAACAGTGAGTCTTATTATCCTTTTTCTTTTGTGGCAGTTTGGCTAAAAGGCCCTGTCAAACCACCATTTATTTTATATATATATTATCTTTGGGCAATATATCCTTTAAGAATATAAATTAAAGGTTCCAAAGTAACCAGGTATACCTGTTTTCAAAGTGAATTCCCCAAAGAGAGGTGTTAAAGATCCCCAATATTATTTTGGCCCCTCTATTCATTTATTTAATAATCAATTTATTAATATTGATTTATAATATTAAACCACAACCAAACCAATCCAACCTTGCAATAGCTTTATCCAAATATTTTATGAATTTTTGCTGCATTTATTGAATAATATATTTATTATTTATTCTATCACCTCTTGTAGCTAAAGAGCAGAAAGGTCTTGGCATCCAGGAGGCTGACAGCGTCATCCCAAGCCAAGTTCACCCGCTGCACCATCTGATGGATCCTATTGTGTCCGCAATCCTTCAGTGCTTGAACCATCTCATCTACTACCACTGGGGACACCGCAGCCAACTCCTTCAATTTCAAGGGAATATTCTTTCATTGCCCATCACTCTGCGCACAATCTCCACCGCCTTCTTATTCCCTACTGGATTCACTGGCCCTCTGTCTGTTTCTGGAAGGCGCACAACTGGCTTTGAAGCTACTGGTGGTACCCGTTCTTTGGAATCAACATCCATCCTTTCCACCGCCACCGGCCCCTCCGTCACTAGTACCCTCACTTCTTCTTCCACGTGTGGTGGTTTGCATTCCCCAGGACCAGTGAAAATCCCAAGCAAAGCTCAAGCAGTTACCCCCAATTCCTGACCTTGCGCGCCCACTTGCTCCATGATGGTTGGATTCCCAGGTTCAGTGGAGATCCGCTCACCTGTTGGAAAAATGAATTGCATTCCCACAGGTTGAACCAATCCCGCCTTGAGGTCCTTGTCATGTTATTGCCCCCAACCGCCAATGCAGGCTGTCCCGGCATTAATTGCATAACTGTGGCGCGGGGGGATTTGATGGCGGAAGCGGTCCCCCAATGTGAGGAGGCAGATTGCAAGGCGCTGACAACAGTTGAATCAGGAAGATCTGTAAATCCTTCATAAATTTTTTCATCTTGCTAATCTCTGGGCTTGTTGTCAGTTGTGTTGCCAGAGCGCCTTCCTTATTGAAGGAGCCTGCAACCAAAGCCTGCGTTGGCGCTGCCCAAGGGTGAGAAGCGGACTTCTTCAACGCCGTTGGGAATGACCTTGCCATGTCCTCCATCAGTTCCTCCAAGTCCAACTTGCTCTCCACCGCCCAAAGGATGATCAGGATGTCCGGAAGAAGGGCAATACTCCCATCCAAAAACCTCTTTACCAAGTTGTTGTTGTACAAGTGCAGCTTCACCCACGCGCAAAGTTGGGGACCATGTCCACCCAAAAATGCCCTCTTCATCGCGCCCGTCTGCCCCGCTATCACCTTGTTCTTTGCCAGGTAGCGGTAGATCCGGTCAAACATTGCTACATACTGCTCCAATTGGGCCTGCATCCGGACTCCACCATTTGTGCTTGCTTGGGCTGCTGATTGCTTGAAGTTGCTTTCCCAAAACCAAGGTTTGAGCATTCCCCACCCCGCCAAGATTGCCGCATTCAGTTTTGGCCAATTGAGCTCCTTGTATCCTTCCATCTCTTCCACATTCCAAAGCTTCTCTTTTTCCGTAATGAAAAGGAAAAGGAGACAAGCCTTATCCAAACCCGTTGCACCTTCCGCATTGGCAATTCCTTTGTATTGCCCAAGGAATTGGTCAACGTCCTCAGTGTTGAACCAAATGTGTGGATAGTCCCCCATCCTGATGCAAACAGGCTTGTGATTGGAAATGTTTTTGGAGCAAGGGAAACAGTATCCCTCCCATGATGAAGTTTGCTTCCAAGAAGCCGGAGGAGGAGGAGGAAGAGGAGTAGGGGTAACATTAGTCAACCCCAAAATGGTCTATGGGAGGTACTGGGACATCACGCTTGTTAGTTTCAAGAGACAAGGAACAAAAGGTTACTTCCCAGCCAGACCCCCAGATGTGGAAATCAGAAGAGGTCTTCTCCTTTAATGGTTCCCAAGCTCAGAAGTTATTGAACCCTTGCGTCTGTAAACCCTGAGTGTGGCTGTTCACCCTACGACTGAGAGATAGAGAGGTAGAGAATAAGAGAGGTTAGTTTAAAAGAGCCTTCCAGCCTGATGTGATGATCCCCTGATCTCCCCTTCATCTGGGTTGAGGGTGCAGTTTAAGTAGCCTCCCCTTCAAACCTAACTAAGTATAACTGCAAGTAAGCAAGAATCATGAAATACAGCCCCTAAGTACAGAACTCCAGCCCAAACTCTATCCTTCCATCCCATCCCATGATCCATATCCCATATCCCTTACCCCATATCCCCTCTGTATTGCCTGCCTGCCATTACATCCACCCAGTTTTTCCTCCTCATGACGTGGCCCTGGCGCCACACCCAACTTGGAGCCACCTGCGCATGTCCGCATCCGCCCAACAAGCCATTCCAGATATCCAAGGTACACTGCGCAATCTGTCCTGCGTGTTGCAAGATGCGCAATCTGCGCAATCCGTCCAATCCAATCTGATCCGCCCTGCGTCTCCAGATTCCAAGCCCTATTTAGCTGCTTCTGAGCCTGCATAACAGCTTGCTGCGGCAAGGCCGTACCCATTTCTTAGCGCACAGCGCGCATCCCATTCTAACTTGCGTCCATAAAAGACCACCACAGCGCGCAAGGTGGATTGAAACCCTAACTACTCTCTGGATTCTCAGTTCTAACACACTCACTTAAGGCTTGAGGCCACTCTCATGGGGTTAAACACAGATAGGCGCATGTGCAGGAACATCTATTTCTTAGACAATAAAGAAGGTGTGGATACAGAAATTCAATTAAGGAAAGGGGAGTGGAAAAGGGGCAAGACGCTTAGATTGTCTTCATGGTCCCAAACATGTCTGACTGCAACACGTCAAGCTGATTTGGCAATGCAGCCATCATTTTTCACCAGGAAGCCACAGTTTGTGTTCCGGGATCCAAGAGGAAGTCATGGAATAGAGTGGTCAACTGGTCCTCAAAATCCTCAAATTTTGGGGCAGGGAGAACCATCAAGGTTGGGATCTTGGGGATCTTGGGCAAGCTTGATGGGGTTTTTTGGGCTGGGGGTGATTTAGGGGCCTCTGGCAGGCCTTTTTGGTAACCTGGTCTGGGTGAAGGCAAAAAAGAAATCACCACCAGGGACAGTGGGTCCTGATCCGCAACCAGGGGGGTCAAGGCTTGTTCCTCCAAGTCCAACAAATACCTTGAGTTGGGATCCAAGGCCGGGGCGGGAGGAGTTTTTGGGACCAGAGGAGGAGGAGAAGGTGGAGCCATGCATTTTGCAAGAAGTTCCTTAATTCAAGGGTCCCTTGCGCCCTAATTGATCCTGACGCTGTCAGCCCAGTGTTGAAGAGCAGCACAATAGGTTGCAAAGGACAAATAATCCTGCAAGCAAGGTGGCCCAGTGCGGCAGAAGGTCAAGGAAAGGTTGCAGCTCTCACTCAGAGTATATAGAAGACCCTCCAAAAATCAAATCCTCATCCAAAACCATGTGCACATCATGGTGGGCCCTCTTGTGTGGTCAAGGGAAAAGACCAGAGTTTGGAGGCGCGTGGGGAATCCCCTTGCTGAGGGAACAACAATGGTTTCCACAACTGAAGGCAATGCCCCTGCTGTTAATTTTATGCAATGAAATTTTTTTTGATTATAATTTCTAATTTTTTAGTCTGTTGAGCAAGGTTACCAGACTGTGCTATAATTTTTATATACAAAAAAATAATAAATTGATGATAGAATGAATAAAACAACAATCTGGGTGGAGTAGCCCTCTTATTTATATTAGTTCTTGCCTAAAATGTGTATGGATCAAGCCATAAGGTCCTCCTTTCCTGTTAAATCATCAAATAAAGCACACTTTCTCTGTGCATTTAACCCTCTGAAACTTTTTCTTTGCAAAGGTTTGATAAGATCAACTGGGCCAGCATAAAAATGACATGGAAGGATGAATTGCACCAATTTTTGAGGCAGATATATGAGCATATGATGACACAGAGAGATCATAAATAAGAAAGAAATTAAGGGAGTAAAATAGAAAAAGGAAGAAGGAGGAAAGAGTGCACCTGGGTGAGCATAATGATAATGTGGAGAGATGGAGGAAAATGAATCCTTCTACCCATGGGTGCTGACCAGGTGTGGTAGTCAAAACCTGTCCTATAGCCATCATATACCTTTTCCTGGTGTAAAAAAATCTCAAAACCTCCAAAATAGATTCTACATCCAATATAACCCCTAGTCACTCAGCCAAAGTAACCCTCTATCTCTCATGGATTAGAAGATACAGCCCAAAAACCCTTCAACTGTGGCAAAACTCATACCCAACCAGTTGTCACAGCTCTGAGGAAGACATAAGGCATAACTAGTAATCCCTCAAGTACATACCAGTTGCAGCTTAACTTCAACATCAAGACCCTACACCAATCCTGTCACCTCAGTTGGAATAGAGAAATATAGATCCAGGAGGCAGTGCAATCAGTCCAGATCCAGTCACCCCATCAGCATACAGAAATACAGATCCAGAAGGCAGTTAAATCAGTCCACATCCAGTCACCTCATCAGCACACAGCAATAAAGATCCAGTAGGCAGTGCAATCAGTCTAGATCCAGTCACCTCATCAGCATACAGCAATAGAGATCCAGGAGGCAGTGCAATCAGTTCAGACCCTTTCACCTCAGCCAGAATACAGCAATAAAAATACAGGAGGCAGTGCATCAGGCCAAATCTGGTCACGTGAACCAAATAAACATGCAAATATAGATACATGAGGCTGTGCAGAAGCAGTACAGGAGCAATATATGCAGGAAAAAGTCAGACCAGTCTCAAGCCAAACCAAAAAAACATGCAAGTATACATACAGGAAGCTGTGCAGAAGTATACAGGAGCAATATATGCAGGAGGAATTCAGACAAGTCTCAACCAGAACCAAACAAACCACCAGTATTGCACAGCAATACATTTATTTAGAATCAAGTAGCACTGAAAAAACTACCAGTACAGCACAGCAATATATCTTATCAGCACTACATAGCAATTTATGCAAGGCTATGCATGCATGAATCCCCTGTAAAAGCTTTTTCAAACCCGCAGAAATGCCTCATGTAACTGTTAAAATAGTATAAGTGAATCAATTATAAAGGAAACAGGAAATCAGAAACCAAGTTATAATACACCTTCAACCAACTAAACCATCCAAAATTTTCTTGAATAAGGGTTCTTCTGTGACCTAAGTAGTCAGCACCAGATTAAAGAAACCACCCATCAATCAGTAAATAAACCTTACAAAGAAAGAGAGCAAACACAATTTAACTACCAACCTTTCCTCTACCCAGCCCCCTGGGGGTAAACCCATCCTAGGGTCCTCTCCTGAACCATCCCTTTGATAAACCCTTGAACCCTTTAATATTGGGATATTGGTTAAGATCAAATAAATCTAATCAACCCCTAACCAATAATCCAATACATCTGGTCCATTCTTGGAAAAACCCTACCAATAAAAATTAATAACTAATCTAGGTCTGATCTGAGACCTATTTTAAGTCTCAAAGAAACCAGCCATTAATTTAAATAAATCATTGTGCATACTTACTATAGTAATTGAATGGCAGGAAATTCAAAACCACTGTTAGTATACACTAATACTCTGAAGGAGTAGAAGTAATACTAAATTCGCCTTCAAGGTCTGCCAGAAATCTATTTTCTACTTTATTTATATAATCCCACAGGAGTCTCTACACCGGTTATAGAGAAAAATCTGTGACATTTAAAAGAAAAGTGTACAGCACAAGTGAACGAGAGATTTGACTAAATATAACACACCCCCTTGCTCTATACCTTAAAAAGAAAATTGCAGAAATTAAGAAGAAAAGAAGAAGAGAAAAAATTAGAAAACCACCCCAAGCATAGCCCAATGTTTTTTGAGGAGTACCCTAGTGAGAGGTTTGGTAAGCATATCTGCTAAAATGACTTTTGTCAAAACATGGATGAGCTTTACATTTTTCTCTTGACACACTCCCTAATAAAGTGGTGGTGGGCATGCATGTGCTTGGTGTGCACATGGTGTTCCATATTCTTGGCCAGAGCTTCCACACTTTCATTATTGACGTTGATGGGTATAGCAAAATCTGTTTGAAGAGAAAGCTCAGCTAGAAGTCAATTGATCCAGATTCCTTCTTTGCATGCATCCAACATGGACTTGTGTTCAGCCTTGGTGCTTGACAGAGATAATGTGGCCTGTTTGCAAGATTTGCAAGTGATAGCACTTTCCCCTAGACAATACACATAGCCGGAAGTTGACCTCCTGTCTTCTTGCTCCTCTGCCCAGTCGGAGTCAGAGAATCCTGTTACTTGAAAATCTCCACCAAGTCTGAGTCCCATTTGTTTAGTGGAGATGAGATAATTAAGAACGCATATGGCAGCAAGCCAGTTCGCATCCAAATGGTTGCAAAGATGCTGGGATAGGAGGTTGACAAAAAATGAGACATTGGGTCTTGTACACTGAGAGACCCAGAGTAGAGTAGCAATCCTATGAGCTGATTGTATGGACCTGAGGAGGGAGGGTCAGCGGGTGTTTGATGACAAATAAATTTGAAGGATATATCCATGGGGGTAGCAACAGGGACATGTTTGCCTTGAAGAAACCTTGCTTGAAGCTTGTCTATGTAATGTGACTGATTTAGGTATACTAGACAAGATTATTCATCACTAGTAATTTGAAGAGATATGAAGTGATGGAGTTCTTCATCTGCGCCTATCTTGAAGATATTTCCCAGAGAGTAGATGAGCAGAGATACAAAAGAAAAATCACCAACAATTGCCAGGTCATTGACGTTGGTTGTCACACAGCCAACTATGTTGTTTTTCACAACCTGGTAGTAGAGAGTTGGTGAGTCCTAGTTTGATGAGTGAGTTGTGAAGTTTTAAATTCCACTTTCAAGGTGACTTTTTAAGTACATAAAGCAAACAATCAAGTTGGCATACCCAGTCAGGATTCTGAGGATCAACATAGCCAGGTGGTTGTTTTGATAAAGACTGCATGTTCAAGATGCCCATTTAGGAAGGCAGCCTTGAAGTTGAATTTACAACCCACCCATTTTTTTGACTCCAGAAGGCAAATTATCAGACAGATAGTTTTGAGACGTAGGGTTGGCAAGAGATATTCTTGATATTCAATAAAGTGAGTTTGGGAATTGTAAAAGATTGAAAGAATTAAGAAACCTAGACCAGGCTGTTTCATTCCAAATATCAATGAAAATTTAGAAACTTTGAAAAACAATGGAACAAAGAAAAAAATAACAAAACAAAGGGAAAAAACCAAGACTGATGATTCTACAGGCCGGATTATGACCTCTAAAGAGATTAAGTAGAACAGAGCAGGTGAGGCTTTGAAGATGACTGATCCAACCAAAGTATACTACCAAATGTGCTGATAGATTAGTCAAAGTTGAATGTTTAGTTGATATCTTCAGCGCAGTCTTCACGTTTGGTGATTTGGTGATCAAATTCTGACCAGAAGCGTTGGCCATGTGGTTGAGCCTGAATCATGAGTTGTAGGTTAGGAGATTCTCCTTTGTCTTTTATGTTGGAGTCAGGTGGTCGCTTGAGAGTCTGGAGTTACAGGTACTACAGGTACACAAGAAATGTGACAGCTAGACACTAGACAGTTGGGCGCACAACAACTAGAGTTTTAGAGACATACAAGACACAACACTCAAGATATGAGATGAGAAAGAAGATGAAAAAAAAATTGACACTGAGAGGGAAACAGATAGAAAAATCAACATGTTGGCTCACCTCAACATCCAAACAGCTCATCCCCCTACATACCTGGCAATTCTGAGTACAGAGATGTGATTAGCTGGTTTGGTTAGAGAGTCTGCCAGCATGTCATGGCAGGAAATAAGTTTTACCCTTATCAGTCCGTTTTTCCATTTGTTTCTTATGCTCTTGAGTTTGATATCTATGTACTTTGCATGTGATTTGCAACCAAATTTCTTGATTTTGTCAACAAGCCCATTGTTGTCAACAAGATCCATGGGGGGTCCTAGAGATGACGTCCTCCAAATTTCTGTCAGAATGTGGTGAAGGCAACAGCCTTTGAGATGACTTGCTGAGAGGGTGTTACATTCTGATATGGTGGAGGACAAGGGTATGCTAAGTTATTTCCTGCTTGTTCAATAGATTGGAAATCCTTTGAAGAGGGAGATGAAAGCTGTTTGAGATATTCTAGTGACAGGGTCATTGCCACAGGTTGCATGGCTGTAAGTAACCAGATGATTTGCAATGTACTTTGATTGAAATTCCGGTTTGTAATCAATTGTTTTCAGTAGGTACTGCCATAAGTGGATTACTTCTTTCCAGTGAGTTTTCCCTGGTCTCTTGCAGAAAGGAGCAAGGTTTGATACAGAAAAGCTGATATCAGGTCTTTCCAAGCTTTTAATGAAGTTCAGCCTATCTATTGGAGACCTATAATTCACCCCCAGCATCTTGAATGCTTCAATTTTTTCTGGTGTAGCAGGATTTAGTTGAAGACCCAAGGTACATGGATTATTTAGAGGCTTTGCATCAAGGATATTCAATTCTTTCAACACTTCCTGATGTTGGTGGGTAGAGAAAGACAGATTTAGTCAGGGGTCACCTCTACCTTCATTCCAAGTAGCGTGTCTACCTTGTGCACTTAAGAATCTTTGAATTTTGTGAGGAACCAACCCTTAAAGTCTTTGGTATTCCCCACAACAATTAAATCATCTACATGAAAGAAGAGAGCGGTGACCTGATCTTTTTGGAGGTAGAGACATGGATCTTTTTTGGTTTCCTTGAATCCATCAGCCTTGATCCACTCACTCAAGGTTTTATACCAGTTCAGCAGCACTTTTTTTAACCCATACAATGATTTCTTCAGCTTGAGGTATTTTGAGGTTTGCTTGGAGCCAGCTGGAGTCTTGATGAACACATCCTTGATCAGTGGAGCATGAAGAAAGGCCCCTTTTACATCAAACTGAAGGAAATTAAGTTTTTGGGTAATGTTAAATTTGCCGCTCATTGAGCCGTGCACACGGCTCAAATTGGGCCGTGTGGCACACCACAAGTTCCAATTTGGGCCGTGTACAACCCCCAATGGCTCACGGATTCGTGCAGCCCACCCAGCCCGGTCCGCCGCCGTGTGGAATTCCACACGACTACATTTGAGCCGTGTGGAGTTTTACACAGCTCAAGTGTAGTTGTGTGGCATCCCAAATGGCACTGGACTGCGGTGAGCCCAAAAAAAAAAGGAAAATGAATGAAAGGGTACTAACACAACCGTAAAACTAAATAAACCTTCCAAAAAAACAGAAATCAACCAAAAAATCAAATAATGTTCATTTTTTGGTTAAAAAAAAACAAATAAATAAATGAATAAATAAAAAACAAAAAAAACTGGTACTATCTAATGGAATAGGCCTAAAGTAAAAAGACCCAAAAAACGCAAGTAACTGGACTAGCCCTAAACTAAAAACACCAAAAAAAAGAGAATGAACTTGACAAGCCCTAAAGTAAAAACACCAAAAAAAAAGACAAGTAACTTGACAAGCCCTAAAGTAATTTCAACTTGACTAGCCCTAAAGTAAAAGGGCCCAAAAATTAAAGAAGTCTTTTGACCAGACCTAAAGTAAAAGTGCCCAAAAAAATACAAGTCTTTTGACAATCCCTAAAGTAAAAATACCCAAAAAAATACAAGTCTTTTGACCAGCCCTAAAGTAAAAACACCAAAAAAAAAGTTAAACTTGTGTTAAGCTGATCCCATCCCAAGCTTAACATAAGTTAAGCTTGTGATGGAATTATCCCAACACAAGTTGAACTGACTTACCATTAAACTCTCATTTGAAAAACTCAATATAATGATGTTAACTCAAAACACTCAACATAATGATGTTCAAAATGTGATTAACCTTTATATTAATAGAAATCGTTGGCTGCATTAGAATTATAATTTATATGAAACCCAATGATTAAATGAATTCAAAGTCTATTAAAATCTAGAATACATTTGCAGTTGATCTTTGAGATGATCAACCCAACCAAAGGCTTTTTTAGAAATCAAGGAACATGGTTTTGCTACAATGGGCAGGATTGTAATCATTTCTCTGTCAAGTACTAATAGAACCCAGTGATTATTTTTCAAAAAGGAAATGAAAATTGGATCTGATTGATCAGTAACACCATTTTTAATTGGATTATAAGTATCACATGACTCCAATGAAATGAAACATAATTTTGGCTGGCCCCTACTTGATTGTAAGACTTTAGGTTCAAGTCTTGGCTTCAAATGATATTTTGTAATTTTGTGAATGATATACTTCAATAGGCTGCTTTGCTCATGATCTGGAGATTCCAAGATCATTGCATTGAATTTTTTACAAAACTGAGTAATGCTTAGCATTTCATCAACATTGCACTGGAAAAATTCAAAAGGATCAACCATTAGTGAATTAGGATTAATTAATCAAAAAGCATTAATCACATAGTGACTTGAACAATCCAACTCAAGCCAACTTACAGAACAAGAACTGGAAGGGTCATAGTCCAACCTCCACTGAGGATGAACATCTTTGGGTACCACAGATCCTCTCAATGCTAGACGGTCACCTATTTTGTGGGAACAGGAAAAACCCATAGTCTTGAAATATGACTTGGTGCAGACTTTGCAATCATGATCACATTTGAACTTCTTGAATTGTTCCCTAACAAGATGGATTGCCTCCAAAGACAATTTGTAAACCAATGGTAACAGTTCAGGTGGAAGAACTGTCCCTAACTTAATTCAAGAGTTATAAAGTGATGCATGAACTGATTTAATTTGATTTGAAACTGTTCTTTCAAGGATTTTCCAAAAATCCAACAGGTTTCCCAAAGAGTTTGCAAGGAATAGTTTGAGATTTGCATGGGCTCCTTCAACCCAAGATGTTGTTTTTTTTCCAAAATCTGGGTTTATACAAGTCCACACTGTTACAAACTTCTTTTTGATGGGGAAAATGTTATTTTCCATATACTCAAGTATATCCTCATAGTTTTTCAAGAAACACTATACAAGTCAAAAGGTCAGAACCCAAAACTAGGAAGAATAATAAGCAGAGATTTGGATCTACTCTGAGTTCTGCATCATTGATCTCTGCCTCCTCCTTGGTCTTTGAGGCCCCATACCTTGCCCACAGATTCATAAAGCTTTTCAATCCTTCAAAGTTATTAACAAAGCGCACTTTACAGTTTGCTTGTATGTTTTTAGACAAGTGCCAAATGCAACATTGTCTTGATGACTCTGGGAAACTAGTTTCAATTGCACAAATCAGAGCTTTTTCACAGTCCATCACAAAGACTTTTTGAAGTCTCTCAGGATCATAAGCCAACTCCTTTAATGCATTTACAGACCAACTGTGGAATGTTAGAGTTATGAATTGATAGTACTAAAAACTGGGAACTGAGAGAGAAAGAAAGTCAACCAAGAGAAAACAAGAGTACTTAAGAAAAGGAAGTCACAAACATCTAGCATTGAGTGGATTGAGGTATGAGGAGTTGAAGTTATTTGAGTTAATTGAAGGTGAGTGAGGAACAGCAAAGGCAAAAATTGAGAGGCAACAAGACTGAAAAGGACATGAGCTGAACAAGGGATTGAGTCAATGAGAGGAGAAAGAAGAGAACAAGATAGGAAAGTAGGAATATCTTACTGGGCACACAGACAGGCCTCAAGAGGTTATTTCAGGCAGACAAGAAGAGATGACAGGGGAGATTTGAGGTTGCTGAGAAACCAGAGAAGATGAAGGTCCTAGTGAGTAGACTCAATGGAACCAGAGAAGATGAAGGTCCTAGTGAATAGAGTCAATGGAAGGTGAGGTCAAAGGTGGGGTCGTTTCCCCAGATGGGATCAAGAGTTAAAGAGCTCAACAGTTTATACAAGTAGGCAAGTTTGAAGTATGAAGGAATTTGGAGTATCTCAACTCCGTCCCCTGTCTGCCTAATCACCGTTCCTGTGTACCCAGCAAAGACACATCACAAATTAACACCCCACCATGCCCAATGGGATATTACTACAACAACCAAGAGACAAGGAAATGAAAGAAAAAAAAGAAAGGAGACACAATCACCAAACATCTGAGTTAAGGAAAGGAAACAGGAGTGCAATACTTTGAACCAAGGATGCCTTAGTCAAATCATCAGCTAACATTTGAGAGGATTTTATGAGCTTGATTTTGATCCTGTGAGCTTGAAGTTCATCCCTCCTCCCTTTTGTGTTTAAATTTAAGTGTCTGGTTTTTGAGTTTGAGCCAAACTTGTGAATTTTATTGTTGAGTCCACTGTTATCAATGTTGAGGGGAATCACAGTCAAATATAAGTCAAAGATTTTGTTTACCAGAGCCTTGATCCAAGTTGCTTTGTGGTACAAGTCCACTAGCGCATTTAACTTGGCGTTGGTAGAGGACCACATGATTTTCCTTTGCTTGCAACTTTTCCAGGACACCAGACTTCCAAATACCATGCACAGACAGCCAGTTTGGGATTTCCAAGTAATGGGATTGTCGGCCCAGGATGTGTCAGAGAATACCTCCAGCATATTTGATTGGGGAAGGTACTTGAGTTCAAGTTGGTATGGTTGCATCAATTTCAGATATTTCCAGGTTTTCTTCAGCTTGTTCAAATGCATGATACCCAGTATATCATTGAAGTGGTGTAAGACTCCAAACGGTGCTAGGCTGTGGCAGTTCTGTGGAGGGGAAAGGTGCTGTTTAGGCTGCCCTCCTGAGTGTTACAAAAATATTTAAATGTAACCAAGATCAAAGTCCAGAACCTGGTGAATGGGGGTCCAAAGAGTAAAGGATAAAGATGGTAGAAGTTGGTAGCTGGGAAACAACACTATCTGAGGCAAGATGATGCCGGGGAAAAATTGAATAGAAGAAGTCAAGGATTGTTCAGAGTTCAACAGGACAAGGCAATTGTAAGTAACAACGTCCACAAGCTGATAGCTCTGGTTGTCAGCAGAAGCTTAAAAAAGATCAACTCAATCCCAAACAACCTCCAGGTTCTCAATGAACCTGCCCAACTCTCCACAATCAAGGGATTGAAGGGTACCAGATAACTGTGGGTGGCTGCACAAGACAAAGCTAATTGTTTGATGAAGCTCTAGAAGCAAAACAATAACTGATTCAAACAAGAATAACCCAACACTTCTCAAGGGACTCAGGAGTAGCGTGGCGGAATTCAACTTCAAAAGAAATAAAGGGAGGTTTAACACTCCAGTTTTTAAGCTTAATAAAACCTCTTCAGTCAAACGTGACTGGTTCCGGAAAGATAATCAAAGGATGATCAGGACCAGTATGGTTGGATAAAGGGATCAGGAGTGGTGTAACACACTCAAGAATTCAATCAGTCAAATTCTTCTTCAACCAGAAAGGCTATTGGTTGGTGATAAAGATCAAGGATCAGGATTTGAGTATGGAGGCTCAAAGATCAAGGGGCAATCATGGATATACCCAGAATTCAGTCTCAGATAAAGGGGAATGAGACCCCACAGATGATTTATTTAAAGATGATAATGATGATAATTCCATGATAAGATGCCATAAGATACCCCCCCATGCCAAAAGGCAGGGGAGAGGCCCTCCTTATATGGGCAGGAGGCCCTGTTAGACTATGTACAAGTGATACTACAGATAGAGCGGAATTTTTTTTTTTTTTTTTTTTTTTTTTAGACACTAGATGATCAGAAGAATAAATCACGCGGGCCAGTGGAAATCTGGCCTCCCTGACTGGGGTGGGATTTTTTCTCATACCTTCACCTTTCTTGCGTCCGTCCGCGGACGGGCGCGCGCAACAACACAAAGATCACCCACCCCTCACCCAAAGGCAGAAGGGGTGGGGAAAAATTGAACCAGACTTCCCGCAGATGTTTGCGGTAGACAACACTTTTCCACCCCCACCCAAAGATGGAAGCGGGGTGCAAGTGATTGATGGATTGGTGGAGTTGGTTGAGCAATTGGTCAATGTCAGCCAATTGCAGAGGGAGGTTTGAGTGGGAGTTGATAGGTGGTTGATGGCGGCTAATTCGTGGACCGAGGGGGATTGAGTGAAGAGAGAAGAGATGGAGGGTAGATAGACAAACGGGGATAAGGAACCATAGGGTAGGGAGAGTGAGTAGGAGTTCTTCGGGGCCAAGTGTTTGGAGCGAGTGAAGATGGCGGGATAGGAGCCGGGGGAGAACCTGATGGAGGATGAAGGGCTGATCAAGCTGGATGGGGATGAGGGCAATGATGCTGAGGACGCTGATGATGTCAGGGACCACGCATCCAAGTCTGATGAGGAGGACGAGTGGCAAGGGGAGACGGGGGCAAGGGTCTTGAAGTGGAAATGTTCAGGGTTGTGTTTTTTGCCATACTTGTTGACCAGGAACCCCACGCAACACTGTTGAAGGGAGAAGGCGGAGGTAGAAGAGTCCCAGGAGGGATGATGGTGATGGTGATGGTGGTGAAGTTGCAATTGGGACTTGGGGTGACGGTCTGAGCGGAGGAAGATTGGGCCAAGCGGGTCTTGGCCCACGCGTTTGGCCAAAAGGAAGGGGTGAACAAAGAGAGAAGGAATTGAACACAATGCCTAGTTGATGAGACCAAGAGAGGCCTTTCCTAGACCACTGGGACAGAGGAATGCTTGGCAGGATGAGGAAATTGGAGGAGTGATACTGATACAAAAAAAAATTCTGATTTTTTTTTTTTCTTGATGAATGACACCTAAATAAAAGAATTGTAAAAATTTTTGAATCTTCCACATCTGGTCCCGAGTGTCCAGATTTGGTCACCACAGTGGGCTAGGCTCAAAACCGCAAAACTGACATCCGGCCTGGTGTAGCAAGCTATGTGGTTTAGTAGTCCTATCACCAATTGATAGTTGATGTTTAACGCCCTGAATGCTGTGTGTTCTTTGTTGGTGGCCGGTTTGAGTTGCAGATTGCAATTGAGAGGTGTGGTTGAAACTGCAAATTCTCCCAAGCCTAATTCTTCTAATCCATGTTGGATGTGGTTGGGTTGACTAAGCAATATTCTGTCCTCCTCCACTTCTATCTTCATCCCAAGGATGGTATTTGGATCTTGACACGTTGATCCCTGGAACTTCTGTTTGAACTTTTCATCAAAACCCTGACCATCCCCCACCAGGATCAAGCCATCTAAATGGAAGAAGAGTTGGGATTTTCCATCCCCTGATAGGTAGAGGCAAGGATTTCACGCGGATTCATAGAAGCCAATCTCCTTGAACAAGTCCATCAATTTTTCATACCAGTTCTTAGGGGATTGTTTCAATCCATATAGTGATTTTTTGAGTTTGAGAAATTTTGGGGGTCGTTTTGAGCCTTTGGGGGTTTTAATAATAACTTCTTTTTCAATTGGGGAGTGTAGGAAAGCACTTTTTATGTCAAACTGTTACACTTTCTGCGCCGACTTCAGGGCATACACCAGCAATAGACAGAGTGTCAACGGTTTACCTGTAGGAGCAAAGTTTTCAAAGTAATTGATTCCTTTGATTTTTTGAAGCCCTGTACGCACAGTCTAGCTTTAAAATTCACCAAATCACCATGACAGTTTTCCTTCAATTTTTAGATCCAGGTTGTCCAAAGGGGATTTGCAGGTTTGTGTCTGTTGTATTCTTCCCAAACATCAAAAGATTCAATATAAGAGAGTTCTGCCTTCATCGCAGTGATCCACTTCACACTCTCTTGACAACCAACTGCATCCTTGTAAGTTTTGTTAAGTTATTGAAAGAAATCTTGATTACTATTGATTTAAGAGGGCTGCGCCGGAAGAGTAATCAGTTAAGAAACAACTAAAAAGAAAGTAAGAAAGAGGAGAAAGAAAGAAAGAAAGAAGATAACCAACAACTAGCACAAGACAGCTGTGACGAGTGATAGTTGAGTTTATTGAAAGAGTCACGATGGGAAAGAAGAGCAGCACAATTGTAGTAACTTTGATAAGGAAAAAGAGGCTGAAGGTCAGGTTTACAAAAATAGAAAAGCCAGCGACGGACAAAGATCTTACCAGTCAGTCCAGGATTGAAGAGACTGTCGCAAGACGTCGGAATTGAGATGATAACAAGCACAATAAAAGTAACAGAAAGAATAAAGAAAAGAAAATAAGAATCAAAGCAAGATAAAAAGAAGAAGAGAAGGAAAATCAAGGTACGATTAGATGTTGAGTGTTGATCTTGGGATTAGAGGTGATGATTCGAGGTGATGATCTTAAGAGTCTTGGTGAAGATTCTGATGAGCGTCATAAGAATTTGTGGTTCCTCATAGTCGTATGTGGTGGAATCTAGAAGTGATGCGGGATCCCCAAGGATGCGCGCGGGGATTCGTGAAAGGTGGTAGTGAGCGCAGAAGGATGAGGAGTTGCGGAAGGATGAGGAGTGTCACAGCAGAGGAGCGCGAAAGAGGGATTTATTTGACAAGTTTTGGGTTTGTATTAGTGAAAGAACCCATAGCGCTGAGGAGGCTTGATGGTAGATTGATCTCTGAGGGTTCTTTTCAGTCTTGTTGTTGGTATTGGAGCTGGCGGTTGTGGTTGTGAAACACGGGCTGGAGAATTGATGTGAGAGTTCAAACCTGTGTCTTCTGTTTCTGATGACTCCAAATCAGATGGGGAGTAGATATTGGGACCAGAAAATGAGTCATTCTCAGATCCATCCCTGTATTCAGTGAATTCCTGAGTATCTCTCTGCCAAGAAATCTCCTGACATTTCCCCTTTGAGATCTTGGGTACTTTAGCAGGTTCATTAGCACTAGGTTCTTCTGTCCAGTTGTGTCTTGGTATTGTCAAGATTGAATTTTGCAGAGTTGGAATTTTCAAAAACTTCACATGTTTCAAGCAAATGACAGAGTGGGATTTAGTAAGGATGCAATAAGAACGGAAGAGTGGATTGAAGCCTACTAAGATTCCCTCATCTCCTTTCTACCTGAATTTGTGCCCTGTTTCCTGCCGCAACAACAGGTACACACATGGACTGCTGACCAGTCTGAGATAGGACACCAGTAAACAGTGCCCATGTATTCAAGACCATGGCAAGTCAGGATGATCTTCCCTTGGGATTTGGTTGAGCATTAAGGCGCTGGATTTGATCACCTTGTTCCACAGTTTTTCAGGCATGAGAGCGTCTTTGAGGATGGTCCTAGTTGACTCAACAATGGTTCTGTTTGCTCTTTCTGCCTTGCAATTGTGTTCTGGACAATAGGGTTCCAAGATGACTTGGCAGATGTGGTTCTTGCCATAAAATGTTTGCAGCTTGTGGTTGACAAATTCAGACCCGCCATCAGAGCAAACTTGGGATGGATAGTGTCCCCTGCGCCTATTTTATTTTTTGATCAGATCAATGATAATTGTGGGAGTTTCCTCCTTTGAAGTCAAAGGAAATGCGTCAATATACCCTGTTGCATTGTCCACCAGGGTCAAAATGAACCGGTGGCCTCCCCTGGATTGTGGCTTGAGAGGCCCCATGAGATTGAGGTGAATCCGTTCAAAGGCTTTGGTTGCTTTCATAGAGGTTCCTTTGAATGTTGATTTAGTGATCTTACTCTTGACGCAATTGATGCACTCAAAGTTGTTTTTGGTTTCAGCAGGGATGTGTTTAGTGAAATTCTCCAACCTTGAGATGGTGGCGTGGCCATAGTTGCAATGAATTTCCATGAGTTCCTCTTCCGCCGTCCATGTTACATTTGCAGAATGGCACTGAAGCATAGCTCAATCAAACTTAGGAGTTTCCAATGTGTAAAGATTATCAACAATTGTACCACCAACAACCCTGCGCCCATCCTTTGAGATGTTAAATTGACTTCCGCTTCCTTTCAGCGCGCATCCTGATTGATTGAGCGTTCCAGTGCTTATCAGATTGATAACCAGGCTAGGCACATAGAACAAATTGGAGAGTTCAAGTGTGAAATCATCCCAAACCATCAGTACTGAGCCTCTCCCCTAAATCTAAAGTTCCTCGCCCTCCTTGCCCGTCTTGATGAACTGACTTTTGCAAGGAGCCATGTCTTTGAAGTATTGGCTTTTGTTGATCATATGAATTGAGGCTCCACTGTCCAGGATAAACCCTGATTTGGGATTTCCATGATCAATCCACATTGAGAGGAGTGCAAGATAATGAGCCACCGGCTTCAATTTTGGCTGAATCTTGCAAGACTTCCATTTTTCTTTTTGTTCTTGCCACCAGTCAGGTGCTGCCTTGGGATGTAGGTGCCAGCAATTGTCCGCGGAGTGGTGTTTATCCTGTTTTGGGTTGTGATAGCCTTCAGTGAACCTCTGGTGTTCTCCAGATTTGTTGAGGGTATTCAAATTAGTCAAAGCCACTTCTGTTTGAGAGTGTTGATTGCCCAAGGTGGTCTGAGCCTTGGATTCATTCTTTAACTGCGTGAAATGATTCAATAAATATTCAACGGATAGCTCTTTGTCTGTGTGCATGATTTGGCGTTTGATGTCCTTCATTGGTTCAGGAAATTTGAAAAGTATGTGGTAGGCCAAGATGTCATTTGGAAGAATGATCCCAACTTCAGAAATTTTCTTCAAACAGACTTTTGCCTTGGTTATGAAGTCTTCTATCTGATCCGGGAAAAACGTCAATTAAAGAAAGTCATTGAAGATCCAAGCCCTATTCAATGCTTGTAAGGATGCATATTTGTCAATGATGGCCTTCCACAGAAGTTTTGCAGAGTTCTTGTTGTGCGGGGTGACAAATTTTTCATGTGTGGATGCTTCCAACCTTGAGATTATGAGAAGCTTGATTTCATCGTTCACGTCTGGGCCAAGACCCAATGAGTTGTTGTTGATAGGTATTGAGCATCTGCAAACGTCAAGGATGGCATCCATCTTATCTTTTGATACGCCATAGTTGTCCTCCCTAAGTCTGGGGATTTTATCAAGGGCAGTCTTCAGTATTGCCTGCCTAAATCCCTCAGATGAAGAGCGGGCCATCATTTTCTAGTTGTTTTCTAATTGGTTGGGTTGAGATTTGAGTGTTGAAAGAGTCCCCTTTTGGCTTTTAACCGTGTTAGAGTTATGAATTGATAGTACTAAAAACTGGGAACTGAGAGAGACAGAAAGTCAACCAAGAGACAACAAGATTAGTTAAGAAAAAGAAGTCACAAACATCTGGCATTGAGTGGATTGAGGTATGAGGAGTTGAAGGTATGTGAGTTAATTGAGGGTGATTAAGGAAAGGCAATGGTGACAATAGAGAGGCAACAAGACTGAGAAGGACATGAGCTAAACAAGGGATTGAGTCAATGAGAGGAGAAAGAAGAGAACAAGAGAGGAAAGTAGGAATATCTTACCAGTCACACAGACAGGGCTCAAGAGGTTATTTCAGGCAGACAAGAAGAGATTACAGGGGAGATTAAGGGTTTCTGAGAAACCAGAGAAGATGAAGGTCCTAGTGAGTAGAGTCAATGGAACCAGAGAAGATGAAGGTCCTAGTGAGTAGAGTCAATGGAAGGTGAGGTCAAAGGTGGGGTCGTTTCCCCAGATGGGATCAAGAGTTAAAGAGCTCAACAGCGTATACAAGTAGGAAAGTATGAAGTATGAAGGAATTTGGAGTATCTTCACTCTGTCCCCTGTCTGCCTAAGAACTGTGCCTGTGTACCCAGCAAAGACACCTCACAACTTAACATAGAACTCAAACGTTTCTTTTGTTATGAAAAAAAGAGCTTTTGTGAAAGTTTTCCAATTGGCTGTCATTCCTACAACATGCAATAGTGGGGTTTTGTACTTATTTGTTTTATAAGTAAAATCCAACATAGCAATATGATGGAATTGTTTTGAAAGCTTTACTTCCTCTGGATGTGCTAAGTACAGGGCCTCCAAGTGACCCTTGCCACTGAACTTTGACAAGTGAATCCAACCTGTTTCTTCAAGCTGTTCATATAGTACCTCCATAACACTTTTTCCCTTTAGTTCTGCAAGTTTGACCTTCAGCTTAGTTTTATAAATTGTTTGGTCATCAACATAATCCCCCCCATCAATCTTGCTCAATTTTCTCTTCAGTTGTAAGGTATTGAGCCCATCATTCATGCCTTCTACTAGATTGTCTAAGGCCACCCCCTAGATTCTCCTCAGTTGAGGATGCACAGAGGGATGTTCAGATGGTTGATGGTTATTCTGGGTTTCTTTGTAGGAGAGGCGCCACAAAGGTTCTGCCTTTGTGCAACTTGCATGTATTAAAAAATTTCACCCAACCTTCCTTGTGTGAGTTTGTCTAGACCGTTTGGTGAGAAGATTTCCTGAATAGGAACCATGTCTATCACAGGCTAAATCCACATATTGGTCAAGCTTTGAATTGAAAACTGTTAAAGCATAACCATGCTTCATTGCCCATGTTTGGCAATATTTTTGTGCCTCTTCCCTATTAGGAAAAGCTCTCAAGGGAGGTGGGTCAAGTGGATCTGCCATAGTTACATAGTTATATTGATGGCATGCACTCCATCAGTTTCAATCAAATTAAATACGGCAAAGACCAGTAACATAAAATGTTACTCACCATCAGCGGTCATGTCCACTTTTGAATCATTTTGTTCCTCAATTTTCACCCTTGATGAGGATGCAATTGGGGCTTCCAATGTTTCATTACCCAAATCCTTTTTTTCTTTTTCCAAAGCTTTGTTGATGGCACTATCAATGTAGACTTTCCATGCAGCCATGTCAGAAGAAGGAGGGCTTGCCACTGTTCCCATGCAAAAAATGCAATGGTATACTTCAGTATTCAATCCAACTTTCAATTGATCAAACAAAGTTTGCTCACTTTCAAGTTGAGAAAGAATTGTTTGCAGATTTTTATATGATTTATGATTTGATTTTTAACTTTAATTTCACTTGGGTTTCACTTTAATGTCTCTTTGGGATTGCTAGGTGTGGAACAACAGTCCCACAAATTATGCTTTTGTCCCAAATTTGGGTTGACAGAACCCAAGTGTGGTCCAGGGGATGCCCAAAATTCTGTCACAACTTCTGGGGTGTTTTACACCCCCAAACATGGCTCATTTGAGCCGTGTACAGGGGTACACGGCTTGAATGGGCCATTTTTGGGGGTTGCACGGCTCCTACACAACCCCCCGGGGGTCACGCCTGTTTGAAACGGCCCTTTGTAGTCTTATTGGGGCCCCCACGGCTCATTTGAGCCATGTAGGGCCCTACACAACTACCACACGGTTGGAGCTGTGAATTTAACATCACCCATAATAAATATATTATTAAAAAGATTTCAGCAATAATCCTTAAAATGATGGGATAAATCAAATGCAAGGCAATGTGGTTTGCCTTTGATGGTTGTTATTAATCAATATTAATAAATTTATTATCAAATAAATGAAATAGGGGCCACAATCATATTGAGGATCTTTAATAACTCTTGTTCAGGGAATTCACTTTGGAATCCATAGACCTGGTTACTTTGGAACCTTTAATTGATATTCTTAAAGGAGTTATTTCCTAAATATAAAATATGTGGTAGAGTGGCAGGGCTTTCTGACCAACCTTCAACTACATAAAAAAGAAAATAAACTCACTGGTATGTTATTTAATCCTTTAGGTACCTGTTTGGGACGTGTACTGAGGGGTTTAAACCTTTATCTGGGGTTAAAGGTTGTTCAGAAGCATACATTGATAAAAATAGGTTTTTGACGGATAATATTAATTGGACTAAAGCCATGAATCACCTACTTCTCTTATAAGTATTTTATCACTTTGGAATGGTGTCTGGATGTATATATAACTGGGTCTGGGGTATCAATAACCTCAAAAAGAGGCCTTTGTTTATATCTTTTTGAGTTCCATTTCAGCCCTTCTGAGGGCTTTAGGGGCCCAAGTTGATGGGTTCTAAGGCTAGCAGGGCAACCAATGTTGGAGCTGAATGTGTTCTAGGTGCTTTAGCACAGTAGTTTCCTATTCCACAGGGTAAGGGAATCATTGTACTATTTGATTGATTGATTGGCATGTGAATGACACCTTATTTCTTCACATGAGCTTTATTTTATTATTTATCCATAGTATATATTCCCAGATTGTTAATATTTATTCTTATTAGACCTTCCCACGGTCACTCTGATGTAATGTAAGTTCTCATTCTTTATTAATAAATGGGGACAAAAGAATAATAATGCTAGGAAAGTGTATAATATTTTTACATGCTTACTTTCCTCAGAGTTTCACAGGTATTTTGATGTCTTGAAGTACTCATTTTTGTCACTTTAAGGTATTTTTTAATGTTTTTCCATCATCTATTATCTATGTTTGACATTCTCATGTTTTCTTAATATATTCAGTAAAAATACATAAAAGGTACTTTTTAGGTAATTTTATAAATATTATTTATGTTTCTGATCATGCTCTACGCACAGAGATATTTATTACATATGTGAAATGTCTCCATATGGGTAGTAGCATGTTTAGGTGGTACCTCAGGTTTCCTGCTGTCAGACTTATCAATTTGGTCAGTAGTCCCGCGGCTGTGTACTTTTCAGATGCCTGGGACTGTGTACCCAGCTTGTCATGTCCTTTAGAAAGGGTAGCTTTGATGCTGCTCAGCCAGGTGCAGGTATCTTAGTTCCCCTGGCTGCATGCGGGAATTGTGACAAATCACTTTTCTGCGCATAACTCCTCAAATATACATAATTCACAGATTCTGCCTAAATTTTAACTGTGAAACATATCTGTAGGGTCTCAGATGAAATTTTAAAATAGCCAAAATCTCAAAGCCTTGCCTTCTTTGAATCCTTCATTAATTATTTCAAAATGCAAGGAGTGGGAATTTGGGGTAGGTGTCAGTGAGTGACCCCACCTTAAATTTGGTGGAAAATTTGAATTTGAAATAATATTTTAAGATCATTTCTTCCTTCAAGTATTTTTATTTTTATTCTTGTATTTATGTTTCTCTGTTACTTTTGAAGATTTCTCTGTAATAGTAGCAAGCCAAAATTCCCCCACTCCAAGATATGTCCATATCTGAAAAAAAATTGAGTTGGAGAAAAAAAACTCCATTTCTGCTTCAGTGTCTCTTACTGGCTCTATAGTTCCTAATATTTATAGGTACATCAGTTATATTGTTTTCTGGTAACCATTCATCTTTATCTGCAGATTCCCCTTTGTATCTGACTACGTATAGTCCAACATCTTTCCCTTTGGTTCTCTCCTTGTTTTCTCACATTATTCTGCTTACTTTAACTTTGTATTTCAGAGGGTCGGATTCAACTTGGATTATTACTGGAGGGAGTTTGTTTCCTTCTATGGGTTGAAAGTGTTTTTCCAACTTAACAGGTAATACTGGGTGCCTCCTTGGTAATTCTTCACTCAGAACTACTTCTACAGGATTTTTGCCCCATATTTTCTTGATAACAAAAGGTCCCACAAAGGCTGGCTTCAAGCTTCTATTCCCAGCTAGGTTGTTAACATTGGTGATGGATATCAAAATCTGATCTCCTATCTTAGATTTAGGTTCTTTATGTGATTTATCCCACCTATGTTTGTTATATTCTGTAGACTCTTCCAAAATTTTTGGGCATGACTATTTGCCAGATCTATCATCTTCTTAAAATCCAGGGAGGTAGGGTGAATAGTGGCTAATTCTTTGTTCTAGTTATTCCTAGGGAGCCTTGGAATCCATCCTCTTTTCAATATGTGAGGGTCTTCTTTAGTAGTAGAGTGTTTGCTACTATTGTAAGCCCTTTCCAATGTTGGGAGTAAGCTTACTCAATCATGACTGTATCCATCTGTATTTTTGTATTCTAGACCAAAGCTGCAGAATCTTCTTAAAATGTCCTCTAGTTTCTGTATCATTCTCTCAGATAATCCATCAGTCTGGGGATGATAAGCAGTGGAAAAATCTAAAGTAGACCCTAGTATTTCATGCCAATTTCACCAGAATTGAGAAGTGAATTTGGGGTCCCTATCAATGATTATAATATTGGTTATTCCTACATCAGGTATGATTTTATTCCAGAACAGCAAAGCAAATTCCACAGCTGTATTCTATTTGTGTTGAGGCAAAAAGTTTGCTTTCTTAGATTACCCTTCTACAATGACCCAGACAGAATTATAAGAGTGTGTTCCTGCTGGGGGTAGTCCTGTAAAAAAGCCCATGTTAATAATTTCCCATCTAGTCTTGGGTTCAGCAATCTTCTGTAGAAGTCCAAATCTCTTGCCAGTGGCTCTATTGGATTTTTGGAAAGACTCACAACTAGCAACATACTCAAAAGTGGCTTCTCTCAAATTTATCAACCAAGCAGTCTGTTTAACATTCTCTAGGTTTTCTTCAGCTGAAAAATTTCCTGATGAGAATTTATAATGGAATTCTTTTGATATATGCTGTATATGTTCCTTGTTACTTATGGTCAGCACACTGGAGTGATGATGCCTATAATATAGGAGACCATCCCATAAAATAAATCTACCAGCTTTGTATGCTTTGAGAAGTTATGATGGTAGGCTATTAGCAAAATCTTCTTCTCAAGACTCACATTCCATAATAGTGATAAATAACCTATGAACAGGGCATTAGTCTTTCCTTACTAAGTCAAAAAAATCAGTTTATAATTCACATATGTGAATTCCCATGATTGGAGCTTCTAATGCAAGAAGTTTAATGTTCAAGATGGGGAAGATATCATGATCTTCTGGATAATAAGCTGGGTTTCTAGGATCATTAGGCAATGCATTTACTTAAACTGTCAGAATTCTGGTATTTAGCACCAGTCTTATGGACTATGTTCATCTGCCCTCTGTACTGTTGTATAGCAATTTGCCATCTGAGCATATTCCTACTAGGGGTCTTCATATTAATTAGAGGCCTTACAGAATTTCAGCCTGTAATTGATTTGGATTTTGTTGATTCTAAGTAGTAGTGTATCTTTTATAAAGCCCACACTGGAGCCAGACATTCCATTTGGCTGGCTCCATGCCTTTTCTCAGTATCTTTGATCTGCCTAGATATGAAAAGTACAGGTTTTTCCACAGGTCTATCTCCTTCTATCCTTTCTTGGTGTAAGGTTGCTCCCAATCCATCCATGCTAGAATCAATGTATAGTTTGAATTTTTTGGAGTAGTCTGGTTCAATTAGTAGTGGGTTAGACTTCATTGCAGTTTTTAATTCTTCATAATTTTTCAACCTCTCATTTTTTATTTAAAAAAGAGTATTTTTGTTGCATATCTCATACAAAGGTTTAGTCAGCATGGAAAATCTTGGGATTTATTGCCTGTAATAAATGCAAAAAAGAATGAAGGATGGCAATTTTTTTTTATTTTGAGCCATTGGTCTATTCATTACAGAAGCTATCTTGTTTTGATCATTAGCTAGGTTCAATCCAGAGACTATATGTCCCAAATCTTTTAGTTCTCCACAACCATAGTTGCGTTTCTTCATAGATACTTTCAATCCTACTTTGGAAATTGTCTGGAGGACCAATCTGACCTGGTTTATGTGATTCTCCCAATAATCAGAGTATATAATAACATCATCCATGTAAAGCATCATCCATCCTTGCCTGATTTAAGTTTCTAGTACCGTATCCATCATTTTTTGGAAGTGTGATGGGGAATTCTTTATACCAAAGGGCATTCTGAGTTATTTGTATATACCCAAGTGAAAAATTATTCTAATAAACCTTCTACTCTCAGGAATTATTTTTATCTGATGAAATCCTTTGAGCATATCCATATTATTAATTTATTTAGCTTTTGAAAAGGTATGCGGGGCATTTTCAATCCAGGGGATAGGATAATATTCTGCTTGAGTATAGTTATTCAGCATTCTGAAGTATCCTGCCATTCTTGACTTATCATTGTTCCATGATATTATAACGGGAGTAGTCACGTGTACTTTTTCATTATGTCCTACCTTCCTCAATACTTGCAGATTTATCAGTTCTTGAATGTGTTCTTCAAGCGCTAGTCTAGGTTAAGGGCTAGATGGATAGGCAGGTATCCTTAGTTTATGTGTATAAAGAGGTTCAATGGTTAAGTTCAGTACCCTTTCATACCCTTTGATATTAACAATAGGATTATCTTTTCTAATGAAAGCATTTTGGTTTTCAAAACACACTGTCAGTATTTCTTTCTTCTGTTCCTCAGAAAGTTTCTCATTTAAATCAGCCTGTGAAAAGTATTCCTGATTGAATTCTTCTAGTTGTTTCTGGTAAGTAGAATTGGGAGCATTAGTCTGGATAGTATATATTTTGAATTTTTTTTCCCAATTTCCTCCTACATCAAAATATCTTCCTTTACTTTGGAATACATCTATGCCATATAGACACAAGGCATCATTACCTATTATGAGGTAGTCACATGATCCATTAATTAGCACTAAAAATTCCACTTCAATCCTCAGAGATCCTTTTTTATGAGGTAGCGCTATAGAATCATTTTAAACTCTAATAGCATTCATGGTTGAGTTACAAGATCTGAACTGAGCTTTTGATATGTGAAAAAGGTGTTCTTTCCAAGTGGGATCACATTTTTTTAAGAAGTAAGTACAGACACAGGAACAAAAATCCCCACTATCAAGTAAGAGTCTTACTGGTTTCTCTTTATACAATTTGGTTGCATAGCAAGTCTTCCCAGGAGTATAACTTTTTCCACTCATAGGTTTGACTGTCAATGCCTTGGCTTCAATGATATTTCTAGGGATTATAGAAGGATCCCATTGCTGAGGTAAACTGGTGTCACCATGGATATTATTGATTTCTACAGAGTTTCCTATATCCCCTTCTATTACATTTATATGATTGGTCATGACCATTTCACACTCTGATAGTGATCCTTCAGTATCAGCAGTTTCCTCATAAGTCAAGTTCTCTTCATTCTATGGTTCTCCCTCTAGTAATTCTATTTTTCTTTTGGGTAAGGGGCAATCTTGTCTCATGTGCCCATTCTTGTTACAGTTCCAACAAGTACCAGGTCCTCTTTCCTTATCTTTATATTCAATAGGTTTCTTAATTTCAGAGTTTATCAGGTGAGGAAGTTGGTCCCTGGTGTTGTTAGTACTAAAGCTTTCTCTAGGCTTGGAGGGAGCCTTCTTTTCCAACCCATTTATATCTATTACCTGTTCTAACACATTGATCAGTGTTGGTGGGTCAGCATCCATACTCATTCTGCATCTTACACCATGATGAAGATGACCAGGACACAGGTTAAAGAGCCTTTCATTAACCTCTTCTTGGTTAGAACCTGGTCAAAATCAATCTAATCTCTTATTTTGTTCCAGACAACACTTTCGAGGTTTAATCTTAGAGGGGTCAAATAAGGAATTTTCAAAATTCTTCATCGTTTTTCTTTTCCACATCCTAGAACCAAATTGTTTGTCAATTAGGAGTTTCCAAGAATCCCATGGCAAGGATACTACTTCTTTTCTCTCACTGATGAACCAATGTAGAGCTACTCCTTCTAAGAGCCTTGGTAGCCTTACTACAGCTATAGCCTTTGGTAAGTCATAATATTTTATAGTGTAATCAATAAAATTATTAAAATTAATAAGGTTATTTTCTCCTTCTCCAGGGAACTTAGACAATTCAGAGATATTTGGTCAAAGATTGAGAGCTTGTTCAGTTTTTGGAGTGGGACTAGGCCTGAAAGTGTCACTACTTTGCATTATAGTTAAGGGTGGTGCATGGGAGTATTAGTTTTTCTGAGAGGTTTTGGTTCCTCTGTGGTACTCCCCAAGGGGTTGGTAAGACAGAATTTTAAGTCCCTAAGATCATTTTTGATCAATTTAAGTTGCAGTTCCACTTTATTATTAAGCAAATCCAATTTTTCACTAAGGGGGAAAATAGAATTATTAGCAGTATTTTTATTTCTTCTTCTAATGGTTGAATGGAAATAATAAAATCTTCTTCAATAGTTGAAAATATATTCTCAATACTTTCATTGTGACCAGCTTTACCTTGATTTATCTTTTCCATGAATTGATCCATCTGTACATTAAGATCAGCTATTTCCACCGCTTTTGATTGATTATCAATTAATTTGGCCACTAATGAGGATAATTTATCCATTTGGGTATAAATACCATCCAATTTACCACAAAAAATCTTGAAATTAAGATGCATATCATTGGAAAAGGAAGCAATTAAATATGAGTTTGGTTTAGGCAAGACACTAGTTTCAGGATTAGAAGCTAATTGTGGTACACTTTTTTACACTTTTGAGCTAATGATATTATCCAATCCCAATCTTTCATTCCCTTGGGCTTTGGATGGGAAGAGCATCTCTTATTTCCTGATACTTTTCCTTTCAGTTGGGATTATTGATCCCATGGATTCCATTTGTCTACCTAGGTCTCCACCTCTTTCCTGTGTATCATCTTTGGAAGAACTATCTGGTTAGCCTTTTCTTGGGATATTAACTTTTTCATGGAGAATAAGTCTTTGTTGGACTGAGCCTCTTTGAATTCTTCCCAATATTTCATGTTTTCTTTCACTATTTCTTTGATCTTGGCTTCCTTGGCCAGATTCTGCTGGGTTGGCTGTATAGAATCCTTTGGCAAATGTAAGGGGTTTTGTTCTGCTATTTTCTTGGGCACTAGTTTGGGGGAAGGAAGCAATACTTGGGCTTGGTCTTTCTCCATTAACATCTGACTCACAGGCTCTAAGACCTTCATGGTTTTCATTATTGGCTGCCTCATGGTTACTGGAGGCTCCTGGCAAAGATCCATAGGATGGAACTCTTCCTGAGGCACTTTAGTTGCATCTGATCATATTAAAATATCATTAGTATTTTCTTACAAAGAAAAAAAACTGTAATATTAAAAGTTTTTGAATTAATTAAGTTGATATTCAAAGGTGCTAAAACTTCATCAGGACTTAATTTATCCTTTACAGGTAATCAAACAGGATCTTGGTGCGTTCCAATCAGGTGTTCTCCAGTCCAATCTATGTTTTCAGTATTTACAGCAATGTCTGGTATCTCTTGATCCAAAATATCAGCTTCAGGTGAATTAATTTCTTGGATAGGAGCAATCACTAATGGTGCAAAAGGCATATTTTATTTTTAAACAAATTATATTGATATTATTTTAATATTAAATAATTTTATAAAGTTTTTACTTACTTTTATATTTTAAGAAGAAAAATATAGGTCATTTCCTCCAAGCTTTCTGTTTTATCAGTAAAGGTTGAAAGTAAATGGCCCTTTCAAGGTCCTCTTGTTCAAAGATTTCATCTGGCTTTTTGGAGTGCAGAGAGATTTCACATTGTTGAACTGGCATTAAAGCCTCCCAACCTGAAGGTTTATAATTTTTCATATATTCTTTTTTTTGTAATTTGAAAAGATTTAAATAGTATAATATTAACTCTGCATTGTTTTTCAGGTAAACTCCAAAAAGAATTAATTATAAATCACAGTTGTAATTTCAGATAAATTATATCTTAATTCAATTTACGTGAAAATTTCTGGTCCAAGGTATTAAATATAATAAATGGAATATTTCCCGGTTAGACCCCCAGTTTTCAGCCTCCTGGATGCCAAGGTCCTTGCTACCTTTTAGCTACCAGAGTTGATAGAATAAATAAAAATATATTATCAAAAAGATTGCAGCAATGATCCATAAAATATTTGGATAAAGCAAATGCAAGGCAATATGCTTTGTTTATTGATGGTTAGTATTAATCAATATGAATAAATCAATTATTAAATAAATGAAAGAGGGGCCAAAATTATATTGGGGATCTTTAAAACCTCTTCTTCAGGGAATTCACTTTGAAATCCGTAGACCTGGTTACTTTGGAACCTTTAATTGATATTCTTAAAGGATTTATTGCCTAAAGATAAAATATATATAGCATATATATTGGCAGGGCTTTGTGATCAAGCTTCAACAACATAAAAAGGAAATTAAACTCACTGGTATTTTATTTAATCCTTTAGGTACCTGTTTGGGACGTGTACTGATGGGTTTAAACCTGTATCTGGGGTTAAAGGTTGTTCAGAAGCATATATTGATAAAAATAGGTTTGGGACGCATAATATTAATTAGACTAAGGACAGGATCACTTACTTATCTCTTATAAGTATTTAATCACTTTGGCATGGTGTCTGGATGTATATATAACTGGGTCTGGGGTATCAATAATCAAAAAAAGGGGCCTTTATTTATACCTTTTTGAGTCCCATTTCAGTCCTTCTGAGGGCTGTAGAGGCCCAAGGGGACGGGTGCTAAGGCTATTAGGGCAATCAGTTCTTGCCCTGCATGTGATCTAGGTGCTTTAGCACAGGTAGTTTCCAATTCCACATGATAATGGAGTTATTCTGCTATTTGCTTGATTTATTGGCATGTGAATGACACCTTATTTATTCACATGACCTATATTTTATTATTTATCCATAGTATATATTCCCAGATTGTTTACATTTCTTCTTAGTATACCTTCCTACGGTCAATCTGATGTTATTTATGTTCTATTTATTCATTAATAAATGGGGACAAAATCATAATAATGCTTTTGGGCTTTATTCTAGAAATTCTGCTTATTCACTTAAAATAATTAATTAAAAATATATCCTATGGGAAAGTATATAATATTTTAACACATTCATTTTTCTCAGATTGTCACAGGTATTTTGATGTCTTCAAGTACTCATGTTTGTCACTTTAAGGTAGGTTTTAATGTTTTTCAATCTGCTGTTATTTATTTTTGAAATTCTCATGTTTTCTTAATATATTCAGTAAAAATATGTAAAAGATAATTTTTAGGTAATTTCATAATTATTATGTAAGATCTGTTCATTGTATACCCACGGAGACATTCATTACAATATGTGACATGTCTCTGTCTGGGTATTAGCATGTTTAGGCAGTACCTCAGGTTTCCGGCTGTCAGACTTGTCAAGTCAGTATGTAGTCCCGCAGCTGCATACTTTTCAGATCCCTGGGACTGTGTAACCGGCTTTTAATGTCCTTTAGACAGGGTAGCAGTGCTGCTGCTCAGCCACATTCAGGTATTTCAGTTTCTGCAGCTGCATGGAGGAATTGTGACAAATCACTTTTCCATGCGTAACTCCTGAAATATACAGAATTCACATATTCTGAAAAAATTTTCAATATTATACTTATACATAGGGTCTCAGGTGATATATTGAAATAGCCAAAATCTCAAAGCTGTGCCTTCTTTGAATCCTTCATTCATTATTTAAAAATTCAAGGAGTGGGAATTTGGGGTAGGTGTCAGTGAGTGACCCTACCTTGAATTCAATGGGGAATTTGAATTTTAAATAATATTTTGACATTATTTCTTCCTTCAAGTATTTTTATCTTTATTCTTGTATTTATTTTTGTTTCTGTTAATTTTGCAGATTTCTCTGTAATAGCAGCAAGCTGACAACAACCCCCTGGGGGTTGAAAACTACCTGGGTATTTTCTCTTCTTTTTTTCAATTTTTTCCAATTTTTCTTTTTTTTCTCTTTTTTTCTTTCTTTTTTCCTTCTTCTTTTTTTTTTTTTTTATTTTTTCCCCCTTTTGTTTGATTTTTTATTCATATTTTTCAGCCTCCTGGATTCCAAGACCTTTCTTCTCTTTAGCTACCAGAGGTGATAGAATAAATAATAAATATATTATTCAATAAATGCAGCAAAAATCCATAAAATATTTGGATAAAGCTATTGCAAGGTTGATTTGTTTGGTTATGATATTAATCAATATTAATAAATTGATTATTAAATAATTTAATAGAGGGGCCACAATAATATTGGGGATCTTCAACACCTGTCTTCAGGGAATTCACTTTTAAAACACAAATACCTGGTTACTTTGGAACCTTTAATTTATATTCTTAAAGTATATATTTCCCAAAGATAATCTATATATAAAATATCTGGTGGAGTGGCAGGGCCTTTTAACCAAGCTTCCACGAAAGAAAAAGGATAATAATACTCACTTGTATATTATTTGATCCTTTAGGTCCCTGTTTGGGAAGTGCACTGATGGGTTCAACCTATTACTGGGGTTAAAAAGGTTATTCAGCAGTTTTTATTGATAAAAAGGGTTGGGACGGATATCATTAATCAGAATAAAGCCATAAATCACTTACTTATCTCTTATAATTATTTGATTACCTTGGAACAGTGTCTGGATGTAAATATAAATGGGTCTCTGTATATCAATATCCTCAAAACAGCTCTATATTTATAGCTTTTTGAGCCCCAATTCTGTCCTTCTGAGGCATACAGGGGCTCAAAGGGGCGGGTGCTAAAGCTAGCAGGGTAACCAGTGGTAGCCTGTCACGTGTTCTTGGTGCTGTAGCACGGTTAAAATCTAATTCCACAGGGTGTGGGAATTATTCTACCTTTTAATTGATGGTTAGACGTGTGAATAACACTAATCTATTCACATGATTTATTATTTAATTAATTATCTTTAGTGAATATTCCAAGGATGTTAATAATGCTTCTAGTAGAAATTCTACGGATAATCTGATGTCAAGTGGGTTCTCATTATGTATTAGCTGATTGGGGTAAAATCATGATATTGATTATACTCCTTATTTTCAAAATTCTGTTGATTTACCTAAAATAATTTATTCAAAATATAACCTATTAGAATTCATGTAATATCTTTATATCATCCTTTCCCTTAGTATGTCACGGAAATAATGATGTCTTGAATTTCTCACAATTGTATATTTAAAGTATTTTAAGATATTTTACAAATATTAGTTATCTTATTTTGGACATATTTGGTATTTTAAATTATATTTCATAGAAAATATGTAGAAAGGTGATTTAAGTATTTTTAGATTATCTATTTTCTACAGGGACATTTATTACATATGTGGAATTTCCCTGTCTAGGTTGTAGCACCTTTACATGGTACCTAGGCTTCTCAAGCTGCCTGTCACTCTTTCAGCCCATAGTCCCGCACCTGAGTACTTGTCAGATGCCCTGGGATGCGTACACGGCTTGTCAGGGGACGCTGACAGGGTGGCAGTGCTGCTTCTCAGCCGCGCGTGGGTGTATTGGTTGCCACAGCTGCGTGCAGGAATTGTGACAAATCACATTTCTGCCTGTAACTCCTCCAAATCACAGAATTCTTGTATTCTGTCACAAAATTCACTGTGAAACTTATACATGGGGTCTCATGTGAAGTATTAGAAGGAAAGTGTTAAATTCACGGCTCATTGAGTTGTGTACACCACTCAATGGGCCGTGTGGCCTCCTACACGACTCAAATGAGCCATGTGGCATGCTACACAACTCAAATGGGCCGTGTGGCATACTATATGGCTCAAATGGGCCGTGTGGTATGCTACACAACTCAAATGGGCTGTGTGGCATGCTACATGTCCCATTTGAGTTGTGCGGCACGCTAAACAACCAAAATCAAGTTTTGTAGCCTCCACTAAATGATAAATAATGAATAATAAATAATGAATAATGAATAATGAATAATGAATAATGAATAATGAATAATAAATAATAAATAATAAATAATAAATAATAAATAATAAATAATAAATAATAAATAATAAATAATAAATAATAAATAATAAATAATAAATAATAAATAATAAATAATAAATAATAAATAATAAATAATAAATAATAAATAATAAATAATAAATAATAAATAATAAATAATAAATAATAAATAATAAATAATAAATAATAAATAATAAATAATAAATAATAAATAATAAATAATAAATAATAAATAATAAATAATAAATAATAAATAATAAATAATAAATAATAAATAATAAATAATAAATAATAAATAATAAATAATAAATAATAAATAATAAATAATAAATAATAAATAATAAATAATAAATAATAAATAATAAATAATAAATAATAAATAATAAATAATAAATAATAAATAATAAATAATAAATAATAAATAATAAATAATAAATAATAAATAATAAATAATAAATAATAAATAATAAATAATAAATAATAAATAATAAATAATAAATAATAAATAATAAATAATAAATAATAAATAATAAATAATAAATAATAAATAATAAATAATAAATAATAAATAATAAATAATAAATAATAAATAATAAATAATAAATAATAAATAATAAATAATAAATAATAAATAATAAATAATAAATAATAAATAATAAATAATAAATAATAAATAATAAATAATAAATAATAAATAATAAATAATAAATAATAAATAATAAATAATAAATAATAAATAATAAATAATAAATAATAAATAATAAATAATAAATAATAAATAATAAATAATAAATAATAAATAATAAATAATAAATAATAAATAATAAATAATAAATAATAAATAATAAATAATAAATAATAAATAATAAATAATAAATAATAAATAATAAATAATAAATAATAAATAATAAATAATAAATAATAAATAATAAATAATAAATAATAAATAATAAATAATAAATAATAAATAATAAATAATAAATAATAAATAATAAATAATAAATAATAAATAATAAATAATAAATAATAAATAATAAATAATAAATAATAAATAATAAATAATAAATAATAAATAATAAATAATAAATAATAAATAATAAATAACAAATAACAAATAAGAAATAAGAAATAAGAAATAAGAAATAAGAAATAATAAATTATAGATTATATGGCGTAGTGTATGGGCCCCCACGCGTTGAGGGGCCCTACACAACTCCCAAAGGTTGTGTGGGGCCCTACACGACTCCCACAGGCCATGTGGGGCCCTACACGACTCCCACAGGCCATGTGGGGCCCTACATGGCTCCCACACGACTGGAGCCATGTACACGGCTCCCACATGACTGGAGCCGTGAATTTAACATTACCCATATTTAAATGGCCAAAATCCCAAGGCTGTGTTTCTTTCCAAATCTTCATAATTTATTTTAAAATATAAGCAGTAGGAATTTGAGGTAGGTGTCAGTGAGTGACCCTACCTTAATTTTTATGTAGATTCAGATTTTGAAATAATTTTTCCAATATTATTTCTCCTTTGATAAGTTTTCATTTATTTATTTTATTTATGTTATTCTGTTACTTTTGCAGCTTGCTCTGCAATAGTAGCAAGCTGATAATATTGATTCATTTTAATTTTATTTCCTTTTTTTTGCTTGGGACCCTGGAGTTGTGAAAAGCATGCTCCAACTCAAAATGGGTTCTGAACAGCTGTTTGTGACTTCAATGGGTTGTGAACTGTGCCACACAACCCAATTTGAGTTGTGTACAGGTTGTGTAGGTTCACAAATTTAACACAGCCATTTTTGAAAGAAATGTGCATTTTGATTAATTTACAGCAAGATACATTAGCATGGGCCAAATGGAAACTGTCATACCCCCACACAAGGGACAATTCAAGAGAGTGTTGTCTTGAGGTCTACAATTTCAAAGAATTCAATCTTATCAGGACCTGAGAAACACATGGTTTCCTTGATGTTGAAATGATATACCACACAGATAACTGATCAATCTCCTGTTAGTGACCAAATTACTGAAGCACTTTCCCACACTGTGGATTTGATGAAAATTTTTAATAAGCTTTATCACAAAAAAAGCCAAACTCAGAAACTAGATCAATTCCTGATTTTTTTCAAATGCAACAGTATTTTGAACTCTGAAATTCTTCAAGGAAATCTTGACCAAGCCCACAGCTTTTTTCCAAACCCAAACCCCCCAAGGCTCAAAAGAAAGTACCAACTGACATTTGAGATTACTTCTGAAAACAATCAAACCCACGCTTAATTGACAAAAAAAGTCTTCCCTGCAAGTGTGGAACACGCTTTAGTTGGAATTTCTCTTTTTCCGGTTGTTATATTCACGCAAGGTCAATTACAAGTGACCCTGTTCTGTAGATCAAGTCTCTTGTTTGGTTTTACATTTCTCCTGGTGTTTTGAGGCCACCCTGCATTCAGTTGGCCCCACGAATTTTATCTCCAAATTTGATTCAAATTTTCCTGTCAATAAACCCCTTTTCAGTTCCAAACTAGCCCAAGACTGAGCGCCATGAAAGTCACTGAAACAATAGCAACGTTGAGGGGTCCAATGGGACGACGCAGATTCTTAGCCTCCCTTGGACTTTTCTTCAATCCTACAAATCAGGAGAAGGGAACCTGAGAATACGCAAACTTACGTTCATCAACTTGTTTACCAATAGTCTGTTTTGTATTGCCGCCCCGATGTCCCGCGTCCTTTGTCACTCTTAAAAGCAATGGTTGCGGATTGTTAGGGATCGCATATTGAATCGCAGCAGCGTACTTGAAGCTGTGCAAAGGGACGACTCGATCGTCGTGATCTGAAAATCATGCACACGCGAGGCACCAGTCATTAGATCATGACACCTTGCTGTCACTCAACGTTTCTCAGCAATATCGAATAAAGGTTGACTGACCGGATGTTTCTAGCATTAAGGCAGGATAGTTGGCCCCAGAATTGATGTTTTGCAGCGGGGCATACCGAGAGATATAATCAAATGGCTCCGGTTTGTTGGGATCACCATATTCTGGAATCCACGCAGCCCTGGTTTGGCCAGCTTCAGTCTAAATAAAACAACTGAAAATCCCGGCTTCTCTCTATCACTTTATAAATCAACTGTTGAGCTCACCCGATAGTAAACCGCGGAAACCTCAGCATATCCAGAACGCCAACCTCAGAAATGACTGCTCCGAACAATTCGGGAGCTTGATTCGCACACGCTGCGACCAATAGGCCTCCATTACTGCCGCCCAAAATAGTGACTTTATCTGGTGCCACGTATCTGTTGGCCACCAAGTATTTTGTTGCATACTGAAAATCGTCAAAGACGTTTTGTTTTTTTTCCAGGCTGGCAAAATGATCGTAGAAGCATCATCAGGTGCAATCGGTCGGAACAAATAGGAGTCACCCTACTTGATCTCGGAAGGATCCTTCATGGCTGAGACATCACATACGAGCCGGCTAAATGCCACTTTTCTCCAAATTCATCCCCCCCTCTGATGTTGGCAACAGCAAGAACTCCGCCAAAACGCGCTACAAACATTAAGTTACTCAAAGAAAAAAAAGGATGCACACTGATCCCAAAACCGCCCTGAAGTGGATTAGGAGTTTGGATGATTATGTAAAAAAGTTAAATTGGCGAGCAGGCTTAGGATCATAAAACATGAATGCTCACATATCCGTACTGCAGACCGGGCGCACTTCCATTCTGATTGAAAGTTTTCGAATGAACGATGAACATCGGGACTCGGGTACCATCCTTGGAGGAGTAGAATACTTGTTTGGTTACAAACCGATCGGGATCAAATCCATCCACCTGGTCACTGCGAAAGATACTGAGCTCCTGCCCCGCTTGACGATCAAAGCGATACCTGCAAAAACGCGAGCAGAGAAATTACATGAGCCAACTCTAAGACTGAAAAATGAGTCCTCAAACTCCATCAAAAACCACGAGAACAAACTACCCAACTTAAGACTCACCAGTAGATTGTCCCAGGACTGACAAAACTTTTGACTTGATAGAAAAACTCGATGTCACCCGGAGTCCCCATGAGCTCAGTCACGGCGCTGATCATACCTTCACCAACCCTTTTGATCCGAGTTCCCGAGGCGAGACTGTAGATATATAATTCGTCTTTGGCCACCTTTGAATAACGGAGAACAGCAGAGTTACCGTTGACAGGCCAAAACCATCCAAGAACAGCATCGGGATCCTCAGGAACCAAATCCTGAAATCCTTGCCCAGGCTTGCTAATGTCGTAAGTTACAACTACGGAAAATCACACTCATTTCCTCAATCAGGCCATGATCAAGCATTGACTGGAATTTTAGCTTGGGATCAACTTACTTTTGCGATTTGGTGCATTCATGCTACTCAAGAGGTATAACAAAGTACCATTGTTAGAAAAGTAGAGCCATTGACTATTAAAATCTTGCACTACTTTTTCCCATTTCATGTTCCCTGAAACCGGTTGTGTCGTTAGATCAGCAAACCAGATCTGGTTGGAAGTTTGGGTGCCTTGGGTCACTTGCACAACAAGATACTTTCCGCTAAAGATGATGTACCTCTCAATATCAATTTGGAATGAAACGGTACGTTGGGAAAAAATTCAAGCACTAACTCTTGAGAAACTTGATGATGCCAAATATAAGTAGGATGATTAGGATCCTGGATTCAAGATCATTGCGTTTCAATAGAGAATATATCAGGCTTGAAATTCATTAAAGAAAGCGTGCGTATGGAATTTACCTTCATGATGACAACATCATTGCTCGTTGGACTGCCTAGGTTATGGAAATATAGCTGAAGGCATCATTTTCGAGCGCGAAAGAGAATCGAAACATGAATTTTTGAATGTTAAAGTCCAATATGAAGCTATCGATTAATGATTGATAAACTATAACCTCAACACTAACCATATTGTTGGCATCTGTTGATTCATGAGGATATTTCGAGTAAAAAAATCCTAAACATTCATTTAACACCCGAAATTACCATCAGGATCCATGTCCCCATAATGGCACAAGGGTCAGTCTGATCGGTTAATTTCACACTATGAGGCGCCGCAGGACGATGAACAAGGCAAGCAGATTGTTCCTCACCAGAATCATCCTTCACCCAACTGACGCCGCTGAATTTGACACGTTCGATCTCGTCAGGCAGTCGACCGGGGTCCTCTCCTCTCTTTGCCCCATCTTGGGCCGTTTTTAGATGCGGTGAATCAGCCCGGCGGACATGAATGGTGTAAGCATCGCTTCCATCTAGTGATATGCCATAAGCCACGTATTTCCCGGTGTAGGAAAACTCAACGAAATTGAGTGATGCGGTACCGTCACTCGAAAATATGTTGGGGTCCAGGAAAAGCTGACCGCCGGGTTGTTTAGGTCCAGCCTTTTTGATGGCTTCTTCTACCTCTCCTTTCTTGACACGGTACCAGATGTCTTGAGGCAATAAACCTGAATTGAAGGTAAAGTAGTAGAATCCATCTCTTGTGACCGTCGGGGTACCAAAGGTGGCATGATTCCAATCTTTTGTGAGTGCTGTACGGATTTCTTCGCGATGAGGATATGTTGATAGGTACGCTTCTGTGAAATTTTGTTGATTGGAAATAAATTTCTGACAAATGTAGATTACGTTGGGATGAGGATACATAAAAGCCAAGATGAGTCTTTTGATTGACTAGCTCATTGTTCCCTTAGGATCAATCACGGAAGATTAAACTGGAACTCTTACCTGTACCTCTGTGCTGTTCTCAGGAGCTTGTTGTAACCAAATATAGGGATTTGGTACTTTGACGGTACCATTCACTTTGCTTTGGAAGTTGTCAAACGCTTTCAAATCCCGGCGCGCAGGGGGGTAGGGGTTTGCCTTTGGATTCCAGTGGGCTGAGGAACCAGTCGAGTGAGCTTGAGAATCAGAGTGTCCGGTTCGTGCGTTGACCGGTCGAAAGCTTGTCGAAGCCCCTTGAGTATGAATGGGAGCAAGGATAACGAGCGCGCCTACTGCCAACCACATGGTTTATGATTGTAATGTTCTTGTGAAATTTGAGTTCAGAAGAGAAAAATGATTGGGTAACAATGTGGAAAGGTATCAGCACCACCCCCAACTTTATATCCTGAATGATCAATATGGACAGCCCGAAATGAACTTTGAAAGTTTCGCATGCTCAAAGCAATAGCGTAATTAAGATCCGCTTGGAACAGCATGAATCCGGAGATTGGGTGAATAGAAACCTATGGTTCCATCTCACGTGTAGCGAACTTGAGATCTTTAGATGGAACCACAAGTACCATACTTTGCCCTTTGCAATAACAGGAGTGATTCCGATAATGTTATAGGCTAAATCATAAAAATAATAGAAAAAGTTTAACCCACGTGGACGTTTGGATAATATCTGGCCAGCTAAACCAGTGAGTACTGATTGAAGCACCCGAGGGTCGCAGTTTTATTAAGCTGGGAAGTGAGAGATTGAGCTGCGATGATGACCAAAGTAAATGAAGTGAATAGGCGATGATGAAGAAATGCACTTGAAAGGTTTGATAATGCTGGGATACTAATGTGATTAACTGGGATTTACGCGTGCCTCTGTTTGTTTTATGTTTGTTTCGGTCTTGGTGAATGTGACTTTAGTTTTTGATTTTGCTTGTTCTTAATACCTGTTTGAATGAGTGTGCTCTATTATGCTACGCTTTTATCTCTTTCTACTTCCCAATATCGGGTTGGCTTTCAGTAAACTGCAGGTATGGACGAAGTTGTTTTGAATATATTGCAAGGATTCAAACCCAAAAGCTGAGAAGAGGAACCAGAAATTCGCGAATGAAAAAGGTTGGGATTATGAACTTGTGCTTCGATATCCAGTTGGATTTATAGGCCCACTAGCGTTTTCACAACTGCAAACAGTCAACGAGATGGGCCATAGCTAGTCATGTGGTCAAAGGTAATCGGACCTTCGCCGGACTCTCGAGAAATGTCAGGCAATACATGACGTTGCTTGGGAGAATTTTGCAGTTCATTTAATCGAGGTGCACAAAAAGTTTCTCCGGTGATGGTCGGGGAAAATCTTCTTTCGACAACCGCCAGAAGTAAGATCTGCCTCATTGAGCCAAAATAGCCCTACATGCCGCCAAGGCATCAACAAAACAAATAAGGATATCGAGACTTGCAAAGTAGATTTGGATGAGGTGGGGTAAAGGTGACAACCACAGTGATCGAAATTATCCAAGTGAAGCGAACGGGTTATGATGTATCTCAGTATGCTGGACTGGTGTATAATCTGTTAAGAATGAATTAATTAATGAATTGTCACCTAATCTGTCTCCGCTGTTCCCTATCACCTCCTCTCTTCTGTCTCAACCCCAGTAGTCGCGCGAACTGGGATGAGTCTGTGACCTGTCTCGTGCCACCCGGGGAGCCTCTCTCCTTACCCGGTTGGAGCCTCTCCTCTGATCAGAGGATCTTCACACGGTGTGGAATTTGGTGTCGTATACATTCCTGCGACACCCAGACGCATGCCAACTTGTGCGACATCTCACAGCCACACGGGCAGAGAATTGTGATGCGACACCTGGGTTGACGTGGACCTGTCGCAACACAACTAATTATGTCACCTGATTGGTTGAACTGGTGTTGCAAGCTCGTCTGGGCACATGCCCAAGTCCCGCTTGGCACAGTGCCCAGCGGGATTGGGTGAGTGCCCAGCGGGCTTGGGTGAGTGCCCAGCGGGCTTGGGTGAGTGCCCAGCGGGCTTGGGTGAGTGCCCAGCGGGCTTGGGTGAGTGCCCAGCGGGCTTGATTTCCGCATCAGGTTGCGCTGCGGATCTTGGCACACAGCCAAGTTCTGTTGGGGGAGTGTAGTACGTTTTAGGAGTCAGAATACGTTAGGATATATTTCACCAAGGCCGCGCAGAGATAAAATACTAGGTACAAGTGTCACAGTAACCGTGATATCTGCCCGTGATATGTGTATAGTTTGACCTAACCACAACACCCCCCTACAAACTATGCCATCAAGAATAAATGCCGACAAAAAAGAAATTGTTTTTGTGCCCCCAACCATTTTGTCATAATATCTGCCAGCTGATTTGTTGTATCAATCCATGTCACATCCATTTGTATGTCCTGGATAACATCATTAACAAAGAAAAAATTGTGCGCTATATGCCTCATCCTAGACCGGGATCCATTATTGTTAGCCACAAGTACCGCACCCCTATTGTCACAGTATAAATATGATTTGATTGCAGGAAATAAATCTAGAACCATGGAATGCAGAGACACAAAAAATTCCACCCGTTGTGGTGTCAATTGATAGACACGGATTGGGAACTGCGTCGCAGCTGCGCGCTCAGCATTGGGGGCAAGCGGGCTCAGCATTAGGGTATGCGGAGTGCTCAGCAGCGGCAGCTGCTGGATCAGCAGCAGCCGCTGTTTGGCTCCGCACCTGGTGGACGGGTCGGGCTCAGCATTGAATGCGGCATGGGCGGCAATCCTCCCCGGAGATTGGATTTGGAAGGTAGTGCGCTTGACTAGGTTTGCGGGCGCGCCGGTTTGGATACGTAGGGGCGGAGCAATCTGCGGGCTATGAAGGAACCAATGGAGCGTGCGGATCATGCCGGATATTACCAAACACTTACAACGGGCGTGGACAAATGGATACAGACAGGCGCGGGGGGCTCCAAGTAGGGCGTGGTGCAAGGACCGCGTCATGAGAAGGACGAACCGGATGGATGGAACGGCGTACGGACGACAGGGGGAGTTTGGTACGGAGGAGGTGGGGAGAGGAGGCTAGGGTTTCTGTTTCGGGATTGTTTTCTGTTTCTTTGTCATACTGTCATTTGCGCGTGTACTTAGGTTAGGGTTGAGGGGGAGGACTTACCTCACTCCCAACTCCGGGTTCGAGGAGGGGCAGGCAAGGGAGGAGGAAGAATCACATCACATCATCAGATTGGATCACTCATCTCACCAGGAGATTAAAGGAACTCACACCGGATACACATCCAGGTGGAAAGTTCTTAGGATTGAAGGATTGGCGATTTCTCTCTCTCTCTCTCTACTTTTCTTTGTCTCTTTATCTCCTTATTTCTATTTCTCATTTAAGTGCGACTTTGGAAATCCTCATCTCCTTTCAAACGCAGGGAACCGTTAACTTCCAAACCTTGGGAAAATTATAGGGGGATAACCTTCTATTCTTTCCACACTGTCCCCAGTGAGATAAATTCCACGTTGCAGGTCAAAGTTGCCACCTTTTTCTGTCACTTGGACACCCGTTGAGCATGATCACAAAACCAGAGGTAGATCAATGGAATTCACCTCCCCAATTGGCATCCACCCAGAGCTGTAGGCCCGCTTTGTTTGATTTGAAGAGGAGCTGGTTCCCGGCTGTGGCTGATATGTACCAGAGAAGATGTTTGAGGGCCCCCCAGTGCATTGCGTCAGGCCGTTTGCTGAATTGTGACAGGTAATTTACCGCAAAAGAGATATCCGGTCTTGTCCCCAGAGCCAAGTAGTTTGCGGAACCAATGTAACTTTGAAATTCCTTGGCGTCAACAGCAGGCCCTTTGTCATTAGTTAAGAGTGCAGCTTCAGGTAGTGTGGTGTCAGAATTTATAAGTTTAGACCGCGAGGAATTCCATTTTTCAACAATTTGGTTCGCCAGTAACCGTTGATCAAGCGCCAGCCCGCCACAAATTCTTGTCAGGTTGGTGCTGACAATTCGATTACATCCTTCTTCCCATTTCAGCTTAAACTTATTTTCCATTTTGGTCTGAAGCGTCCCAAGCACATCCTTATCATTACTCACCACCAACCCATCATCAACATGTAACCATATTGCCACCACCTTCTCACCTTTCCAATAAATATAGACAGTCTGTTTGATTGTTCCACCCTCAAAACCCAAAGCGGCCAGAACCCCTTTGAAGAAAAGCCACCAGCAACATGCCACTTGTTTTTGTTGTCATCTCCTTGTCCTTTTGCTCTCATTGTGTTGTCATTCCTTTTGTTTATTTTCCTTCTTTTCTTTTCCGTCTCCTTCTGTCGTGCTTTATTCATCACGTTGTCCTGTCCTTATTCATTTGAGAATGACCGCGCGACCCCCTCTCATGCTCCCGGCGCACAACTTGCAACAAAATCCAACCTGTGTCTCAGTCTCTTTGACAAAAACAATCCAGCTTCCACCTTCCAACCATCTTCCAACGCTCCCCTTCTCTCTTGCTCTTCTCATTTCCTCAACTATTCCTTCTCACCATAACCCGCTTCAATTCACTCCATCCATCCGCCTCTATCACCTGCTGCTCAATCCAGTATTCACTCCAATCCCTCTCAACCAATCCCTGCTCAACGTGAATCAAAACCCACGATAAACATCAATCTCAACCATATCAAATCTTGGCCTAACTCACTCGACCAAAAGTCCCATATCACTTAGATTGATCAGATGTGAGATATCTGACAGTCATCATCATCATCTATCAATCTCCTCCTTCTCATTTCTGCTTCTTTGTTGTCACAGATCCTTGTTATTTTCCTTCATTATCTTCCTTCCCCATCCTCCTTCCATCTCCGTCAGTCCTAACATCAGAGAAGGTGCTTTGGTTCATTGGTCTTCAAAGATAATCAATCACAGAAATTCTTCTTCATCTTATCACGTTTAAAAGCCAAAAGTTTGGCCACAGAAACTACTTGGTAAATTTCAACCATCAAAGACCAATGGATCCCTTGCAATCTCTGCTCAAGACCCTGACGGACTCCATTCCCAATCTCAACGATTCCAATTTCTCTCTATGGCAATCCAAAATCATCACCATCCTCTCCCTGAAAGGAATCTCTCAGTGGCTCAACTCCTCGGAACCCAAGAAATGTCCTCCGGAGGTGAATCTTGAAATTGTTGGATACATTCTTGCCAAGTTGGATAATCACACTTACACCAACTGCATCAAGGATCATCTTCTGACCAATGGGATTGAGTTATGGAAAGCAATCAAAGAGTTCTACGCTTCTTCTCAGACAGCCAATCAATCCAGAGTTTTCTTCAATCTCCTCAATCTTCAATTTGACCCCAAGAGAGTTGAGAAATTCATCACTGACGCTTGATCTTGCCTGCTTCAGATCGCCGTGATTGGAATACAAATGGATGACGACATAGCTGCCTATCTACTACTCTACAAATTCCCACCATCACTTGAACATCTCAAAACAACAATCACTCACTCACTTGGGGAGAGCAAAATCGATGCGGATCTTGTTCTGAGACATCTCAACCAAGTCAAAAACAAAGTCATGGCCGGATCCTGTGCCTCAGCTCTGGTGACTAAGAACAATGCCATCAAATGCCAAGCAACCTGGCATAATCCTCAGGCCAACCACAAAAAAAGCAAATTCTGGTGGCTCTACCCTCATCTTTGACCCAATTATGTCAATCATCAAAGCGGCCCGCAGTCAACGACTTCTTCCAACACTCCTTCAAATCCTCAAACTTTGTCCTCAGCGCGCCTTGCCTACATCTTTGCCATGATTTCATCACCAATTTTGAGCCCCAATCAAGTAATACTGGATTCTGGTGCTTCAAACAGCATATTCAACGACCCAAACTTCTTCCTTCACCTTCAACCCAATGGAACTGAGGTACAAACAGGTAACCCCAATGCACCAATCTCCTCCCTAGGAAAAGGAACAGCCATCGTGACAACCACTTCTGCCACCATCCATCTCCAAGAATTCCTTTACGTCCCTGATCTTGCTATCAATCTTGTATCACTCGGTCAGATCATTCAAAAAGGATGCTCCCTGACACTTCTGTCAAAAAACCAGTTCGCTGTTACCCTCAAAGACACGCAAATCATGTCCGGCGTCATTGAGGACAACCTTTTCTTCATTAACGAAGGATTCAGTCTTCCAGCTCTCTCTTTTTCATTTATTTCCCTATCCACCATCCACAAACAATTTTGTCACCTGCACCATGAAAAGACTCGTCTCATTTCCAAGGAATTCCCCAATCTCAAATACAATCAGCTTGAATGTGTCTCCTGCGCAAAGGGGAAGATTCACCAACAGCCTTTTCAAAGTCATCTTCCTCCAAGTCAAGAATTGTTTGAACAGATTCATGCCAATGTCTGTGGACCTATCAACCCGCCCTTGCTCTCCGGATGTCGCTACTTCCTACTGCTGACCAACAATTGGTCAAAGTTCAAGACATGCATACCAATCAGACTCAAATCCAACGTACCAGATGAAGTGATTAAATTCATTAAACTTCATTCCAATCAAAAAGGGCAAATGTTAAAGATCTTCCACTCCGACAACGGCGGAGAATTCATCAATCATTGTCTTTCAAACTTCTTCTCCGAGAACGGCATCAAACATTCCACTTCCAAGCCATATACTCCCCAACACAATCCAGTGGCCAAAAGAGGAAACCAAACAATTCTCAAAGCTGAACGTACCGCTATGATCAATATGAATATCCCCACATTCCTGTGGGATGAAATATTGGTCAGCTCCTGCCTGATTCTCAATCTCCTTCCATCCTTCAAGCCCAAAGTCTCAGCCCATGAACTCTGGACCGGAACTCCCCCTAAACTTCATCTCATCCGTGTCCTTGGCTCCAAAACCATCGTCCTTAATTAAGCACATTCCACCGGCAAGTTGGACAAAAAAGGCGTAGAGGGCATTTTGACCGGATTTGACTTAGATCTTAATTCATATTGAATCTACTGTCCTTCCTTAAAATCAATTGTTTGTTCCAAACATGCTAAAATTTTTGAAAATCTACCTCCTTCATTTCCTCTCTCAGATGAACACTCTAAATCCAACTCCATCTTTGATTCTCTACTTACTGATGATTCTCTCCTCATTGATGCTCTAAACTCCCACTCATCTCCAATTGCTCCCTCTAATTCCGACAATAATTCTTTGTCTCCTACCACTGAATCCTCTCCCACTCAAAACCTTTCTCAGAACTACCCTAATCCCATTAATCAATCCTTTTCTTCCTCCAACTTGATTTCCAAATCATCAAGGTCAAACTCGGAGGAAGACATCACCGTTGCCAAGGAACTGCTTTCACCATCTGTCTCAACTCCACAAGATCAAAGCACCCTCCAAAAACCTCAATGATACGGGTTCATGGTCCAATCTGTTCCCAAGAACTACTACAAAGCTACCAACTGCAAAGAAAGCTCAAATTGGATTAAATCAATGAAATTGGAATTAACTGGCATTGAAGTCATGAAGGTCTGGGAAGGATGTCACTCGCTTCCCGAGGGAAAAAATGCCTTAACAACAGTCTGGGTCTACAGAATCAAGGACGGCCCCGATGAATCCGGAATTTCATTCAAGTCGCGCCTATGCGTTCAGGGATTTAAACAGGTGGAGTTTTTTGACTATGGCCAAACTTATGCTCCCACTGGCTCAATCACAAACCTCCAAGTACTTCTCGTCTACGCGCTTCATCACAAGCTCACTTTATGGCAGATGGACATAAAGTCTGCATTTCTCCATGCTCCGCTTGATGAAGATATCTTCATCAAAACCCCCCTTGGCTACGATTCTCCTTTCCCTTACCTCAAGTTAAACAAAGCCCTTTATTGAATGAAGCAGGCGCCAAAAAGTTGGTACGAGACCCTCAAAAATTGGCTCCTAAATGAAGGCTTCATCACATCTAGTGCCAACCCATGTCTCTACATCAGCACAACCAGGCAACTCTACGTGTTTGTTTATGTTGATGACCTGTTGATTGTTGGGAGCTCTGTCAAATTTTGAAACAGTCTCAAGACCACCTTCAAAATCTCACAAGATGGACCTCTCAAAAAGATTCTTGGCAACAAACTAGTAGATACCAGAGACGGATACGGACTTCTCCAGACCAATCACATTGACACTGCTCTTAGAGAACTCGGTCTCACCAATTGTAAACCAATTAGTACACCTTTCACCCCAAACATCAAGCTCTCTGGTGCCTCCAATGACGAACACAAAGCTTTCCTCAAGTTCCACATTAACTTCCGATCATCTACGGGATTCCTTAACTTCATCGCCAGCCAAACCCAACCTGATCTCTGTTACGCTGTATCCAACCTTTCCCGCTTCAATAACAAAGCTGGCGTTCAACATTGGATTGAGTCAAAACATGCCTGGCGCTACCTCAATTCCACCAAAGAAATGGCTCTGCGCCTTCAAAATCCCTCCTTTCAATACGACATCAAACTTTACAGCAATTCTGACAGTGGAAATGATCCCAAATCATGGCGAAGTCACACTGGATATCTCATCATGCTCTATGGGTTTCCGGTTTCATGGCATAGCAAACTCCAAGGATCAATTTTGTTATCATCTACTGAAGGGGAGCTGAAAGCCCTAGTCCTGGCTACACAAGAGAAAATTTGGCTCTCACAGCTCCTCCTTGAAATGAATCCCTCCGCAAATCACACCCACTGCTCATTCATAGACAACAAAGCTCTAAACAATCTAGTCAATCAAGAATCTCATCATGGCGCCTTGAAACATGTTGATATGCAAATTAAGTGGTTGCGTGAACAACGAGACAATCATTCACTCATCACTCACCTCATTCCGTCCCATCAAATGCTTGCCAACTCCCTCACCAAAGCAGCTCTAAGATCCTCAGTCGTCAATCTCACTTCCTCCACTTTATCCCCTCACATCTGATCACGGCGGCATGTTGTCATCTCCTTGTCCTTTTGCTCTCATCGTGTTGTCATTCCTTTTGTTTATTTTCCTTCTTTTCTTTTCCGTCTCCTTCTGTTGTGCTTTATTCATCACGTTGTCCTGTCCTTATTCATTTGAAAATGACCGCGCAACCCCCTCTCACGCTCCCGGCGCACAACTTGCAACAAAATCCGACCTGCGTCTCAGTCTCTTTGACAAAAAAAATCCAGCTTCCACCTTCCGACCATCTTCCAATGCTCCCCTTCTCTCTTGCTCTTCTCATTTCCTCAACTATTTCTTCTCAACATAACCCGCTTCAATTCAATCCATCCATCTGCCTCTATCACCTGCTGCTCAATCCAGTATTCACTCCAATTCCTCTCAACCAATCCCTGCTCAACTTAAATCAAAACCCACAATAAACATCAATCTTGACCATATCAAATCTTGGCCTAACTCACTCGACCAAAAGTCCCATATCACTTAGATTGATCAGATGTGAGATATCTGAAAGTCATCATCATCATCTATTGATCTCCTCCTTCTCATTTCTGCTTCTTTGTTGTTGCAGATCCTTGTTATTTTCCTTCATTATCTTCCTTCCCCATCCTCCTTCCATCTCCGTCAGTCCTAACATCAGAGAAGGCGCTTTGGTTCATTGGGCTTCAAAGATAATCAATTACAGAAATTCTTCTTCATCTTATCATTTTTGTCCCATACAAAAATTTTTTCAGGAGCATAACCTTTCCTTTAAGTTCTGGTTGCACCTGAATTGGAGGCTCAACATATACTGTTTCTTGGATTGGGGAGCGGCGATAGGCAGCCAATACATCAAAGCTGTGGATGAGCCATTCATTGGATGTTGCCAGTGCCAGTAGGAGTCTGAGTGATGAAAGGGAGGCCGTTGGGGCAAAAGTCTTGTAACAATCCACCCCTAACCGTTGGCGGAAACCCTTTGCCACATACCTAGATTTTGGCGCAATTATTGATCCATCCGGTGCGCGCTTCATGCTGAAGACATACTTAGCCCCTATGACCTTCATGTTGGGTGTCCAATCCACTGGGGTCCATACATCCATGTTGAAGAGCTGGTTTATTTCCTTCTCTACCGGGGGTAGCCAGATTGGCCGGAATCCTGGCAAAAGTGCCTGGCCAATTGTCGCCGGGATATCAAGATCGGAGACCGTAGGGCAACAATGAATTTGGCCATCCTGTTCTTCACAAATACCCTTAGTGGGGACCTCACCTAATTGGAGCTCCACCACCCTTAAGGCGGGGTCAATATTGTTCAAGGACCCGGGGATAGGTATGAACACGGCCGTTTTTGTGTCTGGGAATTCCGCTGCATCAGTATTTGTTGGGGATTGCTATTGGACGCTCCAGAAGATGAAACCCCTGTGGTCATCTTGATAACCCAGGAATATCATCTTCTTGGTGTGATTGCCAAGTTTGAGGCGCTTCTCTTTGGGGATGTGAGCCAAACCTATTGAGCCGAATGGATGTAGGGGAACAGCACGGTCAGCAATATTGAACAGAAGTTCAGAGGGGGATTCGGACAAGGATCAAGTGTTTGGTAACCAATTGTGGATAAAACAGGCATGTCTGTAGGCCATCAACCAGAAGGTATCAGGTAGGCACGCATAGGATAGCATTGTCCAGGCAATATGGCCAAGGGTTCTATTAACTTGTTCCGCTTCTTGGTTTTGTTCCAGCGTGTAGGGGCAGGTGAAGATGAGCTTGGTTCCCAATGCTTCCAGTTGATCCAAAAGGGCGGCACTATGGTATTCCTTTGCATTATTGGACCTTATGTGGACAGGCAATCTACCAAGCCAATTTTTGAGGTAAGTAGCTGTCTTAACAAGCAGTTTGGAGACATCCGACCAAAGCTTGAAAGTGTGAACAAAGATAAACGTCAATTTGTGGTCACAAATTGTTAGGAGGTACCGATTACCGGAGATATTGGGCGGAAGTGGTCCAAGGACGTTGTTTACAAGGAGATTGAGGGGTTTATCAAGGCGAATTCCTTCCGGTATCACTTTGCGCCAACGTAAGCTCTTTGCGGTCTGGCACGCCTTGCAGACAAACGGGGTCCAGGTTTTCATGTCAAATTCTGGGAGATGGGTTTTCAAGTAAGACTTAACCACTTGATTGGAGACGTGGCCAAGAGCGCAATGATAAAAGAAAGAGGGGGAAACAAAGGGAAGTGGGGAGAGAGAAATAGGGGGGATGGCAGTAGCTTGGATGGATGGAGGATTGGGAACGGGGGAAGGAAGTGTAGACCAAGAGACCAATGCAACAGCAGAAATGGAAGTAATGGTCCAGGACCAATTGGAGTAAGGAGGAAACAGATGGAAACAAGAAGAGATAAGGAAAAGATCTGGACCGCAAAAGATTGGCAAGTAACCCGCATTGACAAGGTGTCCCAACAAAAGCAGGGTACCCCTCATGCAAGGGCAGTATAGTAAATCATTCAGAAGGGGGTCCCCGGGGCCCCCAGATGGCTTTGGTGTCAACCTCAGCATTCCCCTACCAAGAGCAAGCATTTCCAAGTGAGGATTGGCTAGTCGGAGGGGAATGGGAGAGGAGACGGGGGAGTAGGATACAAATGAAGGGAAGTGACCACTGACCGTTGAGGTTTCCCCAGAGTCTACTACTAGCGTTTTCGGGGCGGTTACCAATCGCACAATGGGTTGCTCAGGGCAAGCCTCATTGGCAGTTGGGGGATCCGGGCCGGCAACACTGTTGATTTGTCCACCACCGGGAGCGTTAGGTCGGAACAAGCGTGGGTTACGGAGATGGGGCGGTTCCCAAGTTAAGTTTCCCAATGCCATCCTAGGGGGCGGCAGTTGAGCATTGATTTGAAGGAGTGGGCAATCACCTTGCCAATGGTCAGGAGAGCCGCAGTACACACACTTTCCACCAATCAGAGTACAGATTTCATCTGGGATGGGCCGGTTCCCATTTGCAATGATGTTCCGTGCTGCCTGGATGTCAGCCGCTGTCGGTTGATGCCGTTGGGCTTGAGTGCCCAAGGTAAGGATGGTTGGATTGGTCCCAGACTGTTTTTCAGGACACCAACAAGCTTCAGGGGTAGGCCAGACATAGGGGTTCACGGCCTCTACCAAGTATGGGTTATTGGACAAGTTCCCACAAGTGATTTTGGTGTAAAACGTTGTGAGAATTGACTGGGTGTCAGCCGCCATGTGATTATTGAGGCAATCGAATTGGGGGGCCAATGCTTTGAAGCATTTGCATTCAAGACAATCCCGGCGGTGGAGGCGTCAACACTTGCATGATGAGAGATACACATTTGTCTGGTACATGCAATCCAAGTTGACCAAGTTCAATGAAGATGTTGGATATCCAACTGAGGTGAGAGGAGATACTCCCCTCCATTGTGGTGAGTTTATAGAACAGCTTGTCCTACAATTTGATCTGCCTAGTCCAAGTTTATAATTGGAAGTTCTTCCGGATGGTGTCAAAAGCCCCCGCCGCCGCCAGCTCCTTTGCAATAAGGGGTTGCAGTTCCCAATCAATATTAAGCGTAAAGAACACCCAAACAATGATACTCTTGTTGTTGTTCAACTTGCGTAAGTTTCCAATGTCATGCGTGAATTTTCCAATTCCAAAGACCATCAAGCCAATTGTGTTGATTCCCTTGATCCATTCATCAATGTTACTACCGTCACGCTTGAGCCGCTCCACTGTCAAAACATACTCTGTTGGGTTGGAAAGGAAACGTGCCTTCAATGTGGTCTTGACCACCTGGCACATTCCCGTTGTGTCTTTGGAATCCATGGTAAGTTTTGCCGTTACTTGCGCAGATTTGTCTGATTTACCTGAAGGGGAGTTGTTGCTTGAAGTTGTTCCAGGTCTGCCGGGTTGCGCCTTTCCTCGCCGCAGTGGCATGCAATGATACAAAGGTTGCAAGTCCAAGAAGAAGGAAGGAAGATATTGGGAAAATGGTATTTGAGGTCCAATACAAAGGTACAAGTTCCAATACGAGGGTGTTGCCAAAATCAAGAGAGCCGGCTTTTAACCTGTAGTACGTTTTAGGAGTCAGAATACGTTAGGATATATTTCACCAAGGCCGCACGGAGATAAAATACTAAGTACAAGTGTCACAGTAATCGTGATATCTGCCCGTGATATGTGTATAGTTTGACCTAACCACAACAGGGAGGAACACCTCTTATCACATACTCTCTCAGCATGCCATTACCCCGCACCATATATACATAGATATATAAACCTATCCCTCTCTGAATGCAATATGAACTCATGGGACTTTGACCCCTCAACAGGTTATGAGCCCTTTGTTCCACATTCTCAACTCATCCTTGACCCAAATACTGAGACACAGAAAATCTTCCGGGATAATTGGCATGCCCTAATACTTCCCTACACCAAACATTTGCCGGGGTAGTCAGCGTGATATCTCATCTTTTTAACTCTATCTCTCCAAAGTTGCTTCCGGACTGTGTCAATCCCAGTCCTTAATAAGTCCATGCATCCTTCTTTCTTTTATATCCTTTTTCCTTTTCCCGGATTGGTCATTGCCTCCCAACTCACCTTGTTGATATCACCTGAACCATCCCTCTGCCTGTGATTGAGAGTGGCTCCTCACATGGCTAGACTCTGTGACAACAGGGACGTAGGCAGTCAGATTTCTCTGTTGCTACTGCAGGTGTGGGTGGTGGAGTGTGGTGCCCGTGCCTTTCCTTTCTCCCTTCTTCCTCCTTTTATGTTGGAATTCTGAGTTTTTGTCTCATACCTTCTTCATTCCTCCTATTATCCCTTAAAATATACAAATAAATATATTAAAATTATACTTTTTCTCATGATCAACAAGAGAACATACTAAGAAATACCAAGAAGATGAGCTGCTAATCAAGAGTATATTTAGTGGAAAATAACCACCCTGCCTAGCCTTTTAGTGATTTCTCAATCTCGGAGTGTTCAAGAGGATGTTTCCATTTTGATTATGCTTTCCTCATTTTTGTGATTGGATTAGAGGGATTAACAACCCTCTTTATGGATTTATTAGTATAGCGTGTATCTAATTACTTAGCTCAAGAGACATAGTAACTCAAGAGGCTTGCAGACCCAGTAGTTAAAGATCCAGTAGTTACAGTTTACTTACTGCTATGCTAATCTTTCCTTTTTTAATTGCATTATAATTTAAGATTTCTATAAATTCAATATTCAATTTATCTATAAACTCTTAACCAAAAGTTGTTGCTCTTCAAATGGCTTGTACTTAAACTATATAAACCATCTGCTTTACAAGCCAATATAACACCATCAGTTCTTACTTACAACAAACTTGAGTGTCCCCACTTGACTCCTGATTGGCTCCTCTTGGCTTCATAAGAATTTCCTACACTCCTTCTCCCTTCTTCAGCTAGAGCATCAACTCATTATTTCAATGCAATTAACAGTCAAAATGCTCCCTTCCATTGTGCCATCTTTTTTTTTATTTTCGGCCTTAAGCAATCTTGGTTTTTCCTGTGGCCAACTCTTCTCTTAAAGCCAATCTTGGTTGCCTCCATGGCCTGCTCATTTCTCATTGATGCTTTGCTTACAGGCATCCACCAATCTTGCTCCTGCGAATTCTTCTAGTGCTGCCTCAACTTTCTGCTTTTGATTCCGCCATCATCATCCATTGTCTTGTTCAATCCATCAACCTGATCTTGCACACACCGTTGTTGTTGTCTTTCTATTTTGACCTTAAACAATCTTGGTCCTTTAGTGGCTGCCTTTTGCCAACCTTGCCCTTGATGTTGCTCAGTTCCTTGATCCTCAGCTCAGTTGATCAATCTATTACCACCATGATTGTTTCCTTCTACTTTGATCAACCTACCATTTGATCCCCTCCTTCTTATTCTTTTGCTTCCATTTACTTTCTCACTTGACCTCAGTTTGCCTTAGTCTAATTGTCCTATCAAACTCTTGCTTGGCTTGATAACCCCCTTCACTCTTGAACGTGCACTTGCACTTGATTGTGATCTTGCACTCAATCTTGCACCCAATCTCTTGATTGTGGTCACCCTCATCATCTGCTTGTTTGCTCAGAGCCTCTCAAAATAGCTTTCCGCTTTCAAATCCACTGTCAATGATTTGCTTGCCGTTGATTTGGTCTCAAATTCAGTTGTAATTTGATCAATTCATCTAACACGCCCTCAACTTCACCCTCATCTTCTTCCAACACGTTTTTGCCTTGGTCCCAACTTTGCGCTCCACTGCTTTGCCTCTATCCACATCAACCTCAAACTTGCGCCATCTTTGATAAGAATTGAGTTTTTTTCCTAGAGGACTTAACCAACAGACTGTATTTCCAAGTTAGGGATATATCTTAGAAAGAAAGAAACATGGCAATGAGAAATGAACAGAAAGAAAATAGGGAGGAAGAAGATACCAACAGCTCGACCAGACTTGATAATGAGTTAGATTAATAAGGACAAGAAGGACATGTTACGAGGAGGTGCGCAGGCTGAAGGACACAGATCTGTAGAAATATTGTCAGGGTCTCTTGGGTGATGAGTGTTTGATGTTGGGTTGGCTTACCGGGCAGAGATCAAAGGGAGGAAGACTTGAATTGGATGGACAAGGAGAGATTCAACAAGGAGAGACGTGATAGACGAGCGCACAGCAGAGGAGGAATGAAAGAAGAGGACACGAGAAAAGGACAGAAAACAAGAAAAGCCATCGAAAAGACCATCAAGCGTGGACTCTCCCGAGCCCTCGAGAGAAAAGACTAGAAGTAGAAAGTAGAAAATAGAAACCATCCCCGGAGCCCTCCGGGGGTCTCCTCACCGCGCGGGCGCACCTAAGATGAGGCTGCTGAGATCTCAACACCCCTCGTGACTGGAAAGACAACAGAAGAAGATTCAAGTGGTAGGTTACTAGTTATTCGTAAAGATGAACTTGTGGAGAAGTTGAAGCAAGTTGCGACTGGAAGCCTTTGTCAAAGAGTCCGCAACCATCGAGTCCGTTGGGATGAGTGATAGATTGTATTCTGAGTTGTTATAGTCCTCCCTTAGACCCTTAGTCTTGATATCAATATGACGAGATTTGGAGTGGGACCTGAATCGTTTGATCTTGTTGTCCAACCCCTTGTTGTCAATGTAGATGGTGGGTTTGACCACTGGAGATTGGTAAATTTTGCTTATTAGATGAGCAACTTACTTGAGCTCCAGGAAACAGTCAAGGAGAGCATTGAGTTCAGATTCCGTTGAAGAGTATTTCACATTCCTTTGTCTTGAAGAGTTCCAGACTACTGGACTGCCATAGTGAAATATAATGAAACCGGTTTGAGACTTTCTTGAAGACGGATCATCTCCCCACGTTGCTTCACTGTAACTGGAAACCGTTTCTTCTCCGGATTTGTAACTGAGGACAAGTTTGAGGTCCTTGGTTGTCTTCAGATATTTCCAGACCTTGTGAGCCTCCCTCCAATGGGACATACCAGGTTTAGTGTTAAATCTAGCGAGATTTGAGACAGTGTACGCGATGTCGGGACGAGTATATTGAGCAAGATGATTGAGGAGTTCTGTCACTGAGCAGAAGTTGATATTGGGTTTTGTGAACTCTTCGTGATCTTCGTCAGAGGCGGGTTCCAGATGGAGATTTTGTGTGAGTGGAGAGTTAGTGTCTTGGCAGTCAGAGAGCCCTAATTCTTCCAGACCACGATCAATGTGGTTGGGTTGACTGAGCAGAATTTGATCATTATCCACCTCCATTAACATACCAAAGATTGTGTTTGGCGGGTGACAGGAGGAGTTTTTGAACCTCTCCAGAAAGTTAGTCTTGAATGTTTTGTTTCTTCCCACATGAATAAGATCATCCACATGAAAGTAAAGGATTTCCTTAGAGTTGGGATTGATGTATAGACAGGGGTCACTGCTAGATTCCTGGAATCCTTGAGCTTTAATCCAGAAGTTCAATGTTTTGTACCAATTTTTGGGAGACTGCTTGAGACTGTATAGAGATTTCTTGAGTTTGAGGTAGGGAGACTTCCTGAGCAAGCCTTCCGGCGTTTGGATAATAACGGTCTTGTTGAGAGGAGCATGGAGAAAGGCGCCCTTAACATTGAATTGGGTAAATGTCATCTTCTCTTTTAAACCATACAGCAGAGCAATTTGCAGAGAGCCAAGCTTGCCAGTAGGAGCCCAGGTTTCTTTGTAGTCAATTCCCAAGACTTGATCAAAACCTTGTACGCATAACCGCGCTTTGTATTTCACCGGTTCTCCATGGCAGTTCTCTTTCACTTTGAAGACCCATGTGGTATTCAAGATATTGTTGGGTGTTCCGTAATACTCTTCCCATACTTCTTGTGACTCAATGGATTCTAATTCTTCTTTTGAAGCCTTCTCCCACTTGGGCCATTCAGGGCATTTCCAAGCGGCCTGGTAGGAGGGAGGTTTGTAATAGTGGTGAAAGCTGTATCGTTGTGGTTTTTGAGTCTCACGTTTAGGTCGTTGGTAGACCTTGGGAATCATAGGAGCGGGAGACGGGATCCGAGAGGGTTCTGGTTGCAGATCAGAGGATTCCAAGTTGAGAGAGGCAGAATTGTCCTGGGGTGAGTCCAATTCTGAGGATTTGAAGATGGTATCTCTGGTTGTGAATTGTTTGTTGGGAGACAAAAAATTGGATTTGTTGGAGTTATTGTAAGATTGAGAGAAGATGTTGGTGCCAACAGGTTCAAGGAGGGGGAAATTGGATGTATGAGTCTTGAGAAAAGTGACGTGCTTAGTTTCAAAAACAGAACCCAATGAGTTAAGTACAATATAAGAGTGAAAAGTTGGATTAAACCCAACTAGTATTCCTTCATATCCCTTTTCATCAAACTTGCGGCCTTTTTGCATGCGATTTGCCAGATAGATCAGGGGAGAGCCTACAGGTCTCAAGTAGTCAGTGGGAAGCTTCTTACCAAACATCAGTTCCCAAGGAGAGAGGGGATTTCCTTCCCTCGAAATCTGATTCAGCATGAAGCAGCAGCTTCTAGTGATAATATGCCAGCAATTTTTGGGCACTCGAGAGGATGAAAATGTAGATTGAGCTGATTTGAGTATCGTCCAATTTGCCCTTTTGGCTTGGCCGTTGTGTTGAGAGTGGTAGGGTTCTGAGGTGATTGGCTTGACATGTTTAGTTTTGGCGAATTCCTTAAGCTTGGCATTAGTGAATTCGGAGCCTTTATCGGAGTAGATTTTGGAAGGATAATACTTGAGTCTTTTGAATTCAACCTCTAGTATTTCTATGATTGTTTTGGAGGTCTCATCCTTGGAGTGTAGGGGAAAAGCAGCGAGATATCCGGAATAGTTGTCTACTAGGGTCAACATATATTGGTGGCCAGATTTAGATTGTGGGGTGATAGGTCCAACTAGGTCAAGATGGATTTGTTCAAGTGGGAGATTAGATCGGGTCAAAACGGCTGGGAAGGACGAGCGAGTGATCTTGCTTTGTGCACAAGCATCGCATTGGAACTGAGTTAGGTCATCTCGAGTAAAGAGATCCTTTAAGATTGGTCAAAGGGTAGAAACTGAGGCATGGCCATATGTCTTGTGGATATCCATCAGAGATTGAGAAGGAGAGTCTCTAGCAGGTTGAGTTACCCGATGAATTGCATTGTTTAGGCCAATGGCCCGTGGTTTCTTGACTACAAAGAGATTATCCCGAATTAGTCAATTGAGGATGGTTGATCCATTCCTGGTAACAGAGAATTCATTGCAATGTTGAGTTAGAGAGCAGCCTTTCTTGGCTAGAAGACCAGGGCTAATGAGATTGACGACAATATCAGGGATGAAGACGCTGTCTTCTAAGGTAATAATAGAGTACTTCCATTCTAACTTTACCGTACCCGTACCCATGATCTTCAGGCTGGCTTCAAGTTTTCCGGTCTTGATCACTTTGTTCTCTTCTTGTAATTTGAGGTCAGTGAAATACTTGCGGTCATTGAACACGTGGATATTGGCACCAGAATCAAGTAGGAGATTGGGTGTATTGTCTGCGTTGATCCATAAAGTCAGAAGTGCATGGTAATTGATGGTTGGTTGTTGTCTCTTGATTTAATTTTTCCATTCATTTTGTTGTTCTATCCACCAACTAGGCGCAACTTCAGGATGTAAGTGGAAGCATGAAGATTCAGCATGTGGGGCTTTGGGGTCATGGTACCCCTCTTTGCATCTCATCTTGACTTTCCTGTCTTCTTGAGTATTTTGAGGTCTCGTAGTTACTAGAGAGAGAGTGGAACTGGTTTTGGGGTTCTTCTGTTGAGCCTTTCTTTCATTGTTGTATTGAATTAGATGGTTATAAACCACGTCAATCTTAATTAACTTCTCTACTTGCATAATCTGTTGCTTGAGATTCTAAAGACTGGGGGGGAATTTGAAAAGGACTAGATAGGCGAGAACATCCTTGGGCAGCTCTATTCCTACATTGTGCATCCTCGTTAGGGCCTTTTTGGTATTGGTTACAAAATCTTCAATGATGTGCTCGTTGAAGGAGATATGAAGAAAGTGGTTGAATATTCTGGCACGATTGGCTGTTTCGGACGACGCAAATTGACGGGTTATCTTGGCCGAGAGCAATTTAGAAGAGTTGACGTTTGCCGAGGTAACCACATTGGCATGCATAGTGCTGTCTAGTTTTGAGAGAAGAACGGCCCTAATATCTTGATCCTGCTTGGTAGACATTTGTCCTACATTATTTGTGATAGCATCCTTGATGTCCTTGAGGTTGAAAAGCATGAGCATTTTATCCCTCCATATGGAGTAGTTTTCGTCGTTGAGAAGAGGTATAGCATTGACCGCAGCTTTGAGGGCAACTTGATGGAAATAGTTGGTAGCTCCCATTGGTTTGGTCATCTTGGAGATATTGGTTGTTTCAGTGGGAGTTCGGCTTTTAACTGTGATAATAATTGAGTTTTTTTCCTAGAGGACTAAACCAACAGACTGTATTTCCAAGTTAGGGACATATCTTAGAAAGAAAGAAACATGGCAATGAGAAATGAACAGAAAGAAAATAGGGAGGAAGAAGATACCAACAGCTTGACCAGACTTGATAGTGAGTTAGATTAATAAGGACAAGAAGGACATGTTACGAGGAGGTACGCAGGCTGAAGGACACAGATCTGTAGAAATATTGTCAGGGTCTCTTGGGTGATGAGTGTTTGATGTCGGGTTGGCTTACTGGGCAGAGATCAAAGGGAGGAAGACTTGAATTGGATGGACGAGGAGAGATTCAACGAGGAGAGACGTGATAGACAAGCGCACAGCAGAGGAGGAATGAAAGAAGAGGACACAAGAAAAGGACAGAAAACAAGAAAAGCCATCGAAAAGACCATCAAGCGTGGCCTCTCCCAAGCCCTCGAGAGAAAAGACTAGAAGTAGAAATTAGAAAATAGAAACCATCCCCGGAGCCCTCCGGGGGTCTCCTCACCGCGCGGGCAAACCTAAGATGGGGCTGCTGAGATCTCAACAATCTTCATTTAATTTTCTACTTGGAAACAACCACCTTGTTTGATTGCTTGTTTTTGGTTGCTCTTGGTCATCTCCTAACTCATCCGCCTGTTTAATCTTGAAACACAACCAATCTCTTCCAACTTGACTGCTTGACAGCTTTCTTGCAACCGTGCCATCTCCTTTTTTTCTTTTGGAAATCTCTTGATCAATCATGCGCTCAGCGGTCCCTAAACATGAGTCATGGTGGCGTATAGGAATTCTTCTATTCTATTCCTGTCTTCATCAGGTATGAGCCACAGTGGCATGTTGGAATTCTGAGTGTTTGTCTCATACCTTCTTCATTCCTCCTACTATCCCTTAAAATATACAAACAAATATATTGAAATTATACTTTTCATCATGATCAACAACAGAACATACTAAGAAATACCAAGAAGATGAGCTGCTAATCAAGAGTATATTTAGTGGAAAATAACCACCCTGCCTAGCCTTTTAGTGATTTCTCAATCTCAGAGTGTTCAAGAGGATGTTTCCAGTTTGATTATGCTTTCCTTATTTTTGTGATTGGATTAAGGGGATTAACAAACTCTTCATGGATTCATTAGTATAGCGTGTATCTAATTACTTAGCTCAAGAGACATAGTAACTCAAGAGGCTTGCAGACCCAGTAGTTAAAGATCCAGTAGTTACAGTTTACTTACTGCTATGCTAATCTTTCCTTTTCTAATTGCATTATAATTTAAGATTTCTATAAATTCAATATTCACTTTACCTATAAACTCTTAACCAAAATTTGTTACTCTTCAAATGGCTTGTACTTAAACTATATAAACCATCTGCTTTACAAGCCAATATAACACCATCAGTTCTTACTTACAACAAACTTGAGTGTCCCCACTTGACTCCTGATTGGCTCCTCTTGGCATCATAAGAATTTCCTACAATCCTTCTCCTTTCTTCATCTAGAGCATCAACTCATTATTTCAACATTTTATTGAACCATTCCATGTCTGCACCTCAAGAAAATACCAACTTCCCCTCCTCCTCAAAATACAAGCATTGTGTCTGCAAAGTCTCATCATCATATCTCACCCCAACTGCCATGGCCGCAAGTACCAATCTCTTGGCTGAACAGGCTAAGTGCTGGTTGTTGGCAGACAAAGAAGCAAGGTGGGTGGAGGACAACATTTCCTTATGGGCAATCATCATGGCGGAAATGGTGGACCGCAAGCGCCTCATCAATGAGAAGACTTTGGATCTGGACAACAGAATCATGTTGGCCATGTCCATCATCAACTCCCCAGCTCCAACTAGGCCTTTGGTTGAGCCATCTCTCCAACCGGACGACATGGACGCAAGAAAAGTGGCTGCCACCTCCAACTCAATCATTAGCTCCATTAAAGACAATGAACGCCTCAAGGTTGATGGGTCAAATTGGTCCATGTGGGTAAATGATACAAAGGAACGTGTGCGGTTAGCAGTGAATAATGGCAATAACCTGCAGGCTAGATCTTATGACAATTACCAAGAATGGGTTGTTTGTCCAATCCTTCTGGCATCTGTCTCCCAGCCTCTGAAGCGCATGCTGCAGAAATGCCCAAAAAACTGGGCAATGTACAAGACCCTGCAAGAGCATTTCCACACTGGGAACAGGTCTTCTCAGATGCATCTTTACCGTAAACTTTTTAGTCTTGTGGTCAATCCAGCAATGGCTACAGGCAACCTGAATTGCATCCGCAAACTTGTTGATGAGGTCAAAGCTGCTGGAGGCAAATTCACCGGTGATCCAATTGCTGGTTTTGTCCCTCAAGCAAGGATTGACCCCTCCTTGGAACTTTACCGGGATTTTGAAAATTTTATTGATCAAGAGATGGGGAGGGGATCCTCCGTTGCCATACCATCTTTTTCAAAGCTCCTTGAGCTATATGAAGTATCCCAACAACACACGTCCATACCTTCTTCCAATTACCATGCCCTCCCCTTTTGCTCCCCTGACATTCCCATTGTCGCCAATCAGGCAGCAATAGCCCCTACCTTTCATGAAGGGCTCGCCCCCGTGTCCCCTGAGGATTGCGGCCCCTCATTGCTGCTTCCTGACGCTCAGCCCAATGCTCTGGCGTTTGGACCCCCTACCTGTTGGAATTGCGCATCCCTGGAGCACATGAGGAACTGTTTACCGGCGGCGCCTCCCCTACCATGATATCCCCCCATGCCACAGAAGGGCCTATATCCAGTTCCGTTCCCCTGCAAGGACTGGCGGGATTCCAACCATTTTATCCTATAATTGCACCCCTCAATGTTGGGGCTACATACCCAAACTTACATCACATTGGCCAGCAACCACACCACCCCACTGTTGGGGCACCTTCCCCTATCCTGCCAAAGCAGCAGAGGCCCGCCAATCTCTATTGCCCTAGATACAATGCTGGTGATAGCGGCACAAGCTTGGCTAAATCCTCAAGGCCATCTGAAACTCCCTCTAACACCATTGGGCCTTGAGCAAGGATGTTTGAATTGCTGGATGATGGTCTGGATCCTGAGATTCCTCACCTCAACTCTGCCAGACTGGACGCCCCCTCCAAGGCTCCCATTGTGGACACTGGTACCTCTCATCATCTGACCGGGGACTGTACGCTCCTTTTTGACTTTTTTCCTATTAAACTGCTTTCCCTTAAGGTAGCAACTGATGATGCAACGGCTATGATTACAGGCATTGGGTCTACGCTTTTCCCCACCAAGGATGGAGGGGAGAAAGTTGTTCCTGAAGTCTTATATTGTAAGGGTGCCTGCACCACTCTTATATAACTTGCTACTTTTTCAAGCGCTGTGGTGCCCAATCTGGGACACCTCTGGACCAGTACAAAAAAAAGTAAAATTTTTATGAACTTTTCTATAGCCTCCATTTAGATCCAAAAAAAAAAAAAACTTTTGATGCGGGATGATTCCCATATCCAGTTCCCAAACTTCAAGCTCCCACTCTCCTAGTTGTCTAGGATCATCTCTTGGGTGCCTAGCGCCCGGCCCTACAATTTGCCCTTGCTTGGCTCTGCTTTCCACCCTTTTGGAAAACGCGCGGATGAAGACTGGCTTGGGTCGCGGGCTTCTATTCAGCACCGGCACCCCCAATTGGCTTCCCTCAATCCTTTCTTTTTTTGTCATCCTGTCCCAATTGTCCAAAAGACAACCGGAACAACACCGTCATCCTCTCATCCACTCACCATCCTTGCCCCCATCAACCAATGACCACAAGCGTTGCTTGCAGTTGTTGGAAACCTAAGACTAGGCAAACACTTCCCAGTCTTGATTTTTGCTGATTGGGATCTCACCAATGCATTCACCAATCATTGCAATGGCTCCCATTCTTCCATCTCTGGTCTAGATCATCCCTGCAGTAGTAATTTCATCTCCGCACTCAGCTCCTGTCGTTTGACTCCATCCAATCCATTCTCCATCAACAGCCCGCAATCTAGAAGGACGCTACCCAACATGTCCGCCTTGATCAATTTCCTAGACAATGATCACCCCAACCCCCTCTTGAGTCAGCCGCCTCATTTGACTCCCACCGGTTCCCAATCCAAACCAATTCCCAATTGTTGAAAATCAAACAAATTGCCACTCCCCATTCAATCCTCCGCCCAATCCATCAACCAATGACTGCAAGTAAACTTTGCACCGCCCTCATTGACAAGCTCATCAATCCACCTCCAAGCTCACTGGTCTCCCGCGCGGCTTTTACATTGCCCGCGCGGGTCTCAGCGGTTTCACCGGCCCATCAGCCTGTCCGCGCGTCCCCTCACTTGCTGCCTGTGCCAATCCTTGGCATGTGCTGGGGTCTTCCCATTCCTGTCATTCATGATTCAATTCTTCTTTTTTTGAGTTAATTGATTGTTTCTTTTTTTTCTTTTGTTTTCTCATGAAAATCCTCAAAAAAAAAAAACTTTTTTTCCCGCTCTATCTGTAAATGTCTCTTGTAAATAGTCTACAGACCTCTTGTCTATAAAAGGAGGGGCTCTCCCCTGCCTTTTTACAATCATCCATGGGAGTGTGTGCATATTTCCCCCCTGTTCTCATTGAAACCTGATCCTCATCCTCATCCTGGGTATATCTATGATTTCCCCCTGATCCATTGATCCTTAGTCTTTGCCCCTCTGTGGCCTGATCCTTATCACCAACCAATAGCCTTGCCGGTTGAAGAGAATTCTGTCTTTTGGAATTCTTGAGTGTGTTATACCACTCCTTGATCCCTTTCTCTGATCATACTGGTCTTGATCCCTCCTTTATCATCTTTCTGGAGCCAATCACAATTGATTGAAGAGGTCTTATTAAGCTTAAGACCTGGAGTGTTATACCTCCCTTATTTTTTTTTGGAGTTGCATTCTTCCAGCCTACTATTGAGTTCCTTGAGAAGTGTTTGATGAGGTTAAACCTGCTAACATGATGTATCACCACAGTACGGAGGCTGTGCAGTTGAACCTAGACCAGTAATACCAAACAACCCTGGCAGCCACAAGCGTCTGTAGCCTAGTTGGTAAAGGCAGCACTCTAGTATGTGTCTCAGTCTATCTGAGGTCGTGGGTTCAACTCCCACCAGACACATCTTCATTTTCACAGTCTCAACAGGTTATGAGCCCAGAGGTTACCTGAGCGTATACTTGCTTACATAAGAGACTTGAATAAGATGTGAATGCTTTCTGTAAGACCATAATCCCCTGTAAGCCTACCCCATGATCACGGGTTCAATCCCCGCACTGATCACTCTTTCACCTGGGTATTTCCATACCTATTTCTACATCACGTAGCAAGGGGGGGTGTTGAGGTTAAACCTGCTAACATGATGTATCACCACAGTACGGAGGCTGTGCAGTTGAACCTAGACCAGTAATACCAAACAACCCTGGCAGCCACAAGCGTCTGTAGCCTAGTTGGTAAAGGCAGCACTCTAGTATGTGTCTCAGTCTATCTGAGGTCGTGGGTTCAACTCCCACCAGACACATCTTCATTTTCACAGTCTCAACAGTGTTGAGGTTATCCTTGCTTCAAATCAGTTACTGTTTGCTTTTAGAGCTTCTTAAACATAGTGATTTGTCTTGTACAGCCACCCTCAGTTATCTGGTGCCCTTCAAGCGCTTGATTGCGGACAGTTGGGCAGGTTCATTGAGAACTGGGAGGTTGGTTGGGTTTGAGTTGATCATCCCCAATCTTCTGCTGACAACCAGAGTTATTAGCTTGTGGGCGTTGTTTACATGAAACAGCTTTGTTCTTTGAACTTTAAACAAACTTTAGCTTCTTTTGTCCAAGTTTTTTCCCACATAATCTTGGCTCAGATATTGATGTTCCATTGCTACCAAAGTACTATCATCTTTATCCTTTACTACTTGATTTCTCATTTACCAGGTTCTGGACCTTGATCTTGGTTAAATTTAAATATTTTTGTAACACTCAGGAGGGCAGCCTAAACAGCACCTTTCCCCTCCACAGAACTGCCACTGCCTAGCACAGTTTGGAGTCTTACAGCACCAATATTCCATTTGATTACAATCAACCAAATGACTCCTTTAGAATTTTTCTTCCAGATTGTACCTTCTTATTTTTGTGTTGTCTTCAGATGGGGGATACCAGTGGGCTATACCCAGGCCATACAATTTTGCTCTGTCTCCTTCATCCTTTGCAATAGATATGGATTGTAATCCTGAGCGCACCAAAATACCAGAAAGTTGTATTTTTCTGGAAAATCTCACCAAGGATGAGGCCAAAGTACTACATTGGCACTGGGTGTTTTGTCACTGCGGTATTTTTTGCATACAAAGCTTGATTAAGGAAGAAGACTTACTGGGTCTCCCCCATTCACTTCCCATGGGCACGGTTCATTCTTGTGCATGTAAGATAGCCAAGAGTACCCAGACAGCAAATCTCTTGCATACCGAGTGGGTTTTAGACCCGCTTAAAGCAATAGCAATGGACCTCATGTGCCCTTTTGAAGATATTGGGATTTATAAATCTGCCTACTTACTTACTATGTACAACATAGCATTGAGGTTCAGCCAGGCCATCCCTTTGAAGACCAAAGGTGAGGCTGCAGCCCGGATAATAAGTACTATTAACCAATTGCAGCTGCAATCCAAACTTACCGTCTGTATTGTATGTTGCAATAATGGGGGTGAATTCTCATCCAAAACCTTTCTGGAATTTGCCGCTGAGAAGGGCATTGTTATTGAGAGAAGCCTACCATATCATAATCATCAAAATGGTGCTGCCAAACATCACAACCGCACCTTTGCAAACATGGCAAGAACGCTACTTGTTGACAGCGGCCTTGGAAAGGCATTTTGAACTCTTGCCTTCATTTGGGCCTCCCACTGAATCAACTGCCTCCCTAATGTCAAGACCTTGGCAAAGACCCCATATGAGATGGTATTTGGTTTGAAGCCATCTTTTGACCGCCTCTGTATCTTTGGAGATGTGGCATACGTACACGTTCCCCCCCATAAGAGGCTCAAACTGGATGAACAAGCCCTGGAGACTAGGATAGTGGGTCTCTTGCCTGATAGCAAGGGTTGGCTGTTCTACTTACCAGCCACAGGTACCTTTGTGTCATTGGTATGGGCCAGCTTGCGTAGTACCACCCCTACGTTAGATTGAACACAGGGTGTTGAGGCCTGGCATGCTAAGTTTGGCAATTTTGATAATGAGAACATGTTTGCCCATGAGGAGGAGCAAGTGGAGAAATCCATGCCTCTGAAAACTTTCCCTAAGTCTTACTGCGAGGAAGTAAATGGGCTGGACGGCCCGGAATGGCTCCCAATCTTTGACAAAGAGATGGGTAACCTTTATTGCAGGGGTGTATGGATTTCTGAACCTCTTCCAAAATGCAAGTGTGCTATGCCTACAAAGTGGGTGATTACCGTAAATGACCAAGTTGATGGATCTCCACCTGAGCGCAAGGCACGCTGCTTGGCTTTAGGTGAAAGGCAACTCAAGGATGTGGACTTCAAGGAAACCTTTGCACCTACCACTACTTTCACCTCCCTCAGCCTGCTGCTCACCATGGAAGCCAAATTTGGCTGGCCAGTCCAGTCTTTTGACTTTGTTGGGGCTTATTTAAACTCCCCCATCGATGAGGAGATATGGGTGAGGCCTCTTCCTGGTGTGATGATCCCAGAGGGTCATGCCCTGCAACTAATCAAATCCCTCTATGGCACTAGACAACCTTCCCGCTGCTGGTGGAAGTTTCTGAAGTGTGTCATTCTTGCCCTTGGCTATACTGCTAGTTTATACAATAGCAGTCTCTATGTGCTGTGGAGGGCGTCTGATCATGGCATAATCTGGATTCACATTGACAATGGAGTGATCGCCACCTTGTCAATGGAACTTCTTTGAAGGCTTCAGCATGACCTCCAAGGTTGTTTGGAAATTAAGTGGGAGAACAACCTCAAATCAGTGGTTGGCATCAACATCACACGTCTGCCCAAAGGATTCTCCCTTCATCAAGGGAAGCTACTCTGTACCATTGCAGCATGTTTTTGGGAAGGAGTCTCTCTTGCGGCTACTCCTTTTCCCCCTTCTTTCAAAGCAACCGCGGATCCTGATGGCAACAAGGAATTTTCCACCAACTACCTACGCATTGTCATGTCCCTCAGTTACCTGGCTATTGGAACAAGGCCAGAAATTGCATATTCCGCCAATACCCTGGCATGCTACTCTTCCGCTCCTGGCCCCGCTCACTGGAAGGCGCTACACCATCTCATCAACTTTGTGATGCCGTTGCGCAATCAGCGCATGAAGATATTTTCTTTGGATTCCTTGGAACCCCTGATGGTCTTTGTCAACGCCTCTTGGGGAGGCCAATACGCAAAATACACCTATGGTGTTTTCATTACATCTTGGGGTTGTCCAATACTCTGGTCTAGACGCAGGTTAACCACCATAGCCGCGTCTATCTGCCAGGCAGAATTCATGGGCCTAGGTATGGCCACCCGCCAGGTTCTCTGGATACGCCATTTACTCTCAGACATGCTAGGCAAGTATTTTAAGATCCATCTCAAGTGCAACAACCAGTCCGCCATTTGGGTCAGTACAGATGACACATCCAACAAGAGATGCCCCCACATGGAACGCAAATACTTTGCGGTCAACAAAGCCATCTTCACTGGGAAAGCCTGCATGCATTGGGTCCCTTCCACTCAACAAAGGGCAGATATCCTCACCAAAAACCTACCCTCATACTTATTCCGTTGACTTTCCAAGGCTGTCCTTGTCCACAAGTAGGACCCTTCATCCATTAATTATCAGCAACCATTGTCACTCCTTTAAGCAGGTGTGGTGGCTAGGCAAGGGGGGGGGGGGTGTTGGGAGAGGAACACCTCTTATCACATACTCTCTCACCATTCTGTTAACTCGCACCATATGTACATAGATATATAAACCTATGCCTCTCTGAATGCAATACAAACTCATGGGACTTTGACCCCTCAACAAGTTCCCCTGGCCAAGGCCAAGCTGTTGGCACCCCGCCTCACTTGCTCCATCCCCCTCCCACCCTTGCTCCATCCCCCCTTGCATCCCGGAGTCCAACTTGAGGTGTAGCTAGGATTTGGTTGTCCGTGCGCCTATGGCACCCCACAAGATCAAGTCCAACAAGAATTGAGGACTTGACAAGGTTGATGGGCTGAGCCAGATTGAAAGGGGAAGAAAAGGAGGGGGGAAATCAGGACGGGGGTCTGCTTGGCTGGGGATGAGCAAGAATGGTGGCCTTCAAACCTGATGGTATCCAATAGTTTGACTCCAACCAGAATGCCAATTTTGGTGAGATGGGAGAGTAGCCTCCTGGCCTTCCACATACCCTTGTTGATCTTGAAGGTGTTGTTGATATTGGGATTGTTGATGAGTCCCTTCCAGCCAACGGTTGTCAAAATTTTGCCCCCAATCATCATTTTGGCAGGCGTGGCCAATTGGGTTTGGTATTGGCCAAGCCGAACTTTGGCCCGACCCACCCAAACTTGGTTGTGTGCCAAGTTGCGCTTGGCTATGTGCCAAGTGTTCTTTAGGGGGTGCAAAGTTTGCTTTAGGGGGTGCCAAGTGGGCTTTAGGGGGTGCCCAGTGCACTTTAGCAAAAATCAGGCTAACTTGGGCATGTGCCCAGACAAGCTTGACCTACCATAAATACATCCTTGCAACCCAACTTGAAGCCATCAAAAAAAATATGTCTGGAGCGCCATGGAGACCTGTACCTGCTCTTGCTGTATTCTACTCAGCTTCACAGATGCTGATGGACGGAATGTGCAAGGCCAGCTTATCTCCAGAAAAAACCACCTCAAGCATGTTAAATTGGATTGTGAAAGCTTCCTTAAAAATTGTGTTGATCACCACTCACCAACAAGTGCCAATGAAGAATCAAGTTCATCAACTTCTAAATCTGGTTCAGCCAACTCATCAGAACTTCTCACCTCTGAAATTACCTCAAAAAGTCAGTGGTCTTGTTTTTCTTGCTTTATTGTAATCTCTACATTCAACTGACACTACTCTCCAGCTACATTTCTTGTTTCAATTTTTATTTCATGGCTTCATCTGTTTTGCGGGTTGAGCATCAAGAGACGTCAAATTGCAAGAAATTTTATCACCACCATCATTAATCATTGCAAGGAAACTCAAGAATATTTAAAAAAAGAAGTTCCCAGAGATATTGGTACAATCATCAAACAACTTGATCTTTATCCTATGATAAATACATGTGTTTGTTGCCCAACATGCTTTCTACTATACTAACCTTCTAACATCCCAAAAACGTGTGATCATAAGGAATTTCCCCAAGCCCAAGAATGTGGAACTGTACTCTTCAAATATTTCACCAAATCAGTAAAAACTCTTGATATTGGACAAACTCAAAAAGTTCCCAGTCAATAAAAAAAGTTAAAAGCAGAACCCCATCAAAATCCAGTGTCCCTGTATGCAACTCAGCCCTTGTAAAAATGGCCTAGATGCTTTATTTCAAACAAAAACATAGAAAAGCTCATTCTGGAATGGTCAACATATTTAAACCGCAATCAATCATATGATAGTAGTGATATTCAACATGGAAGTGCCTGGGGGAAATGGAATGGCCAACTAATCTCTCTGAACTCAATCCACTCAATCTTAAATTTTTTGCTTTTTATTGATTGGTTTAATCCAAAAGGAAACAAACTTGCTGGAAAGCAGAAGTCACTTGGTTTGATAGAAATGAACTGCCTTGAATTGCCACCGTCAAAGCAAAATCCAATGATTCACACTTACATTGCTGGAACTACACCTGGCCCAAATTCTCCTAAAATGATCACTATCAATCACTGCCTGAAGCTGCTTGTGGATGATCTAATGCTTCTCAATCAATAAATAAAAATTAAAACACACCAATCCCACAAGGTTGGCTTGTTTGAGTCCAATTAATTTCTCTCCTTGGAAACGTTGTTGGGGTTCATAAAGTGGCAGGCTATGCTTTGCACAGTGAAAATTTTTTTTTTGCTCTTGATGCAAAGAGTTCAAGGATGATTTGCATCTTTTAAAATTTGGAGAGCCTTGAGAAAAAAATGAAACACTTTCAGAGGCTATGAAATGGAAAGGTATGAAGAAAATCAGCCAACAAGACAGTCATCTCCACAATACTGGTGTGAGGTGCTCTAAGCTCAACCAACTCCCCTATTGTAATATAGTTGAGAAAATCCCCCTTGGGATGATGCATAACTGGTTGGAAGGGGTATTGAAGCATCATTTCAGAGTACAGTGGGGATTTGATACATGGTTTGTTCAAAATCAGAATATAAAATGTGAAGAAAGTGGAAATCAGCCACCACCAAAATTTGTCAGATTACACACTGGCAATTGTGAAACAGAAGACTCAGAGAGCTCCAATGACTCCAGCAATGAAGACAATACTTCCAATTTTGGTTATGGGCTTTTCTCTGAAGAGCAAATCCAGAAATTCAAGAAGGCCCATGAATCAGTAATATTACCCTCTGAGTTATAACAGCCACCTCAGCCACTTGGAGATTGAAAGGCTGGAAAGTGGAAGGATAACCGCTGGTATTGCCTGTTTGAATACATCATGCCACTGATCATTATCAAAATTTTTGTCAGCCAACCATCAGAAGTCAAAGCCAAATCCTGGACCAGAATGATCCTCACTAATGTTGGTGCACTGTGTCAATGCACTAGTGTGGTTTGTGCAAAAACAATAACACCAAGAGATCCCCACATCTTTCAAACTTATTACCATTGATAAAATAAAATGGCCAGGAAGATTTTTGCGGATTTAAACATCCAACCAAACCATCATTATTCCCTACAAATTCCACAGCAACTCAGAAGATGAGGTCCACTAAACCAGGTAGCAGAATTTAGCAGGGAACAATTGATTTGTTTTTTACAAAAGATAAAAACAAACCCAAACATAAGTATGTCTTTTCCAAAATTATAAAAATGAACCAATTGAACTAAAATTGATTGCTTTAATTGCAGAGGAAATGGACCAAACAATGTTGCGGAAAGCATGCTCCCTGCCAAGGTTAAATCATAAGTTTGATATTTCAAAATTGGCATCTTTTCCGCACAACTCAAGGCAAAAAAAAATGCAATGACACTTCCCAAGATTGATTATGCTATGATCCTGGATCATCTGAACCATCAACATATTCCAGCTTTCAATTAACGCCATTTACAACGTCCAAAGGATTCATATGTGCTACTAAACTATGGAACTCCTATCAAAACTTGGAAATGGCTTGGAGGAGATGGAATTGAAAAAGGTCAACCAAATGACTGCATTTTATATAAAGACAGAGGTAAAACCAAAATTGGATGGGTCTGGAAGATATACCTGATTAATGTTACTCATGAGAAGATCAAACCTTGGTTCTTTGTAGATGTAGTTGAGAAGAAGTAATCTCAGTCTCTTGAATCAACAAATGCAAACTTTTGATTGATAATGTCATTATTCAAGAAATTACTTGGAGCAGTAAAACTCAACAACAGGTTCTTGATGCAAAGGCAATCATATCCCTTTGTGCTTATTGACTCTTAGGGAACCAGACTTTTTGGATTCCTACTTGCATAATAATAGTTTGGCCATTTGAACATACAAGCCTGCCCAATTTTGATACACAAATGTAATTTTGATCATTTTGTTTATCCTTGTATGGAGTTTGTCACAGCTAAGAAATAATAATAGAAAGATAAAACCATTGAATCCAATTTGTTGATTGATCTTCTTATTGCTCATTACATAGAGCCTGGTGCAGAGTGCCTTGATAGCATTGTGGTAATATTTGATGTTTGTTGGCCCATTGCCATGATCAGCACACAATAAAAGCCGGGGGTGGTTGAAGCCAATTGGGGAAGGAGTTCCAAATGGGGATGAATTCTTGGCTTCTTGATGATAATTGGGTCATGTTCAATGGGTGTAGGATGGGGCAGGTGACCAAATCAAAGGAAGAAAGGATTCAAGAAGTTAGCCAGGATCAGCCGGAATGAGTGGGGTGATGAGGATGATTGATAATTAATCAAGTTGAACTACTTACGCTTGAGATCCTGGTGATGATGATCTTCCATGGTTGTCTTATGTACCTTTGATACAGATCCCTTTCCTTTTTCAATGTTAAAAGTTGTTGGATGACTGATGTGATTGATGATTTACAATCAATAGAACCAAACAAGTAGGTTGATCATTGACCAATTGATTGATAGTTCTTAATTCAATCAATTGATTGAATTCAAGGGTTGGATGAGTTATTTGGATGAAAAATTGGTTGGGAAAATTGCGGATGATCTGGGCCAAGGACATTGCTTAAGACCAGTTTGGGATTTATACAGGAATGAGTTGGATTGAAAAGGATGGTTGGGGGGATGAGTATTGAAGGAGGAAGGAGTAACACCCAGATTTAGATCCAACAATCCACTGAGGTTGATGAGCATCAAAGCAAGAGCCTGTGGTAGACTGATGGTGTGGGAGGTTTGAAAAGCTTGGAGAAGTTTAGAGATGCAGGTTAAAGAACACCAGAGGGGAGATGAAAGTGGGTTGCAGAGGTCTTAAAAGCCCAACCAATTCCCTCAAAGTATCTGTTGTAAGTCTTGTGAGAGGATCAATCACAATCATTGGGACATTTGGAAATGAAAAAGAATATTAATGCAGCTTAAAAAAAGTGGAGGAGGAGTAGGTTGATGGAGAGATTGACAATTGGGATGATTTCACACCAGCTCAAGTATAGCTTTGACATATCATATTCCAAATTTTATTTTTTGATCAAATTTTCATAACATGGGAAAGATTGAGTGGGGATTTTTTTTTGGATCATAAGTCATAAAAAAATCAATCCAAATACATTCATCTTCATTGTTTGATGGGGCACCATCAGAATAATCAATTTCATCTACATCATACAAGTCTCCAAAATCACCCTGGTCAAGAAAAGGTTCATCACATTCTTCTTCAACTTCTTGAACTTTGTCATCATCAACTTCAATCACATCATTGGACATCTCTCCTTTGCTACTTGAAGAGTCACAATCTTTGCCATGAAGAACATCTTAGCCATAAGGCTCAAGCAACACATCATGGTATTTTGCAATGAAAGCATGCTCACTCAGCTTTTAATCAGGAACTCCAGTGGGCAAGAGCAAAAGCTTGGCATCAGGAAGAAATGCAACAGAATTTCAGTCAGGAATAAGTTGTTTGTTGGCATTGGATAATGTTTTGAACCAGCCTCAATGGTAAAAGTCCAATGGCAAGTCAACCAGTGGTTTGGGAAACTCAGATGGGATTGGTACTCTGGGCAGTTTGCAAACTTGTTTTTGCCCTTGCTTCCCAGCTAACTGATCAGCCTTGATTATTTTGACATCCAACCTTCTGAAAAATTTGTTGGCATTGTTTGAAAGGAAGCCTAATGTCTTGATGGCGTAAGTATTGTGTTCAGGATTGAATTTTTCATCACTATGAGCAAGTGTGTCTTTAAGAATGGTAAGATATTGCTTTGGAAATTTGTTCTTGACCACATATTCATACCAAATATCACCTAACTGTAGAAATGATAAGGATTTTTCAAAACAAAGTCAATGGAGTCATTGAGAAGTGAGGCACTTGCTCTTGGTTTTTTTGGATAATTTTCTTAGATTCATCCTTTTGGTGCTTTCCTAACTCTTTCATCTCTGTCACGCCTCGCACTTAGGAATTATTGTCTTCATAACTTTGACATGTCCTCTCCTCAGTACCATCTAACTCAGTCTTAAAGCATGACACAAATAAAGCACAACATCAATGGTGCAATCCGCTACTTCCTCTGGCTCACATTGACCTTCCAATCTTGGCGACCAACTCAGTATATACTTGCAAACTTTGCGGTTAACCCCATACCGTTTGGCCATCCATTACAAGATCCAATCTCCTTCCCTGGCCCATCAACAGCCTAGAACTTCTATCTTTGGTCACGCACTGTTTGTTAGTTTGCATCTACGTCTAACTAAGCCATCATTACTGTACAGTTTGCAATTGGACTAGTCCTTACCCTGCATACACTATTACTTCTCACTTGCATTACCTTCAACTTCATTTGCTCCTGTCCCAATTCATCATACATTTGTACGCACAGATTCTATTTTCTTGCACCTACGCCATGGCCTCGGACATGATTGTACTACTGCTTTATTTCCTATCCCGTTCCTGTCATTCATTGCCTCACCACCTTCAACTGTAGTTAGCTCACCACCAGTTTTTATCTAGTCACTTTAGATTACCTTATAAGGGCTACCCCCTTGCATGATGATTGTCTCCTCAGTTAGTTAATTTCATACGTTCTTGCATTTTGCTACAACCCAGTTATCACATCGGACTCAGGTTGAGTTTCCCTCCTCCGAACACATTCCATTCCTCTGGCCTTTTGTCGAGTGGCATAACTAAGTTTGCACTTTGCAACTCAGCCTTGCTATTTGCACTTGCCCTCGCACTCAGCATTCCTCCGCGCTCACAATCATCTAAGAATTGCCCTATAGTACGTGGGGTGGTTGTGTGAAAGTAAATTAACTAACTCAACTAATCTATTGTAGCTTGACAACCTATAGTAGACTTCTTCTTCTCAATGTCACGTACTTGCTCAACCGGGAACGCTTTCCTTGCCCCTTAAAATGATGATATCCATTGGGTAGGGAGAACCAGCGCTCCTTGGGCCCAACAACCCTTAGATCCTGTTTCTTCTTCTAAATTGCCGTCTGTTGAACCCCTCAATGATCCTTGGACTCCTCCACGGGATGTTCCAGCGGAACCTCTTGCGTAATTTGCAGATTCCGACCATTCTTCCAATGAAACCTTGACTTGTGGTAGACCAGGGGTTTGCACTACTGCTCCCAAGCCCGATGCTTTGACCCTGCTTTCGACATTGATCCAGGCCCTCACTCATGGTGCCCAGCAATCTAGACCGAGTACTCCTAGCTTTCGCACTGCGGGAATGAAACAACCCAACCACTTTACGGGAGAACACCCTCATAAGCTTAGATCCTACCTACAGTGTTTCAAAATCATCTTTTCAAACGACTCCAACAATTTCCCTTCCAATGGGCTTAAAGTTATGTATGCTTCGTCCTTCTTAGGAGGTAGAGCCTCGCAGTGGTTTGAACCGTACCTCAAACTTTTGTCCAGCAACAGTCCCACATGTATTCTCAACAACTGGGACAGGTTTGAGCAACAACTGTTCACCCTGTTTGGCGACCCCAATGAAGTTCAAAACACCAAATATGAACTCAATAGTCTAGTTATGAAGGAAAATAGTAGAGCTTCTGTTTATATTTCTCACTTTTGAACCTTGCAGTCTTGCATCCAGTGGAACAAGGCCGCTCTTCAATTTCATTTTCAAAAGGGTCTACCAGAACGATTAATTGAACAGCTCTCAGTTGGGGGTCATAATACAACCTTGCTTCAGCAGCTAATCAATTGAGTGATTGAGCTTGATAATGGCTATCACAACAAGAATTGCTCTTGGCAAAAGGACCATGGAGCGTCCACCTTGGCTCCGAGGGTGGAGGACTCCTCAAAGCAAAACATGAACAACCCAAAACCATCCAAACCAACCCCAACTTTGAACTCCAACTCAAAAGGGAAAACCGTCACCAAAACTCCAAAGTTCTTGGACAAAGAAACCGGGATGCTACGGAACAAGGAACGGCTACGGAGGGAGAAGAATGGGCTGTGTATGTATTGTGGAGGAAAAAATGATGTTGACAGTTGTGCAAAGCGGTTAGCGCGTGAAGCGGCTAAGCAGTCAAAAAATTAGCTTGTAGTTTTTCTGATACTCGCAAGGAAAGCTACACATTATCTAAATCAACGCAAGTAAATCTTTGCACTTGCAAGTCACTAGGTGCTCCTAGTTCAAGATTTATCCTATTCCATTCCAACAACACCCCTTATCAAGTCTTACTTGACTCTGGCGCTAATGTTTCCTTCATCAGTGAATCTTTTGCCACTTCCAAAAATCTTACGCGTTCCAAGATAGATAAATTTCCTATCTATTTAGTAAGTAGTGCAACTGAACCATCTTATTGGGTCTCCCAAAAGGCAAAATGGACCTTTGAATTCTCCCTTTTCCCTAGCTTTGAATGGGATTTACTTGTCTTGGCTATACCCGGAATGGATGATACCATTCTAGGCCATGATTTTCTAGTTTACTGGAATCCAGATGTGAATTGGCAAGAAGGAGTAATTAACCTTTGAACCTTGCACCCCCAGAATGCTAATCTTTCCGTCAAACAGGAATTAAACAGCCTACCTGACACTTTCATTGAGTTGGATGACAATTTTCCGCCAGGAGATTTGCAATATCCTGACCTCCATTTCCAAATTCCCTCTTCAGATTTAGGAGTTATTGCTTACCTATCCAGCTGACCTCTTTCCTGTTCCTTCAAAGAGAACCAGAAACCAACCAAACGGTGTATTTTGAGCTCCCTAATCCTCTCGCACCATGCAAGCACCTCAAACCCGGTGCTCAAAGATGACAAGATTGAAGATTTAGAAATCATTTGAGAGTCTTTACCTTCAGTTTATCATGACTTTTCTGATGTCTTCTCAGCTGCAAGAGCAGATAAACTGCCTCCATCCCGTTCTTACAATCACAAGATCAAACTTACTGGACCACCTCCGGCACCAGGACCAGTTTACTCTCTCTCAACGCAAGAATCAATTGCGCTTCAAGACTACATTGCGGAAAATGTAGCAAAAGGATTTCTTCAACCAAGCGATTTGAATACAGGTTCCCCTGTCCTATTTGTTCCTAAAAAGGACAGCGGACTTTGCCTTTGTGTTGACTACAGGAAACTGAACCAGGTAACCCAGAAGAATGCCTATCCATTACTGCCTATGTCACATCTCCTCACCCTCTTCCATGGAGCTGCTTATTTCTTGAAGTTAGACCTTCGAGGTGCCTATAACCTAATTTGCATTATGAAAGTTCATGAGTATTTGACCGCAATGAGAACCCGGTTCGGCAGTTATGAGTATACTGTCATGCCTTTTGGCCTCTGTAACGCTCCTTCCACTTTTCAACATTTTGTCAACAACATTTTCTCCAATCTTGTAGGTAAAAACCTTGTGGTATATCTAGATGATATACTAGTCTACTTGAGGAACCTTGAAGATCACATTGAACATGTGCAAGAGGTGCTGCAGCAACTTTGCAAGAATAACCTGTTTGCAAAAGCCTCTAAGTGCAAATTCCATTCCTCTTCTCTTTGGTTTCTAGGTGTCGTAGTCTTGCAGCAAGGACTATTGATGGACCAAGCCAAAAGCAAATGCATATTGGAATGGCCCCCACCTTCTTCCGTTAAATCCCTTCAAGTTTTCATTGGTTTCAGTAATTTTTATGGGAGGTTCATTGAGGGTTACGCCGAGAAAACCCCAAATCTTACTAACCTTCTTCAAAAAGACATTCCTTTTTTTTTACCAAACAAGATGCTTCAGAGTTTGAAGCTCTGAAGAAAGCGTTCACCACTGCTCCAATACTTGCTCACTTCAACAAACTGGCTTGCACTATTGTTGAAACAGACGCAAGCGACTATGTGATTGCAGGAGCAATCTCGCAGTTCTCTTCCTCCACTTTGCTCTTTGATCCCGTAGATTTTGAGTCTTGCAAGTTGCTCGCTGCAGAGCTTAACTATGAGATTCATGACAAGGAACTTCTTGCAATTGTTTATTGCTTAAAGAAATGGCATTCATACCTTTTGAGCCTTAGAGAATCCTTTGAGGTTTTAACTGATCATAATTCTTTAAAGTATTTCATGAGCTCAAAAGTCCTCACACGTAGACAGGCGAAATGGGCTGAATACCTCTCCAAGTTCCACTTTACAATCACGTACTTCCTGGGGAAACAAGCGGTAGTCCCTGATGCTTTATCACGTTGGGACAACGTTTACCCAGGGGGGGGGGAGCACCTTTGCCAAAAACAACCCTGAAAATGTTAGGACACTCTTCTCAACCCAATCTGCCCAACTCAGTTTGATAATTGCTCACTTACGATATTTGGCTTCCAAACTCCAACAAGCTTAACGCAATGATCCCAAGTGCATCAAACTTTGCAAAAGTGCAAACTTATTAGATAGTAGTTACAGTATTGATGATAATGACTTCTTAGTCTATGATAATCGTATAGTAGTACCAGAAAATTCTTGCATTAAGTTAGATATCTTTGAGTCACGGCACAATTCTCCGCTTGCTGGTCATCATGGGCAGGATAAAACCTACCAATTGATCACACAAGACTTCTACGGGCCTGGTATGACCAAAGAAGTAAAAGACTATGTTAGCGCGTGCTATGATTGCAATTTTAACAATCCTTTAAACACCGGAAGTATGGGCTGCTCCAGCCATTTCCAATTCCGCCTCATCCTTGGCACTTGCTTTCTATGGATTTCATCTCTCAATTACCTTCTTCTAGTGGATATGATGCTATTCTAGTAGTAGTAGATTGCTTCTTGAAGATGGCTTTATTTCTGTGCAGTAATGTGACAGCCTCTTCAGAAGACTTAGCTAACTTGTTCATAGAATATGTATTTTTGAAACATGGTCTCCCTGATAATATAGTTAGTGATTGTGGATCTCTGTTTGTCTCAAGCTTCTGGACCTTGCTATGCCAACATTTGAAGATCACTCGCAATTTATCAACGGCGTACCACCCAGAAACGGATGGGAAAACTGAGCGAGTTAATCAGATTCTTGAACAATATCTTCAAATGTATTTTGCCTATCAACAAGACGACTGGTTGCAATGGCTCCCACTAGCCAAATTTGCCTACAACAACTCCACTCATTCCTCCACCAAACAGTTGCCCTTCCAAACTCTTTATGGTAGAAACCTGAATTTCTCTTCCCTTCACGTAGCACCTTCTCAACCTGCTACCAATTACCTTGAACAAATTCAATCCCTTCAATTGCAACTTTGAACCAACCTTGAAGAAGCGAACCAGCGCTATAAGGAGCAAGCAGACCAATCTTGCACTATGGCTCCAACCTTTGCAGCAGGAGATCAAGTGTGGCTCAATGATCGCAATATTTGCAGCACTCTCCCAACTTTCAAACTCTCCAAAAGAAAGCTTGGCCCCTTTAAAGTAGAATCAGTCATCTCCCCTAACGCCTTTAAACTTACCTTACCTGCAAAATGGAAAGGTATCCACCCGGTCTTTCATGTGTCTCTCCTAGAGCCAGCTTGAGTCCTATACCCAGGCAAGACTCATCCCCCTCCCGAACCAGTCACTTTCCTCAATCATCAAGAGTGGGAAGTAAGCTGTATTCTGGATTCCAGGTTACGCAAAGGAAAACTTCAATACCTTGTCAAATGGTCTGCCTTCCAGTCCAACAAAGATTGCACCTTGTGGGAACCAGCCCATCACCTTTGCAATTCTCCCAATCTGATTCAAGATTTCCATGCGAGCTACCCTTGCAAACCTCAACAATCATGATTCCATCTCATCCAATCCCATTCCATTCCACATTCCATCTCATCCAATCCCATTCCATTCCAAATTCCATCTCATCCAATCCTATTCCATTCCACATTCCATCTCATCTAATCCCATTCCATTTCACATCATCATTCCATCAGTCAACCCCTTCATCTCACCCTGTTATTTCCTCTTCTCATCCCCCTCTCATTCCTACCAAATAAAATTCCATTCCTTATTCAAAAAAATAAAAATAAAAAAGAAAAAAAAGAAAGAGAAGATTTATTTATAATTAAAAAAAATAATAATAATATATATATTATAATAAGCTACAAAGTTTCTTTGACTTCTTTCTCTGCATCCTCACAATTTTCAGTCAACTCCGCAACCATGGATTGAAAGGTATCCAGGTCTTCATCATTGATCAGCGCGGACATCCTTTGGAGAACCAGCACCTTGGTTACAATGTGCCTCTCAAATATTTACTCGCACCTTGCAATTTGAGCTTGCTTTGGCCAAGCATTCCATCCACCTTCCTCCAAGAGCTCTTTGTACGTTCTCTTCCTTTGGCCTCCCAACAAACATTCTCCAATGTCGCCCGTGAGTCGCCTTGCATCAGTTTTGACCAGTCCTACAACTCGCAACAGATCCACTTTGCCTTGGCCCTCCATTCCTTCCGTTCCATCTACTCCATCCCTTCCATCTCCATTTCCATCTCCCACTTCTTCCGTTATAGCCTCTTCTTTCTCTGTTCCCTCTCTTCCTCCATTTCTGTCTCCATCTTCCCCATCTCCCAACTCTCTTTCCACTTTGTTCCTTTCTTCCTCCCTTGCTTCCTTGGTTATGACCCCAACAGGTTCCGCACCGGGCACTTCATCTTGCACCTTGGCATTCATCTGGGCCCCCGGAAGTTCAGTTGGCGGACCCCAGTAAGGTGGTGGTGGCAGTGGTGTGTTCATGGTGTATCTTTGGAAACGGGGCAACACTAGCAAGACAAGCAAAATTTAGTTACTGCCTTTATTATCATTAGTCAGTCCCAATTAGTACTCACCAGGAACTCAAGTACCCAAGTATTCAATCTCCGGCAACGGTGGTATCTTGTAGTTAACCCTTGGCGCGGACCTACGACTCCGCATCTCCCTTGATGACTCTGCGGGACCATCAACAGTCGACTCAATATTTATAGGAAAATTGCAGGCTACCTTGCGAAGACAACATTGCTTGCACTTGCCTTGAAGGCCTCGGACGGCAGTACTAGGGACACATTGCTTGTTTTGACGGATACAGTTTTTGCAACGGCAGGACAACAATGACAACATTTTATATAATTTATAAGTCTAACGAGTAATGAATTAAATAATGAGTAAAGGGTATACAGTATTTTTTAACAACTTGAAATCAATGGGAAAATTTATCTGAACGCTTGCAGGAGCTCGCGTCTTTATACCCGGGCAACTGTCACGCCTTGCACTTAGGAATTATTGTCTTCATCACTTCAACATGTCCTCTTGTCAGTACCATCTACCTCAGTCTAAAAGCGTGACACAAATAAAGCACAACATCAATGGTGCGATCCACTACTTCCTCTGGCTTGCGTTGACCTTCCAATCTTGGCGACCAACTCAGTATATACTTGCAAACTTTGCGATTAAACCCATACTGTTTGGCCATCCATTACAAGATCCAATCTCCTTCCCTGGCCCATCAACAGCCTCGGACTTCCATCTTTGGTCACGCACTGTTTGTTAGTTCGCATCTACTTCTAACTAAGCCATCATTACTGTACAGTTTGCAATTGGACTAGTCCTTACCCTGCATACGCTATTACTTCTCACTTGCATTACCTTCAACGTCATTTGCTCCTGTCCCAATTCATCATACATTTGTACGCACAGATTCTATTGTCTCGCACCTATGCCATGGCCTTGGACATGATTGTGCTACTTCTTTATTTCCTATCCCGTTCCTTTCATTCATTGCCTCACCGCCTTCAACTGTAGTTAGCTCACCACCAGGTTGTATCTAGTCACTTTGGATTACCTTATAAGGGCTACCCCCTTGCCTGATGATTGTCTCCTCAGTTAGTTAATTTCATACGTTCTTGCATTTTGCTACAACCTAGTTATCACATTGGACTCAGGTTGAGTTTCCCTCCTTGGAAAACATTCCATTCCTCTTGCTGTTTGTCAAGTGGCATAACTAAGTTTGCACTTTGCAACTGAGCCTTGCTATTTGCACTTGCCATTGCACTCAGCATTCCTCTGCGCTCACAATCATCTAAGAATTTCCCTATAGTACGTGGGGTGGTCGTGTGAAAATCTCCTTCTTGAACCTATTTTCCATTACATAATGTTCATAGTGGTTGTAGGCTGAGACCAACAAGCTAGCTTTGTTGAAATTTGAAAGTTTAATATTCATGTAATGATAGGCACAACTTGGCAAAAGTTTTCAGAAGGTGTTCAGAGCAGTGATTTGGCAGGCAGAGTTAAAGAGAGAGTCAAGAAAATTCTCATGATTGGGTCCCCAAATCCCAATTCCAACCTTAGCTAACATTGCATGCACATATAATATATGCATCTCTTCCACATTTGCTAGACTACTTCCAAGATTGAAACGTCCTGCAAAACTTTGCCTCAGTGAGATGATGTCTGCCTGAGAAATTAATTCAGGAGCTTGGGGGTCAGAAATGGCATTTTTGAGTTCAGGAAACAAGTCAAACCTGTTGTAGAATTCCTTTAAGAGACTGGGATAGACTTTTGCTGGAACTGAGTTCTGTTCAAAGAGACCCCATAGCATTTGGATGTGAAGGAAAAATGCATCCTGTTTCAAGTCCATTGAAAAGTAGTTATGGAAGTCAGTTTGCAGTGCCATGTTGTAGGGATCAAAGAGACCAATAAAAACTTAACCCTTTGAAAATCTTTTGGTACCTAAATAGACAGGAGATGGGCTGGATGGCGCTTGCAACTAGGTGGAGACTGTGTTGCTGGACTCCCTTGAATAGATTTTCTTGAACCCTTAGAAGATAGACTTGGCTTTTGGGGCTCCAAAGGGGGTTCAGACTTGGCTTTTGGGGCTCCAAAGGGGGTTCAGACTTGGCTTTTGGGGCTCCAAAGGGGGTTCAGACTTGGCTTGGGTCACTTTGGGTGAGCTCTTTGACTTTTCTTTACTTTTAATAGTAGTAGAAACTTTGGTTGGTTCAGACTGGGAAGCATTTCTATCTTTGCTTTTTAAAAGATCTTCAAGCTGCTTCTGGAGGCCATGAAGAGTACCTTCAAAATGAGAAGCTTTCTGTTTTAAGGCATGATTTCTTTTGGCTTCAAGGGCCTCAGCTTGCTTTTTCAAGGCTGCTTGCACAACAGAGTCAAAGTCAATTGGATTAGTGTTTATGAATTGCTGATTAATTCTTTTGATTGATGAGAAATGTCATGTTTGGAAACAGGGGTTTTGATGAAGGTGACAGAAAACTGGGAATGCACAGCACAAGGGGGGTGGGGGAAAAATATATGTTGTAAGGAGCAAGATTAGGGGGCTTTTTTGAAGCTTTCACACATAGGCAGGTTGGTGCAGTGGTTGGAAGGTTTTGTGGAGGTATGATGACAGGGTGCATGCAAAAGTAGTATGCAGGGATTCAAAGTTGCCACAGATGTTGCCTGAGCTTGGTTCACTTGTTTCTGCATAGTCTGGGTGTTGCATCACATGATGCAACAACAAATTCCACACTGTGTCAATTCTTCCTCTTCCCTTTCCTTTTTTGGTGGCTCTTCTTATCTTTTCTCCTTTTAAATCCTTTTCCCTTATTCCTCTCCTTTTCCCTTATTACTCTCCTTTTCTCATCTTTGAAAACCTACTCCATCAACCGCTTGATCTCCTTGGCTTTACTCAGAACTCATCCCAACTCAACATTCCTCTCAGGCCGGTTCAACTTCTCCAACAACCCTTGTCTAACCACTCCCACCATCTTTGGATCTATGCCTGGTAAGAACCTGGTCCTCAAGATTGTCCTGACTTGATGCCTCTGAAAATCTAGCTCCACTGCCTGCAGTCATCAATCTACATCTAATTGCCTCAATCATCCTTGTGCCTTCAGATCCCTCTTCTATTCACTAAGTAAAGTCTAAACTGTTTGTTTCTTCATCTTTCTTCTTCCTGCTGTATTATTTATGGTCTTCAAACTTTCTAACTCTTTTCCATAGTCTTCTGGTTTTCAGTTCTAATAAATCTCATCACAATCTTATCATAATTGCCCCCAAATTTGGGGAGGAAGCCTTTTGCCTGGTGCAGTATTGACTTTTCCCAGTGTCAATGCAAGAGTTGCATATACAACAATGTTATGCAGACCCAAGGACCTTGACGCTGGTTGAGGCGTGTGAAGATTTTCAATCTTTTTAGATTTATAGACTAGTCTTTTTCCCCAAAATTTGGGGATGGATTAAATAAAAAGGAATTAAGATGAAAAGATGTCATATTTTTCAATTAATAAATTATTTTAATCAATTCTGAAATTAGGGGATTAAAAAAAATAATGACATAAACAATTTTTCAAGCATGTCAACAGATAAGCAACTAAAAAAATCTTGGTATGTGATTTCAGTGGGTTATATAATTCAACAATTCATGTTAAACCAAAATTGATTTCATGATTATTTTTTTAACCTCTACTGTTTGATCAAATCTTTGAAAATCAGGAAAAGATTTTCCAATTGCTGTTCCATGGTTTTGAAACATAATGAGGACCATGTGAACTGTGATCAAAGAATCAATCAAAGCTCCCACCATGAAATTGATGCAAGAATGACATGGGAAAAGTTGGATTTCTGGCTGACAAAGTGCCAGTATCAAACAAATTTCTTAGCTCAAAAGGGTGAATCTACACACCAGCTTCTTGAATTTTCATTTTTAAATAATTTTTTTCCTCAAGTAAACACTTGCACAAAGACAAATATCTGAAGCTTCATAAGAAATTCCATTACTTTCTTTAGGTTATTAAATGACAGAGCATAAACAAAATCATTCAAAAAATTATATGAAAAACTATGTTTCTGAATCTGTAGGATGAAAAGTACAAATGCCCCCAATACAATAACCAATCTGAAATTGCCTGAAATCTTTCACAAGTAGATGGAATGTGAAACATTATGTAAATTATGAATATTTCATTGTACTTGCAAAACTATAAATTGAACTTATTTTGAAATATTGTGTAAGAATATTTTTTCCTTGTGTGGATATTTGACAAACTTCATCCAGGGATTCATCCAGTTGAAAAAAACCCTGTATTTGGCAAAGAAAAAGAATATACAGCTTTAAAAAAGAGGGTGAAGTAGAAAAAGAAAAATTTAAATAAAAACCTCTTCAACATGTCTCTGGAACACCTACCCACCTGGAATCCCTGTCAATGTAATCCAAATAAGCACCAACATCAACAGTATAAATATCTTAGCACGTAAAAATTTATTTTTGGAGATATTCAAAAACCAAGATAACTGAATACATCTCTGCATTTAAGTGGAATTGGTACTTTCCCAAAATTTAAGGATTGCAAAAAATCCCACAGGAATTATCAATGCCAAAGTTTGTATGATTCCTCCTCAGTGAAATGGTAGTTCCATTCTGGTGTCTTCTATATTTGGAATAACTGTTTTTAATGACAATGAAGGATGGATAGAAACCAAATTGAATGAAAAAACTCTCCAAAATGCTTCTGAAGGTGCTTAGCCTCTTGAATCCCTTAAATATTCTATTTCATCCAAATCTGTACCAACATCACCATTAACACAATCATGGCCCTTATAAATTTATTTGTAGAGGCAATAAACAGCCAAGATACCTTCACATATCTTCAAACTTATGTGGCATTGGTTCTTTGCCAAAAGTTAGGGATTTTAAGGAAAAATACATGAATTATCAATGATGAACTATCTATGGTTCCTCCTCAGTGAAATGGTAGGTCAATTCTGGCATCTTTTATATGCTGGAAAACTGCTTTCACCCACAATTGTTTCAGGATGGAAGGCTTTGGGGTATTTCTTCTTGCATCTGCCATTATCCATGCAAGGTGCTTCCATTTTAAAAGTACCACATGGGCCAGGTGTCATGTGTTATTTCACTGATTGAAACTTTGGACCTTTGAATTTATCAGTTATCTGCAAAAACAATTATGTCAATTTATTCAGAGTCAATTTCTTCAGATTTTCTTGGTTTTAAATCATTTTAAAGAATTACAAAGATGTGAGAATGAGGCAGACCTCTCTTCTGGAATCATATAAAATGAGTTCTTCCCATTTTCAATCCAAATATTCTATCAATGGGTTTTGATTTTCAAACCTGTGTTACCATATCAGGATATTGTATGGACCAGGTTGGCCATTTAACTGATGAGATGGATGAAGGATACACCAGTGAGAATGTGTGGATGTCTCATTCTGTATCAAAGAATTATTTCTTCCATTTTCAGAATGGTTTGAATTGATATATAATTTTTTAAATAATAAATAATTCTGACCAAGTGGGAAATTAGGTAAATGGATAAAAAAGAATTATGTGAGAACCATTTTGGTTATTTTGACCAATAAGCAATCAAAACAAATTATATGACATGGAAATCTTGGTATGATATTTTACCAATGGATAGAATTCAAAACCTCATGGTAAACCAATTAAATAAAAAAATTCAAATGAACAAATAAAATGAATTCAAGACAATTTTGATCAAGTAGAAAATTTGGGAGATGGATTAAAAAAGGGAAATGCTAAATTCACAGCTCATTGAGTTGTGTACACGACTCTGTAAATGACTCTTTGAGTCGTGTACACGGCCCAATTGGCTGTGTGGCACCCTACACGACTCAAATGAGCGGTGTGGCATGCTACACAACTCAAATGGGCCATGTGGCATGCTACACAACTCAAATGGGCTGTGTGGCATGCTACACAACTCAAAGGGGCCATATGGCGTGCTACACGACTCAAATGGGCCATGTGGCATGCTAAACGACTCAAATGGGCCGTGTGGCATGCTACATGTCCCATTTGAGTTGTGTGGAACGCTAAGCAACTAAAATCAAGCTGTGTAGCCTCCACTAAATAATAAATAATGAATAATAAATAATAAATAATAAATAATAAATAATAAATAATGAATAATGAATAATAAATAATGAATAATGAATAATGAATAATAAATAATAAATTATAAATAATAAATAATAAATTATAAATAATAAATTATAAATAATAAATTATAAATTATAAATTATAAATTATAGATAATAAATAATAAATTATATATAATAAATAATTAATAATGAATCACAAACAATAAAAAATAAACAATAAACCATAAATCATAATAAATTATAAATAATAAATAATAAATAATAAAATGTATATAATAAATAATAAATAATACATAATACATAATAAAAAATAATACATAATAAAAAATAATAAATTATAATAAATTATAAATTATAAATTATATGGAGTAGTGTATGGGCCCCTACGCGTTGAGGGGCCCTTCACAACTCCCACAGGTTGTGTGGGACCCTACACGACTCCAACAGGTCTTGTGGGGCCCTACACGACTCCCACAGGCTGTGTGGGGCCCTACACGGCTCCCACACGACTGGATCCGTTGATTTAACATTACCCTTAAGAAAAATGATGAAATTAAGTATTTTTCAAGTATTTTAATGTTCAAGCAATTCAAAAAGAGTATATATTATGGAAATCATGGTGTTTACTTTCTTTTCTGGATATTGTTCCATAAATCATGGTAAACCATGTTTTCAGTTTAAGGTGAGATAGGTTTTTCAGTTTTTGTTTCCACCGCTACCCACATTGAACTTCTGGATCAAAAACTTCAAAATACATCATATAACTGCCCATGGGTGAATGCTTGATCTTGAAAAAATTCAACATATAACTGCCAATGGGTGAAGGCTTAATCTTGAAGAAAAATAGTAATATTTCAAATTTTCTGAACTTTTCATTTGTCAGTTATGAGGAGAAAGATTTGAAATAAAAAAAAATTAGGAGACTGTTGTTGATTTAAATTTTGTGTGTTTTTCTTAAGAGAACCATGGTAGAAATCGCCATAAATTCATGAACTATTTGAGAATTTGTACACTTTTGAGAAAAAGGTAGAATTTGCCAAAAATAACCACCCTGAACTTTTAATTTTCCTTAAAAATGGAAATCACAATCCATTAGGTCTTGAAGGAGTCTTTCAACCAACTCAATAGTATGCCTATGATATGTAGGTTCTTCACCTCACCCACCAGGATCACCAATAAATAATTAAGATGGCTGAGATGAATTGCATGCATTTGAGTTTAGGTTCTTCACCTCACCCACCAGGATCACCAATAAATAATTAAGATGGCTGAGATGAATTGCATGCATTTGAGTTGACCTCAAATATGTTCCTCTTTCTATTATTAAGAAGATGAATATTTTGTAAATCTGATTCACTTATAGCAGCATTTTTTCTTATTCAAGGATTTATTTTGTGTTTATCCTTGTAACCTCTACTGTTTTATCACATTTGAATTATCAGGAACGGTTTTCCCAATTTTTTTCTGTGGTTTTGAAATATGATTCAGTTGATTCATCTGATATTTTTTTTGAGGACCCTTTGATATGTGATCCCAGAATTATGTGTTAAAGCCTCCAACATGAAATGGAAGCATGAGATGCGTGGGAAAAGCAAAATTTTTGGAAGAAGAAGTTCCAATATAATTCCACACAGTTTTCTTGGCTTAAGACGGTGAATCTCCTTATCAAATTTTTATTTTTTTGCTTCTGGATGATGATTTTCCTCAAGTAAAAACTTGGACAAAGATTCATTTTTGAAAAGATCATAATAAATTCTGTTGAGTTGCCTTGGGTTATTAAATGAAGTAGAACCAACCAAATAATTCAAAAAAAAAAATCCAAGAAACTAAATGTCTGAATCTGCAGGTTGAATTGTATAAATTATCCAGATTCAATAACCAATCCAAGAGTGCCTAAAATCTTTTCTGAGTGGATGAAATGTGAAGTATGATGAAAATTCTAAATATTTCTTAGTACTTGAAAAAATATCAATTGCATTTATTTTGAAGTATTGGGTAAGAATATTTTTTACTTGTTTTGATCTTTGGAGAAATTCATTAATGACTTCATCCAATTGAAATAAAACATTTTTTTGTACACAAAGATGGATATCCAGCCTTAAACAGAACATGAATTAGAAAACAATTTGAACTAAAAAGCCCAATACATGTCTCTGGAGGAGCTAGCAATCTTGTGTATCCCTAAATTAGTCTATTTAAGCCAGATTTGCATCAAAATCAACAGTAAGAATAGCACAGACCTCATGAATTTACTTGTAGAGGTATTTAACAGCCATGATTCCTTCAAATATCTCTGCATTGATTTGGAATTGGTAATTTGCAAAAATCACAGGATTGTGAGGAACCACAAAGGAGTCATAGATGAATAGGTTTTTATGATTCCTCCTCAGTAAAAAGTTGGTCCATTCATGTCTCTTTCTTCTAAACTTGGATTAACTGTTTTTACTGAAAATGAAGGTGGGGTAGACTAAAAAACTGAATGAATAAACTCTCCAAAATGCCACCGTAGGAGCTTCCCATCTTTAATCCCTAACATAGTCTTTTTCATCCAAGTCTTCATCAACATCAACATTAACAAAATCATGGCCCTTAAATATGTATTTGTAGATGTATTGAACAGCCAAGATACCTTCACATATCTTCACATTTATGCCAAACCGTTGCTATGACAAAAGTTAAGGATTTTAAGTAACAAACCAAAAATTATCAATGAGGAATGTTGTATGATTCCTCCTCAGTGAAATGGTAGGTCCATTCTGGAATCTTCTATATATGGACAACTGCTTTCAATCAAAATGTTTTAAGGAAAGAAGGTTTTGGGGTACTTCTCCTTGCATTTTCTGTCATTGGTATAAGCTTTTTTCATCTTTGAAGTACCACATGGGACAGGTATCATGTGTTTTTTAATTGCTTGGCATTTTTTTGGATGTGGAATTGATCAGGTAGCTCTGCTCAAACAATTATACCAATGTATTCAGATGTTCTTGGTTGGTGATCATGCTAAGGAATTACCAAGATGTGAGCATGAGGCAGACCTCTTCCTGGAATACTATAGAATGTTTTGTTCCCATTTTCAATCAAAATATTCCATGCATGGGTTTTGATTTTCAAACCTGTGTTACTATATCTGGATTTTGTATGGAACAGGTTGGCCATTTAACTGATGAGATGGATGATGGATCCACTACTGAGAATGTGTGGAACTGTGATTGGGAATCAAAATGCTATGTTTAGAATGATTGGAAACAGAATAGTGCCTTCATGGTGATCAAACCATAACAAACTAATGTGTTGGGGGTTTGGAAATAATTGATGATTAAGATCAGGATGATCATATGTGGTTGGACTTCTCAAGAGATGGTAATGAGAATTGTGAATAATTTAATGAGGATGTGAGTGGCGTGATTCATTTTGAAGCACCATTAAAGGAACTGAAGAGTTAATTCTATGTAGATTGGGAAAATGATTCATGGTTTTTTTATGAAGAAGACTCTCTACTACATACTAAAAAGATTGGGTCCTGCACCCTCAATAAATGCAGGAATTTTTATCCATGGTTCTTCATCCTCTGTTCATTTCCAGGCGTTGAGGATGCACCTCTTGCATCCAAGATTTTTCAATGGGAAAAAGCTTACACTGGGCAAAAGCCCCTCCCCAAATTTGGGGCAATAATCCTGGTCAAGGATATGAAAAATTGAGCTTGTGGCGTTTCAAGATTAGGAAATCCAATACCAGGTGGTATTCATTTAGAATTTACAATGAAGGTGATCTCCTTGGTTACATCCCCCTTTTACACTGTTGTCTGTAACATATCTTGCAGCTCATCAATATTGCACTTAAGGTGTTCTCCCTCTTTAAATCCCCCTGCTAAACTGTTTTCTGTTACATAACTTGCAGCTCCTTGATGTTACACTGAAGGTGTTCCTGTTAGATACATCCCCCTGTTACAAATTAGACCCAACCTCATGTATAAGTACATACACGCAGAAATATGTCTATTGAAATGGAGTGAAAAAAAGCGGAAAGCTTTAAAAAAAATTACATTCAAAAATCAGATACCTAAGCATATATTCACATGGAGGGAAAAAAAGCCGACACTCAGAACAAAAAAATAAAAAAAATGAAGTTCCATTTAAAAAAAAATAATTGAGATATATTCACATGGAGTGGCAAAAAAGCGGACACCCTAAAAAAGATATTAAACTCAAGAAGAACATAGAGGTATATTGACATTAAGGGAAAAAAAGCAGACACAAAAAAAACATTGAAAAAAGAAAATTGAAATTAAGATGCACGCTTTGCATCCTAGAGGTTGGTAAGTTGAATGGAGAATGCAGGACCAAGGAAAAAAATGCAAGTGTTTTCCAAGGGTGCAGAGCTCAATATGTTTAGTATATAGCAAAGATAGACTGGTCTTTTGCCCCCAAATTTGGGGAATGGATTAAATAAAAACAGATCAACATGAAAAAATTTGATATCTTTCAAATAATAAAATCTAATGACATTTTCAAAAAGATAAGCAATTAAAAAAATATATATATCATGGAAATCTTGGCATGCAATTGCAGTGCTGGATAGCAGTCCATTACTCATGGTAAACCATATTATCATTTTCAAATGAAACAAGGTTTTTGGTTTTATTTTCAACCACTACCCATGTTGAACTTCTGGAAAAAAAAATTAATGTATGACTGCCCATGTTCAAAATCTTGATATTGAATATAAAGATTGATATTTGAAATTTTCTGAACTTGTGATTTTTTAATTCTGAGGACAATTGTTTGGAATAAATAATTAATTGAGGAACACTTGTTGGTATAAATTGTGAGTTTTTTCCTCAAGAGAACCATGGCTTGAGTGAATAGCCATTACATTGTCTTCCTAATTCCCAGGCAGTGAATTCAGAAGTAATTAATTTGTCTTGTATTCATAGGTCTTCTTGAAACCTAGAATAGCACAATCAATTGGGTAACTGGTATCAATAGCTTTGTAAGTTTTTAATAAAATATTGAATTCTTTTCTGAGTTTATGGCATTTAAAGTATCATGGAAAGTCTGATTGTTCCATTGTAATTCCAAAAATACCAATTGCAATTATTTTGAAATATTTTGTAAGATTAATTTTTAATTGTGCTTGCTTTGACAAACTTCATCCAGGGCTTCATCTGGTCCCCCAAAAAAAACTGTTGTTGGCCAGGAAGATAAACTATCAATTAAAATTATTTTGAAATTTTGTGTAAGAGTAATTTTTACTCATTTTTAAATTTGATGAACTTCATTCAGGGCTTCATCTGGTACAAAAAAAATGGTTGTGGCCAGGAAGATGAACATCCAGCCTTGAAAATGAGGGTGAAATGTCAAAAAATTTGAATGAAAAATCTCTCCAACATGCCCTGGGTACAACCCATTTTGAATCCCTAAAATAGTCTACTTATTCCAAATCTGCACCAAAGCCAACAGTAAAAAAATTATAGCACTTATGAATGAATTTGTAGAGGTATTTAACGGCCAAGATACCTGTGCATATCTCCAAATTTATGTGGCATTGTTATTTTTCCAAAAGTTTTGGATTTTGAGGCACCCCACAGGAATTATCAAATAAAAATTTTTTATGATTCCTCTTCAGTGAAATGGTAGGTTCAATGTAGGGTCTTCTATATTTGAAATTACTTTTTTACTGAAAATTTTTTCAGGAAAAAGGGCCTTTTGGTATTTCTTCTTCCACCTGCCATCATCAATTCATGATGCTTCTGCATGTTTTAGCAATCATCATTCTGTTGGAAATTATTTCCAATGTTTATCCAAGACTTTTTTTTAAAGGTTTCCCTAATCCTATGGAAGCTAAGGCCATTATCCAAAGCAACTCCTGCACCATCACTGGAAATGTGAAAATTTACATGGCCAGAGTGGGTAAGGCCACAATCTGTGTCCAAGTGCTGGTATTTTCCCCCCAAATTTTGTGAATTGATGAAATAAAAATAAATTTACATGGAAAGATGTGATATTTTTTAAATAAAATTTTTTTTGATCAAGTGGGAAATTAGGGGAATTGATAAAAAGGAATGATGTGAACAATTTTTCAAGTATTGCAACCAGTAAGCAAGTAAAACAAAGTATTTAAAATCAAAATCTTGGTATGTGATTTCAGTGATGGATAGAATTCAACAACCCTGTTTAATCCAATTAAATTATAAAAATTGAAATGAACAATAAGACAGATTTGAGATAATTTTAATCAAGTGAAAAATTTGGGAGAGGAATTAAAAAAAATGATGAAATGAAAATTTTTTGAAGTATTTTGATGGATAAGCAATTCAAAAAAATATATCATATCATGGAAATATTGAAATTTTATTTTTTTTTTTGGATAGAATTCCATACCTCATGGCAAAATTTTTTTTCAATTTAAAATGAGATAGGTTTTTCAGTTTTAATTCCAACCACTACCCACATTGAACTTCTGGATCAAAAAATTAAAAATTCAGTGTACAACTGCCCATGGATGAAAGCTTGATCTTGAATATAAATAATAATCTTTTGAATTTTCTGAAATTTGGATTTGTTAGTTATGAGGAGAAAATTTTGGAACAAATAGAGACTTAGGAGGATCTTGTTGGTGTAAATTTTGAGTTTTTCCTCAAGGGAAACATGAATAGTCATCATATTATCCTCCTCATCCTTAGGAAGTCGATTCAGAAGTTATGAATTCATCTTGTATGCTTAGGTCTTCTTGCAACGTAGAATAACACAACCAATCTGGTAACTGGTATCAAGAAAGTGATTTTTTAAGTTTGGGAAGAAAATATTGATTAAAATTTCCAAAGAATGATCTGTATGTCTTTAATGAATAAACATGTGTTGAAGCATAAGTATTATAATTAATTCTTTTATAAAATGAAGAAAATTTCCTCAATAATGTAAAAATAAATTTATATTCAGGATCACCTGCAACACATATATTTGAATTGAGGGGAAAACTTGAAAATCAATCCAGAATGCAGAATTCCCCTAACTTTTGTAAAATATTTGAGGATGTGTACCTTTCCAAGAAACAGGTAGATTTTTCCAAAATTAACCATCATGAAATATTCATTATCCTCAAAAAGGTAAATCACAAACCATGAGGTCTTGAAGGAGTCTGTCAACCAACTCAAGATTAAAGCTATGAGTCATAGGTGCTTCATCTCACCCACCAGGAGCATTAATAAATCACTGAGAGGGCTGAGAGCAATTGCATGCATTAAATATGAGCTCAAATATATTCCTCTTTCTATTATTGAGAAGATTAATATTTTGCAAATCTGATTCATTTATATTAGAATTTTTTATTATTCAAGCATTCAATTCCCATTTATTCTTTTAACCTCTAATGTTTTATTAAATTTTGGATACTCAGGAAAGGTTATTTGAATTTTTGTTCTGTGGTTTTGGAATAAAATTGAGTTGATTCATCTGAAGATTTTGTTTTCAGGGCCCTTTGATCTTTGATCCCAGAATGAGTCAAAGCTTCCACCATGAAATTGAAGCAGGAATTCCATTGGAAAAGTAGGCTTTATGGCTTCAAAAGTGCCAATAGCATTTAAAACAACTTTCTTTGCTTGAGATGGTGATTTTCCTCATCAGATTTTTGCATTGTTGCTTTTGAATGATGATTTTACTCAAGTAAAAAATTGGAAAATGATTCATGCTTGAAATTTCATAAGAAATTCCATTGAATTGCTTTAGTTTATCAAATGAATTAGCACCAACATAATTATTAAAAAAAAATCTGAGAAACCAATTTTCTGAATTTTCAGGTTGAATTATATAAATTCTCCTGGTTGAATAACCAATCTGAAAGTGCCTGCAATTTTTTATGAGGAGATGAAATGTGAAGTACAATTAAAAGTGTAAATATTTCATAATACTTGCAAAATTATCAATTGCGTTTATTTTGAGGTATTGGGTAAGAATATTTTTTACGTGTTTTTATTAACGGAGAACTTCATCCATGGCTTCATCTGGTTCAAATAAAATCTTTTTTTGGCCAGGAAGATGGATATCAAGCCTTAAAACAGAAGATGAAGTACCAAAAACTTTGTATGAAAAACCCCCAAAGATGTCTCTGGAGGAGCTACCCAACATGTATCCCCAAATTAGTATATTTGAACCAAATTGGAACAAATATCAACAGTGAGAATATCATAGACCTCATGAATTTACTTGTAGAGGTATCAAACATTCATGATTCCTTCACATATATCTGCATTTTTGTGGCAGTGGTACTTTTCAACAATCTAAGGATTGTGAGGAACCCCACAGGAGTAATAAATGAAAACATTTGTATGATTCCTCCTCATTTAAATGATTGATCCATGCTGGTTTCTTATATAATTGGCGTAACTTTTTTTTACTAAAAATGAAGGTGGGATAGAAAACAATTTGAATGGGAAAACTCTCCAACATGCCTGTGGAGGAGATTCCCATCTTCAATCCCTAATATAGTCTATTTCATTCCAGTATGCACCAGCATCAAAATTCACAAAATCATGGAGATTCTAAATGTATTTTTGATTGTATTGAACAGCCAAGATACCTTCACATACTGTCAAATTCATGTGGCATTGGTACTTTTTCAATAGGTAAGGGATGAAGTAACAAACCACAAATTATCAATGAGGAGTTTTGTATGTTTCCTCCTCATTAAAATGGTAGGTCCATTCTGGCATCTTCTATATATTGGAAAACTGCTTTCAACCACAATTTTTCAGGATAAAAGACTTTGGGGTATTTATAATTTCATCTGCCATTATTTATGCCAGCTTCTTTAATTTTTGAAGTAACACATGGGAATGGTATCATATGTCTTTTAATTGCTTGAAAGTTTTTTGGCTGTGTGCAATGATCAGGTAGCTCTGCAAAAAAAATCATGGAAATTCATTCAGATGTTCTTGGTTGGAAATCATGGTAAGGAATTACCACAATGTGAGCATGAGGAAGACCTCTTGCTGGAATTCTATAATTTTTTTTTCTTCCCATTCCCAATCCAAATATTCATTCATGGGATTTGATTTTCAAACCTGTGTTACTATATCTGGATTTTTTATGGAACAGGTTGGCCATTTAACTGATGAGATGGATGATGGATCCACTCCTGAGAGCATGATTGGAAACAGAATTGTGTCTGGATGTTGATCCAAATATATCAAACTCATGATTTGGGGGTTGAGAAATAATCAATGATTAAGATATGGATGATCATATGTGGTGGGACTTCTCAAGTGATGGTAATGAGAATTGTGAAGAATTTGATCAGGATCTGAGTGGTGTGACCTTTTTTGAAGCACCATGAAAGAAACAGAAGAGTTTCTTCTATGTAGATTAGGAAAATGACTAATGGTTGTTTTATGCATAGGAATCAAGGACATAAAAAATGTAGCTTGTGGTGTTTCAAGATGAGAAAATGCAATAGCAGGTGGTATTTATGCAGAAAAAATCACACCCAAGTTGCTTGATTTTGACCTGAAGGTGATCTCCTTGGTTACATCCTCCTGTTACACTGTTGTCTGTAACATATCTTCCAGCTCATTGATATTGCACTGAAGGTTTTCTCCCTGGTTACATCCCCCCTGTTACACTGTTGTCTATTACATAACTTGCAGATCCTTGGTTTTACACTGAAGGTGTTCCTGTTGCTTACATCCCCCTGTTACACTGAAGGTGTTTTAGGTATGTCCATGGGTGTGTGAAATAATTTTCAAAAAAAGAAGACATAAACCATATGTTGTATGAGTACATGCAGGTTATGCATGGAGTTGTGTGATATATATACTTGGAAAAAAAATTAGACTCAACCTTATGTATAAGTAAATACATGCAGAAAGATGTGTATACACAGAGTGAAAACAAAAACGCACACCATAAAAAAATTATATTGAAAAAGCAGACAAATGTATATTCACATGGAGGGAAAAAAAGCAGACACTCAGAAGTAAAAAAAGACCATTGATATATATTCACATTGAGTGAAAAAAACAGACACCTGCATAAAAAAAACTACATAAAAAAGCGGAAATCTCTATTTTCACATGGAGGAAAAAAAAGGGGACACTCCAAAAAAAAATTGAAAAAAAATTGAAATTCAGATGAACGACACACATCCTCAATGCCGGGAAACTAACAGGTTCCCTGCACCCAAGGAAAACAACAACAATATTTATTGGGGGTGCAGTTGCCAATCTTTTTAGTACATAGTAGAGACTAGTGTATAATTGCCCTCAAATTGGGGAGGTATGAAATTTTCCCGGTGCGGTATGGGCTTTGCCTGGTGAAGTATTGAATTCTCCTGTTTTCAAGGCAAGAGGTGCATGAAAATGTTAGCAAATGAATAAAAACCCAAGGACATCAATGCCAGCTGAGGTGTGGGAATTGTTTCGATGTATTCATTTTTATATAATTATAGACTAGTGTATAATTGCCCACAAATTGGGGGAGGCATGACATTTTCCCAGTGCAGTATTGAATTTGCCTGCTCTCAATGCAAGAGGTGCATAAGGACTGATAAGTTGAATGGTCACAGATTCAAAATATATTTCAATCAAAGACCAACGGGACTGACAACGATGAATGAGAAACGGAACAAGATGGGTAGCGGTCAGGAATAACAGGAGTGATGGAAAAGCTGTCTTACCCACAACAGTTTCACCTTTTAGAGGACACGCAGGAGCGCAGGATTGTATGGAAATAAATGAAGAGGTTCAAGACAAGAGATTGAATCTGAAGGGAAATCCAAAGCAAGTGAGGAGAGCGTTGTGGTGCCCCATCCTGGACACCCTGGCCAGTGCGGAGACTAAAAAAAAAAAAAAAAAATCTTTGATCCAGAATGGGGTTCCATTTGGTTCCCAGCTTCCCAACTGTCCCAGCTTCCCAACTGCTCATTCTCTCAGTTGAGAAGAATGATCTCTGGGGTTGCGTATCCCCGCTCTTGTGTTCAAATCCCTTCTGCTCCGCTATTCCGCTTTACAATTTTTTTTTTGCCAAGCGCGCGGCCAAAAGACTACTGGGTTTGCTTCCGGCCTGTCATCCATCACTGGCACCCCCAAATGCTTATTATCACCAACACCACTACCACCATCTTGAGCCTGATTGTGGTATTCAATTGTCAGACCTCGACCAAGTCATACAATCAACCTCAATCTCGTCCAAGTCATCACATCACCAACTCACTCCATCTCACTCTTCAATCTCAACCTCAGCATCAGATCCCCGTTGATGAACCAGACCAGCTCCCCATTGAGTCGGTTCAGATGATCAATTGATCACCTCAATTCATCAATTGATCATCATCTCTCCCTCGATCAACCTCCAAACTATCTCAAGTTGTCAACATCTCTCAAAGTCCGCCTCCCAGCTCGCCGGTCTCCCGCACAGGTCTCAGCAGTTACTGATGCCCGTCGGACACCGGCCGGCGGTCATCCGCGGTCTTGGAAGTTACCGATGCCCGTCGGACACCGGCCGGCGGTCATCCGCGGCCTCAGCAGTCGCCTGGGCCAATCAGGATGCCCGGGGGCTTTCCCCCCTTTGGATTTCTTTGTCTCCGAGTACCTGTTTGTTTTTTTTTCTTTTGTTTTCTCATGATCTTGATCATCAAAAAAAAAAAAAATCCGCTCTAATTTGTAAATATCTCTTGTAAATAGCCTATAGGCCTCTGGTCTATAAAAAGAGGGGGTCTCCCCTGCTTTTTGGGGGGATATCATATCATCAGATCCTCAGTTAATAGAATCATCCATAGGGGTGTGTGCCTGTGTCCCCCCCCATCATTGTGAAATTTGATCCTGATCCTTATCCTGGGTATATCTTTAATTGCCCCCTGATCCATTTTTGACCCTGAGTCTTTGCCCCTCTGTGGCCTGATCCTTATCACCAACCAATAGCCTTGCTGGTTGAAGAAAAATTCTGCCTGTTGGAATTTTTTGAGTGTGTTATACCACTCCTTGATCCCTTTCTCTGACCTTACTGGTCCTGATCCCTGATCACCTTTCTGGAGCCAATCACGATTGATTGAAGAAGTCTTATTAAGCTTAAGGCCTGGAGTGTTATACCTCCTTTTATTTTCTTTGGAGTTGCATTCTTCCAGCCTATTCTTGAGTCCCTTGAGAAGTGTTGAGGTTATCCTTGCTTCAAAATCAGTTACTTTTTGCTTTGGAGCTTCTTAAACATTGTGCTTTGTCTTGTAAAGCCACCCTCAGTTATCTGGTACCCTTCAAGCGCTTGATTGCGGAGAGTTGGGCAGGTTCATTGAGAACCTGGAGGTTGCTTGGGTTTGAGTTGATCATGTTGAGTAAATCAATGATACTCTCTTTGTCATTCTCTTCTCTTTCTTCTTTTCTTTATTTCTTATCTTCCTTATCCTCTTTTCTCTTCTCCTTGTCTTTTCCTTCTTCTCCTGCTCTCCTCTCATTTCTTCTTTTCCATCTTTCAATCTCTCCCGCACGGCTCTTAGTCTTAGCTGTCACACCCGCGCGCGCTCTCATCAATGTGACAACTCTACTCCTTTCACTAGAGTCTACTCAGATCATCCAAGACTGTACTTGGAGAGGAGAATCTACAAAGGTCCTCAAGAGCGAACTCAACCACTCAACCCAACCATCAACGTCAACCATTGAACTCAACAATCAAACTTGACCATCGGAACTCAACCAAACTTACCCTTTCTTTATCTTCTTCAACGGTTTCTTATTCCTTTTTCCTCAGTTCTTTATTTCTTCTGTCTCTCAAAATATCATCTCCATCGTCCACATCAAATCAAACCCTCTCAAAAACAAACTCCTCAAAACCTCCACTCCTCAATAATTGACCTGTAAGATCAGAACTTGTCGCAGTCTCCATCTCACTCCTCAAGGCTGATCTGTTGTTCAATCTTTCTTCCAAGATCTTTACTGTCGCCTGCTCGTGCCTCTTCCCCAACTCAATTCCTGAAAGCCCTTGATCTTGTCAACCTCTTCTCCCCACTCAGTTTCCAGATGTTGGTTTCTTTTCTTTTCTTATTCTTTGCTTTCTCATCTTTTTATTTCCTTACTAAAATCTTGGTCAATTCAGCCCTCTATGTTCTAGATTTCTCAAATCTTTTACCGTAATTCAACATGGTTAAAAGCCAAAGATCCGTCCAACAAACCTGACCAAGGCTATGGAGGGATCCAGCAACAATGGCTACCAACAAATCATTCTCAAGGCAGCACTCAAAGCAGTTCCAATTCTTTCCAAAAAAAACTATTCCATCTGGAAAGACAAGATGTCTATGTTACTCAAGCTTAAAGGAATCAAGGAAGCCCTGGAGGACGATTCCAAAAACCTCAGCCCAACAGACGACATGGAAACCCAAGTTATTCTACTCTTGCAAATTGATTCAGTCACCCACAATAATGTGGTCAACCCCGTTAACATCTCTTCAGCTTAACTCCTCTGGCAAAATATCAAAGAAAGATTTGCTTCCTCCCAAACTGCCAACAGGGCCCGTGTTTTCAACGAATTCCTCTACCAACAGTTCAAACCCGAGGCAATTAATCTATTCATCACCAACACTAAAATCTCCGTCAAAAGAATGATTGACGTTGGAATTGATCTACCCAATGATATTCTCTCGTATCTCATTCTTTTCAAGTTTCCTCCGTCTCTGCACTCTCTTTGGCAACAAATCATGCATTCGGACAAGGCCGTCACTGTGGATGTTGTGCTCAATCATCTTACTCAACTCGAAAACAAAATCAAGGTGAAATCCAAGGAATCCAAGATTAACAACACTGCTCTAGTGTCTTCTTGAACTCCAAAGAAACCTGTCCCTTCCAAACTTCGATGCAGAAGGGGTTATCACAATCCTCAATCCCCAGATCATCCAGAGAGCAAGTGTTGGCATTTAAATGAGAATCTCGCTCCCATCTGGTGGAAGGAATCTCAAGCCCGTTGGAGAGCTCAACTCAATACCCAATTAAAAGCCAAGGAAGTTGCCCACTATGTGTCACTCATCACCACGTGGATCAAAGACATCAATTCTTTCAATAAAATCATTCTAGAATCCGGCGCCTCATGCCATATGTTCAATTCTAGAAGTTTTTTCACTGATCTCAACGATTCCACTGGGGAGGAATTCATTAACACGGGAAAGGAAGATGCGAAACTCCCCATTAAGGGTCACGGCTCAGTCAAGTTGACTTGGAAAGGCTCCTCTGTCTCATTGAGCAACTGCCTCTCCCTTCCGGACCTTGTTGTCAACCTGATCAGTCCTGGCGAACTTATCACCGCTAAGAACTGCACACTTTCCTCCTCCAATAATCAATTCTCTCTTTTCTCAGGTTCTCATCTGGCTTTTACGGGATTCATTCGCGAAAATCTGTTTGTTCTAAATCAGCCTTCTAAAGTTGGCGACAATCATAAATACTGCCATTTGTCTCTCAACCGTCCAAATCCAAACTCCATCAAATCTCTACACCTGTCCTTTGGACATGCCAGCCCCCATTGTCTCAAAAATCTTTTCCCTTCTCTTTCCGCTCAAACCCTTTCAAACTTTCAATGTGAAGACTGTGTCTTCTCTAAAATATCCAAATATCCCTTCAACGCTACGTCCATTCCATTGTCAAAACCATTCAAACAGCTCCATATTGACTTAATTGGCCCTATCAATCCTTCTTCCCAAAACAACATGAATTATATCATGACTGTTATTGACAACTTTTCCGGTTACATCTCTGCCATCCCTCTCATGCACAAGTCTGACGCGTGTGATCAGCTTAAAATTATTCTCAATCACAAAAAACAAAAATGAGGCTGCTTCCCCGCCACCATTTGTACTGATGGCGGCAGTGAATTCTCCTCTTCAGAGCTCAAAAACTTCTTCAAATCCCACTCAATTCAACATCTAGTCTCCAAACCCTATCATCACGAACACAACGGGAAGGTTGAAAGAGCTAATAGGACTCTCACCGAAGCCATTAGAGCCATTCTCCAAAGCTCAAAGTTACCGCTCAACTTGTGGGCGGAAGTATCCAAGACTGCGTCTCTCGTCCTAAACCAAATCCCTAAGGCTCCAAACACTCCCTCTCCCTAACAATTATTTTTTGGCAAATGTCTTCCTACTTCTTTCTTTCACCCCATCGGATCCAAGGTTGTCTATCTCGACAATAGAATCAATCGTGGGGAAAAATTCAAGGACCAAGGGCTTCCCGGTACCGTTGTGGGTTACAACCCCAATTTTCTTTCTTATCGAATTCTAAAACCTGACAATTCTATTATTTCTTTTAAACATTTCAAATTCATCAAAAACAACGACGCACCTCAGGCCTCCCCTGTTTCCAGTCCAGCCGCGGATCAGCTCCACATTGATCTTGACGATGATCTTCCCTCCTCCTCTCTGAACTCATCTTCTCAAAGCTCACCGACCAACCTTGTCTCCAGCAACACCACTACCACAAGCCCCTCTCCCAAATCCTCAATCTCCTCAGAATCCAATTCCAATTCCAATCCTTCCTCTGAAATCACTGAAAAACTCATCCCCGGTTACTCACTTCGCGATGTGGTGACCAATCCGGGACACCACGGTAAAAAAAAAAAAAAAAAAAAAGAAAAAAATTTGGTTGTACCCCTATGGGTACCTTCATTCCCCCCCATCTCTCAACTTCTCCCTGTCCTAGCGTTCTAGGACAGGCCTCTTGCCTGTCTCTCCACTTCGATCCCCTCTTCCTATGTTCAACTCCCACTTGTCGCGCTTGCGGCCCTGACTTTTGGCAACGCAAGCAATCGTCGAACTACCTTTGACGATCCCTTCTCCTCCTCCCAACTCATCCTCTCATCCCCTCAAACCTCCAAATCCTCCGCACCCGCCATCCTCGAACATGACAATGACGACCCCAATCATCCTCTCAACGATCATCTTGAGGATACTGCCCACAACCCTGATCTCAGATCTTTGGTTGACCATTGCCCCTTAAACCTGGCAACAACGACCAAGCAGGATCCCATCAGACCATCATCATATCATCTCATCTGTCTCCCTCATCATCAGAAATCAACTTATCCGTGGGCATCCTTCCCCACTTATCTGAGCAATTTATCCGGGTATATCCATGATTGCCCCTTGATCCTTTGAGCCTCCATACTCAAACTCTGTCCCTTGTGACCTTGATCCTTATCACCAACCAATAGCCTTGCTGGTTGAACAAGAATTCCTGTCTGAATTCTTGGGTGTGTTATACCACTCTGATCCCTTTTTCCGACCATACTGGTCTTGATCTCTTCTTGATCATCTTTCTGGAGCCAATCATGTTTGATTGAAGAGGTTTTATTAAGCTTAAAACCTGGAGTGTTTTACCTCCCTTCTTCTTTAAGGTTGAATTTCGCCACGCTATTCTTGAGTCCCTTGAGAAGTGCTGGGATATTCTTGCTCGAATTTGTTATTGATTTGCTTCTAGAGCTTCATAAACAAATTGCTTTTGTTTTGTTCAGCCTCCCACAGTTATCTGGTACCCTTCAAGCGCTTGATTGCGGAGAGTTGGGCAGGTTCATTGAGAACCTGGAGGTTGGTTGGGATTGAGTTGATCTTTCCTAATCAGCTGCTGACGACCAGAGTTATTAGCTTGTGGGCGTTGTTACTTACAACTGCCTTGTTCTATTGAACTCTGAACAAACCTTGACTTATTTGTTCAAGTCTTTACCTGCACCATCTTGCCTCAGATAGTGTTGTTTCCGTCGCTACCGACAACTCTTATCCTCTTCCCTTTCTTTGATTTCTCATCCATAAGGTTCTGGACCTTGATTCCGGTTAAATTTAAATATTATTGTAACTCCTAGGAGGGCAGCCTAAACAGCACCTTTCCCCTCCACAGAACTGCCACGGCTTAGCACCGTTTGGAGTCTTACATTTGGTCCCCCGGGCCGGGATCAAACCAGCAACCTTGGGATTTACAGTCCCAAGACATTTAAAATCAACCTCGAAATCCGATCTTTTTTTTCTTTCTCCTATTTTTTTCTCTTCTCAAATCTGATCCGTGGAGGCAACTTATCCTAGAAGTAAGTCCTCCCAATTTGTGCACCGCTTGGGCAAGATACTTGTCATTTTTTTTGGCGAAACCCTACTCTTGCCACATTTGTGAGCCACTTTGGAAATCTGCTCTTTGGATCCCCTAGGAACTCTGTTATTCAATATGGCAACTTCCGCTACTCCAACCACCTCTGTCCGACCTAAGATGGTAAAGATCAAACCTCAGAACAAGAACTTAGGCTTCAACGGTACAAATGTCAAGCGATTCTTGGACTCCTACGATATGGCTGCTGAAGTGGATGGAGCTAGTGAATTTGATATGGCTTATCAGTTGCAATTCTTTATCTCCTCTGATGAAGTTATGGAGGTAATCGAGTCTTTCAAGGGATTTGAATCCCATAACTGGAAGCTTCTCAGGGAGGCTATGTTGGCATACTGGGGTAAAATAGATGTGGCTAGGTTTACTCTGCAGGATTTGGATGCTCTGGTTTCTCAGTGGATCTCCAATGGTGGTATTTGTTCAGCCTCTGACTATCAGATTTTTAGGAAGTCTTGGGATCCAATTCAAAACTATCTTATCCAAAACAATCACATTGACACAGTGTACAAAATTTGAGCAAAGTTCTTCCAATCTTTTTTGTTGGCTGTGCAGGAAAGGATTAAAGAAGAACTGGTCAAATCTGGATCCATGATTACCACCAGGGATAATCAATTCAAGCTCCCTGTTTTTCTCACCCTTAGGAGTACTGTGGATAAAGTCATGAGAGGTCAAACTGCTCTTACCTTTGAAAATCCTAGAACTACTGAACCGGTCCATGCTCCTTCTTTTAAAGAGTCAAATGATATTATGATTAAAATGGAGGCAGATCGTAGGCCTAAAGCAGATCCTAATTCCAATTGAGAACCTACTACTATAGATGAAATCACCAAGCTACTTAGAGCCTTTGAGAACAAAATAGATCAAAATATTTCTTCTCTAGCTACTCCTAAAACTCCTTCTTCTGTCCCCAAATCAACTCTGGTCTGTTACTACTGTCATAGGGAAGGCCATGGAACCGGACAATGCCAAGAACTTCAGAAGGACCTAAAGGAAAAGTTGGTAGAGCAGAGGGGGAACAATTACTTCCTCCCTAATGGTGCTCTAATCCCTTTTGACTCGTCTCGTCCTATCCGACATGTGGTGGCCTCTTACCAGCCATCACCTCCTGTGAAAGCATCTCTTGCTTCCTTTGAATTTCAATCATCCTGTGGTACCCTCCAACCTTGGTATCCTCCAGCTATTTCTTCCTCTAGTCTTGCTGGGACTACTTATCAATCTGATCCAGCCAGGAAACAACATGATGAACCTAAACCTCATAAGGCTCCTTCCTTGCCAACTTCAATCCTTTGAAAACCCATTAAACGTTGATCATCACTTGAGCCTCCTTCCTCTGATGTAGAAGACATGGAGGTGGAAAAGGAACCACTCATGGAAAGGTTCCCAGATCACCCTGATCCTTCTCCCTCACCTCAACCTTCTAATCCTATCTTAGATTCTGCTTCACCTGAACTTCCTCCCTCCACCCAGCCCAAAGTTCGATTTGAAAGGGGCATCTCCAAGGATCACCCCAATGCTGTGGAGGGAGTATTAAAGAAAATTTCTGATCTCAAAATTCCTGATCTATCTGTGGCTGAACTCCTATCGATCTCTCCATCTGTTGCTGAAGGAATGAAGAAATGGGTCTCTCGTCGACGTGTGGAAATTGGCCCTGAAGAACTCAAAGTCTCCTCTGGCACTTTAATGGAGGACTCTGGTGGAACCAGTCCTTCTTTAGAATCCAACCTTTATTCCTGTCCCCTTGGCTTCCTTCCTTGTTATCTTGGTGACTCAGCTAAAACTGTTTCTCCTCTTGTGGATTCTGGATCTCAGCTTAACTTAATCTCGGATGCTATGGCCTGCAAGCTCAAACTTAGTCCTAGGGTCAGCTTCAACTCTGCAGTGTATGGGATAGGAAATCAAGCTTGTGAACTGGTTGGTATTGCTGAAGATGTACCGGTCAGGATTGGTCGAAATATTGTTGGAACCTGCCACTTTTGGATCACTCGTTTGGACAGTCCTATGATCTTGGGACGACCCTTCTTAATGGACTTTGGTGCAACCCTGATGTTTTCTGATCAAGTTGGGGAGAGAATTCTTCTCCCTGATGCTGATGGCAGGAAAATTGAAGTTCCTCTTTGCTCTTTGGATTCTGGTCGTTGGGAAAGAGATTTTCCTGGTCATTCTCCCAAATCATCTTTTAAGGGGAAGCAGAAGGATAACTCTAGTTCCTCTCATTTTTTAGGGGAATAGTTGATCCTACTAATAGTTTTAGTTCTTTTCAGCCTCAGACTGCAACTCAAGGGTCAACTCCCATCCCTCAGGCTTATTTTTCATTCCTTTCATCATTCTCTTCTGAGCTCAAGAATATTAAAAAACAAAAACATATCAAAATAGAAAAATCCAAAAATATTTCTTCTCCATCTCCTTCTCTCTCTGGATCTGTTGTGTCTTCTTTTCCTTCTACTTTTGAGTCTGATCAATCTTCTCTCAGTTCCGGTTTGAATCTCCGCAATGAGTCTAAACTTGATCCTAATTGCAATTCCGTTTTTGGTGACTTTGGTATGAAGGAATATGGGCTTCAGTGGAGGCAATTTGGGGTACAAGTAAGTCCTCCCAATTGTGCACTGCCAGGGCAATCTTTTACCGTCATTTTTGAAACCCTACCTTGTGCCACACATGTGAGCAACGTATTATCTCCTGGTTCTACTTTTATGGAAAAGGCACCCTTCAAGGATATTGCAGAACATTGGACTTGGAAGATGTTGGAACTTGGACTCAGCTTTCGTAATCAAGTCTCTCTGGTCAACTCTTGGAGGAAACAAGAACTTCTCTCTTTCGCCACTAAGTATAAACCAGTTGCTAAGAAGATCCAACCAGTCAACCAGCCTATGCCTCTCAACCTCAATCCTCCCCTTATGCGTCCTCCTCTATCTTGCAATCCTTACTGTGGTCTTCCTCAATCTCTTACTGGTCCCTTTGTGCCTAATGGACGGGTCACTGAAGAACGTCTGAAGGTGGTCAACTTTGGTCCAGATGGATGCTTCTTCCTGATGAGTTAAATTTAATCAAAAATGTCTTATCTCTAAGGGAAAAATCTATTGCTTTCTGTGAAGAAGAGAGAGGTCTCTTGCGGGAATCCTATGGCCTCCCTTATATCATCCCTGTAGTTGAACATGATCCTTGGCAAAAGAAAAAGATCCCTATCCCTGCTGCTAAAGTTGACAAATTCATCAAGTTGGTCCGGGAACGAGTTCGAACTGGCCTGTATGAAAAGTCAACTTCTAGCTACTCCAGCCCCGTCTTCTGTGTCCTCAAGAGTAATGGTAAACTTAGAATAGTTGATGATCTTCAACCTCTTAATAAAGTTACTATTAAAGACTCTGGTATCCCTCCTGCTACTGAAGAATTTTTTGAATCCTTTGCGGGGAGAGCTTGCTATGGTCTAGGGGATATTATGGGTGGCTATGACGAACGATCCTTACATCCTATTTCTTGTCCTCTCACTACTTTTGATACTCCTCTTGGTCAATTTCAACTTACTTGATTGCCTCAAGGAGCCACCAACTTGGTTTCAGTCTATCAGGCTCAGATGATGTGGATCCTCCAGGATGAAATCCCTGATCATGCTGGTATCTTTATTGACAATGGAGGAATTAAAGGTCAAGTATCTGACAATGATAATGAGCTCTTACCTTGGCATTCAGGAATTTGTTGTTTTATCTGGGAATATGCTACTACCTTGGAGAGGATTCTGTTTCGAATTGAGGAATCTGGCCTTACTGTCTCTGGATCCAAACTGGAGGCTTGTGTCCCTGCTCTGGAAATTGTTGGTCATGTGGTCTGCAAGGAAGGAAGAAGGATGGCACCAGCCAAAGTCAACAAGATCATCTCTTGGCCTACCCCAATCAATCCAACTGAAGTTAGGGGCTTTCTAGGTGTTGTCACTTATGCTAGAATCTTTATCCCATATTTATCCAAAATCTGTGCACCCTTGCATCATCTAACCAGAAAAGATGCTGAATGGATTTGGACCCAAGATTGTGAATGTGCTTTCCAGCTACTCAAAAGGATAGTTGGTGAAGACATAGTTTTGAAAAAGATCTCTTATGGACCTGGAGCTGGCAAGATCAAGCTGGCTGTCGATTCTAGTTATCAATCTGTTGGGGCCGTCCTTACTCAGGAAGATGAAAATGGTTGGGACCGTCCTGCTCTTTATGAATATTTGTTGTTTTCAGATGTAGAATCTAGATACTCCCAGCCCAAACTGGAACTCTTTGGTGTGGCTCAAATGATGAAGAAACTTCAAACCGTTCTCTGGGGCCAACATTTCGAATTACAAGTTGATGCTTGATCCATCATTGAGATGATCAACGCTCCCAGTCTTCCCAATGCTCCTATGACTCGCTGGGTGGCCTTTATCCAGCTTTTCTCTTGTGATATTGTTCACAGGCCGGGAAAATCTTTCACCATGCCTGACGGTTTATCTTGACAACCTCTTGGGGACAACAAATCTGATGTTGGAACCAATTTCAATGAAGAGGAACCTTTAATCCAAACTATTTTCTCTTTTTCTTCTCAAAATTATTCTGGCCTTCAACAAGGCTTCTGGCTTAAATTAGAGCAGTACCTTTCAACTCTTCAAAAACCTCCTGATCTCTCTGCTAAGGAATTTTGATCTCTTAAACAAAAGTCTTCTATTTTTTTTGTTCAAGGCTCTAGACTTATGAAGAGAGGCAATCCTTGTGCTCTTATTGTTGTTACTATTACCTCTAAACAAGATTCTATCCTTGAAAGTCTCCATGAAGGCCTTGGTCATCGTGGGGAAACCAAAACTTATCGACAATTATCCAAACAATTCTGGTGGCCATCTTTGAAGAAATCCGTCTCCCAATGGTGCAAGAGTTGTGAAGTTTGTCAAAAACGTGATCTTAGGCGCCCAGCTGAAATTCGTTATCCTACTGGGGAGTCCACTGTCTTTGGAAGGATTGCTATGGATGTGGTTCATATTAAGGCAGGTGGTGCTAAGTACCTCATTGTGGCTAGAGATGATTTTTCCGGATGGGTTGAAGCAAAATTTCTTAAGAACCTTAGCTCTGAATCAGTGGCAGCTTTCCTCTACAAGACCTGGACAATGCGTTATGGCCTGGCTTGATCTTACTCTACTTATGGTGGCTCTGAATTTGGGGGCAAGCTTGCTGAAATGATCTGATCCCTTCCTGGACAACATAGAGTTACTACTCCTTATTATCCTGAAGGCCAAGGCATGGTGGAACGAGGCCATGCCCCTTTGAAGGCTGCACTTGTTAAAATGGCTGGTGAAAGTGGCAAGAATTGTTGCAAATTCCTTCCTCTTGTTCTCTTCTCTGATCAAATCTCAACCAAAAGGACTACTGGCTACTCACCTTATGAAATCATCTTTGGTCAAAGAGAAGTCCTTCCTTTGGATCTGGAAATGGAATCTTTCTTGGGTATCTCTTGGGAAGAGGTGTCCTCAACTACTGATCTGTTAGTTGCTAGATCCAAGCAACTGGAGCAAAGTGAAGACGTTTGTGATGAAGCTTATCAAAAGATGATGGAGTCCAGAGCAAAATCCGTCCAGTATTGGGAGGACAAGCACTCTAATCGAATCAGGGAGCCCTTGAACCCTGGTGACCTAGTTTTAGCTTATAATCGATCTTTGGAGACCCAGTGGGGCAAGCTTTTCTCTAATTGTTGGAATGGCCCTTATCGAGTGGTTCTCAAGTTAGAGGTGGATCTTATGTTATGGAGGAGCTGGATGGTACTCGGTTGGCCAGAAGGTTCTCTGCTGATTAAGTCAAGAAGTTTCATTGTTGTGGGGGCAACTTATCTCAGAAGTAAGTCCTCCCAATTATGCACCACCAGGGTCATTTGCTGCATTTTTGTTGTAAAACTCTAATGTATGCCACATATGTGAGCACCTGGGACGCCCTCCTTGTTCTATTCCTGCCGCTTCTAGGGCTCATTTGGAAGAATCAAGATATTTTCCTCAAGTCTTCAATTGCTCTCAAGATCAAGAAATGGCCAATCTTTGCTTCAATTTCTTTGTTCCCTGCCTTTTTTTTTTTTTTAATCCCTTCAAATTTTAGATGCAGACTAGGGACAGTCTGTAAGTTGGGGAGAGATGTGGTGACCAATCCGGGACACCACGGTAAAAAAAAAAAAAAAAAAAAAAAAAATATTTTTTTTTTGGTTGTACCCCTATGGGTACCTTCATTTCCCCCCATCTCTCAACTTCTCCCTGTCCTAGCGGTCTAGGACAGGCCTCTTGCCTGTCTCTCCGCTTCAATCCCCTCTTCCTATGTTCAACTCCCACTTGTCGCGCTTGCGGCCCTGACTTTTGGCAACGCAAGTGATCGTCAAACCACCTTTGACGATCCCTTCTCCTCCTCCCAACTCATCCTCTCATCCTCTCAAACCTCCAAATCCTCCGCACCCGCCATCCTTGAACACAACGATGACAACCCCAATCATCCTCTTGACGATCATCTCGAGGATACCGCCCACAACCCTGATCTCAGATCTTCGGTTGACCATTGCCCCTTAAACCTGGCGACAACGACCAAGCAGGATCCCATCAGACCATCATCATATCATCTCATCTGTCTCCCTCATCATAAGAAATCAAATTATCCATGGGCATCCTTCCCCACTTATCTGAGCAATTTATCCGGGTATATCCATGATTGCCCCTTGATCCTTTGAGCCTCCATACTCAAACTCTGTCCCTTGTGACCTTGATCCTTATCACCAACCAATAGCCTTGCTGGTTGAAGAACAATTCCTGTCTGAATTCTTGGGTGTGTTATACCACTCTGATCCCTTTTTCCGACCATACTGGTCTTGATCTCTACTTGATCATCTTTCTGGAGCCAATCATGTTTGATTGAAGAGGTTTTATTAAGCTTAAAACCTGGAGTGTTATACCTCCCTTCTTCTTTAAGGTTGAATTTCGCCACGCTATTCTTGAGTCCCTTGAGAAGTGCTGGGATATTCTTGCTCAAATTCTTTTTTGATTTGCTTCTAGAGCTTCATAAACAAATTGCTTTTTTTTTTTTTCAGCCTCCCACAGTTATCTGGTACCCTTCAAGCGCTTGATTGCAGAGAGTTGGGTAGGTTCATTGAGAACCTGGAGGTTGGTTGGGATTGAGTTGATCTTTCCTAATCAGCTGCTGACGACCAGAGTTATTAGCTTGTGGGCATTGTTACTTACAACTGCCTTGTTCTATTGAACTCTGAACAAACCTTGACTTATTTGTTCAAGTCTTTACCTGCACCATCTTGCCTCAGATAGTGTTGTTTCCGTTGCTACTGACAACTCTTATCCTCTTCCCTTTCTTTGATTTCTTATCCATAAGGTTCTGGACCTTGATTCCGGTCACATTTAAATATTATTGTAACTCCTAGGAGGGCAGCCTAAACAGCACCTTTCCCCTCCACAGAACTTTCATGGCTTAGCACCGTTTGGAGTCTTACAGCAATTGAACTCGCTTAATTCCCCCTCAGCGCTACGGGTATCATCACTACTATGTCCCTCGAACATATGAACAGGCCAAGCAATGCTCCGATTGCTTAAAGTGGGAATCATCTATGGACACTGAACTCAATGGAATTGAAGAACTAGAAGTTTGGGAGGATTACAATGGGCCCGAACCGGACAACCCTCTCAAAACCACCTGGGTCTACCGTCTCAAGGACAACTCCCATGGCGACCCGCTTGTCTACAAGAGTCGACTGTGTGTCCAAGGCTTTGACCAAATTTATGGGCTAGACTACCAAGACACCTTCTCACCAACAGGAAAGGCTGCTTATCTTTGAATCACACTCCTCTTTGGCTTGTTTCACTCTCTTCCCATTTCTCAATTCAATGTAAAGAGTCCTTTTCTTCACGCTCCTCTATTGGACAAAATCATCATCAAACGGCCCAAAGGATCAAGTCGAAATTCAGATTATCTCATTCTTTGGAAATCTCTCTACGGTCTCAAGCAAGCCCCCGCAAATTGGTTTCAAACTCTCACCGCTTGGATCCGAGAGCAAGGTTTTCACAAATCTATATCCGATCCCTGTCTCTATATTCATTCTGCCTCCAATTCCGTTCTCTTTTTCCATGTTGATGATCTTATACTGGTTGGCCTCGGAAATGACTTTCAAAAGAATTTTCTCCAACGCTTTCCAAACTCCAGCCATCACGAACCAAATACCATCTTGGGAATGAAATACGAGCGTGTTGAAAACAAAATCCTCTTATCCCAACCAAAACACATTGACCATGGATTGGAAGGATTGAAACTAACTGACTGCAAACCCTCAAATATCCCTCTTACTGCAAATATCAACCTCTCTTTGGCCACCAATGAGGAGCACAAAGAATTCAAAGCGCTAAACATCAATTACCGTTCAGCTGTCTTCCTTATGAACTATATAGCCTGTCTAACCCGGCCCAATCTTAGCTTTGCTGTTTCAAATCTTGCTCGATTTTGCGAAAAGCCGGGAATTCAGAATTGGAGAGAAGTCCAGAGATGCTGGAAGTACTTAAAAGCAACAAAAAATCTTAAACTCACCCTACAGATCAACAACACAAACACTCAAATTCAGTGCTTCAGCGACGCCACTTGGAGCAACAACTTGGAAACTCAACGCTCTCAATCTGGTCATCTTTCCCTACTTTTCAACTCTCTCATCTCCTGGAGCAGCTACCGTCAACGCAACGTTACGCACTCAACAACTGAAGCCAAATTAAATCCCCTAGTCGACTCCTTCCTAGAAGCAATTTGGATGAGAGGCCTGGTGGCTGAACTTTGGAAGATAAAAGTCACCCCAAGTCGTCACTTTATTGACAATAAGGGGCTCAACAATAAGCTCAAGAAGTTTGGCTGCAATTCCAAAGCGTGTCACATTGAAATAAAGACTAAAGTGCTTCAAGAAGAACTCCAGCTAGGCAACCTTCAAATCAATCTTATTTTGGCTGATGATATGAAGGCAGATGGGCTCACCAAAGCTCTTCCCTTATGCTCTTTAATCTCTCTTCTTCAACTCATAGATCTGTCTTTCTCAGCTCCGACTTCAGTCTTACAAGTCACGGGGGGTTTTGAGTAAATCAATGATACTCTCTTTGTCATTCTCTTCTCTTTCTTCTTTTCTTTATTTCTTATCTTCCTTATCCTCTTTTCTCTTCTCCTTGTCTTTTCCTTCTTCTCCTGCTCTCCTCTCATTTCTTCTTGTCCATCTTTCAATCTCTCCCGCGCGGCTCTTAGTCTTAGCTGTCACATCCGCGCGCGCTCTCATCAATGTGACAACTCTACTCCTTTCACTAGAGTCTACTCAGATCATCCAAGACTGTACTTGGAGAGGAGAATCTACAAAGGTCCTCAAGAGCAAAATCAACCACTCAACCCAACCATCGACGTCAACCATTGAACTCGACAATCAAACTTGACCATTGGAACTCAACAACTCAAACTTACCCTTTCTTTATCTTCTTAAACGTTTTCTTATTCCTTTTTCCTCAGTTATTTATTTCTTCTGTCTCTCAAAATATCATCTCCATCATCCACATCAAATCAAACCCTCTCAAAAACAAACTCCTCAAAACCTCCACTCCTCAATAATTGACCTGTAAGATCAGAACTCGTCGCAGTCTCCATCTCACTCCTCAAGGCTGATCTGTCATTCAATCTTTCTTCCAAGATCTTTACTGTCGCCTGCTCGTGCCTCTTCCCCAACTAAATTCCTGAAAGCCCTTGATCTTGTCAACCTCTTCTCCCCACTCAGTTGCCAGATGTTGGTTTCTTTTCTTTTCTTATTCTTTGCTTTCTCATCTTTTTATTTCCTTACTAAAATCTTGGTCAATTCAGCCCTCTATGTTCTAGATTTCTCAAATCTTTTACCGTAATTCAACAGATCATCCCAAATCTTCTGCTGACGACCAGAGTTATTAGCTTGAGGGCGTTGTTTACATACAACAGCTTTTGTTCTTTGAACTCTAAGAGGACTTTAACTTCTTTTGTTCAAGTTTTTCCCTGCATAATCTTGTCTCAGATAGTGCTGTTCCATTGCTACCAAACTATTATCATCTTTATCCTCTACTCCTTGATTCCTCATTTACCAGGTTCTGGACTTTGATCTATGTTACATTTAAAGATTTTTCTAACACTCAGGAGGGAAGCCTAAACAGCACCTTTCCCCTCCACAGAACTGCCACGGCCTAGCTCCGTTTGGAGTCTTACATTTGGTCCCCCGGGCCGGGATTGAACCAGCAACCTTGGGATTTACAGTCCCAACTTGAAGAATCAACTCCGAAACCTGATCCGATTTTTTTTCCTTTTCTTTTTCTGTTTATTCTTTTTTTTAGATCTGATCCGTGGAGGCAGCTTGATCCAGAAGTAAGTCCTCCCAATTGTGCACCACCTGGGAAAGATCCTTGTTGTTTTTTTGTGAAACCCTACTCTTGCCACACTTGTGAGTCACCGTGGAACTCTGCTTGTTTGGGATCTCTTAGGAACCCTTCAACATGGAATCTCCTGGATCCTCTTTATCTGTTTGGGCCAAGACGGTCAAAATCAAACCTCAGAACAAAAATTTAGGCTTCAATGGGACCAATGTCAAATGATTCCTGGACTCCTATGAGATGGCTGCGGAAGTGGATGGTGCTAGTGAATATGATATGGCTTGTCAGTTACAATTTTTTATCTCTTCTGACAAAGTTATGGAGGTTATCAAATCGTTTGAGGGATTTGAAACTCACAACTGGCGGCTCCTGAAGGAGGCTATGTTGGCCTATTGGGGAAAAATAGATGTAGCCAGATTTACTTTGCAAGACTTGGATGCCCTGGTTTCTCAATGGATCTCCAATGGTGGTATCTCCTCAGCCTCTGACTATCAGACTTTCAGAAAATCTTGGGACCCTATCCAGTCCTATCTTATCCGGAACAATCAAATTGATACGTTGGATGAAATTTGAGTGCAATTTTTTCAGTCTTTCTCTACAGGAGTGCAGGAAAGAATTAAGGATGAATTGGTGAAATCTGGATCCATGATCACAACAAGAGACAATTGGTTCAAGCTGCCTGCTTTCACGGTTCTTAGGAATACTGTGGATCAAGTGATGAAAGGTCACACAGCTCTCACCTTTGAAAAACCTAAAATCAATGAACCAGTCCTTGCCCCCTCTTTTCAAGCATCTAACAAAATCATGAATAAGATGGAAGCTAATTGCAGACCTAAACCCAATCCTCAGACCCACCAGGAGACACCTACTATAGATGAGATCACTAAATTACTTCAGGCATTTGAGAATAAAATAGATCAGAAAATATTCTCTTTAGCCACTCCTAAACCTGCTAATTCTGTTCCTAAGTCTACTATAGTCTGTTATTATTGCCATAGGGAAGGCCATGGTACTGGTAGATTTCCTGAACTCCAGAAGGACAAGGAGGAGATTTTAGTAGAGTAGAAGGGAAATAATTTTTTCCTCCCTAATGGTGCTTTGATCCCTTTTGATTTGTCTTGTCCAATCCGTCATGTGGTGGCCTCATACCAACCACCAACTCCTAAGAAAGCATTCTTGGTCTCTGTGGATTTTTGATTGTCCTGTGGAACTCTGCAACCTTGGTATCCTCCAGCTATCACTTCTTCCAGCTTCCCTGGCACCTATCAATCCAATCCAGCTAGGAAACGCCATGAGGAACCAAAAACTCATAAGTCTCCTCCTGTTCCATCCTCAATTCTGTGAAAACCTATTAAACGTCAATCTTCAACTGAGCCTCCTTCCTCTGATGTGGAAGACATGGAAGTAGAAAAGGAACCATTTATGGAAAGGCTCCAGGAAAACTCTGATCCTCCCCCTCTTCAACCCGCCCAACCCTCAGATCCTCTTCCATCACCTATTACACCTGATCTTCCTCCCTCCACCCAGCCCAAAGTTTGATTTGAGAGGGGCATCTCCAAGGACTACCCAAATGCTGTGGAAGGAGTATTAATGAAAATTCCTGATCTTAAAATCCCTGATCTATCTGTGGCTGAACTCCTGTCAATCTCTCCATCTGTGGCAGAAGGGATGAAGGAACGGGTTTCTTGTTGACGTGTGGAGATTGGTCCGGACGAATTAAAGGTCTCCTCCAGTACTCTGATAGAGGATTCCGGTGGAACAGATCCCTCTCCAGATACCAACCTGTATTCCTGTCCTCTTGGTTTTCTTCCATGTTGTCTTGGTGATTCAACTAAAACGGTTTCTCTACTTGTGGATTTGGGTTCTCAGCTCAACTTGATTTTGGAATCCATGGCCTGCACGCTTAAACTTAGCCCAAGGGTCAGTTTCAACTCTGCGGTTTATGGAATTGGGAATCAGTCCTGTGAGCTGGTGGGTATTGCTGAGGATATTCCTGTTCGAATTGGTCAAAATATTGTTGGCACCTGTCACTTCTGGATCACTTGTCTGGATGGTCCCATGATCTTGGGAAGGCCTTTCTTAATGGACTTTGGTGCTACCCTGATGTTTTCTCATCAAGTTGGGGAGAGAATTCTCCTCCCTGATGCTGATTGCAGAAAGATTGAAGTTCCCCTTTGTTCTTTGGATTCTGGTTGTTGGGAAAGAGACTTCCCTGGTCATCCTCCCAAATCTGTCCTGAAAGGAAAGCAGAAAGAAAACTCTCATTCCTTTCATCCTCATTTTTTAGCAGAACAGTTGGCCCTACTGATAGTTGTAGTTCTTCTCAGCCTCAGACTTCAACTCATGGACCAACTCCCACCTCAGAGGCATATCTTTCTTTTTCCTCATCATTTTCTTCTCATCCAAATAAGATCAAAACCCAAACACATGAAAAATCCGAAAAATCCAAAAATATTTCTTCTCTGTCTGGATCTGTTGTATCTTCTTTTCCTTTTTCTTTTCAGCATGATCACTCATCCTCTATTCCGGTTTTGAATCTCCGCAATGAGTCTAAACTAGATCTTGATCTCAATTCTTTTCTTGGTGGCTTTGGTATGAAGGAGTTTGGTCTTAGGTGGAGGCAATTTGGGGTAGAAGTAAGTCCTCCCAATTGTGCACCACCAAGGGCTTCTACTACTGTCGTTTTTGAAACTCTACCCTGTGCCACACATGTGAGCAATGTGTTATCTTTTGGATCCTCTTTTATGGAGAAGGCACCTTTCAAGGACGCAGCAGAACATTGGCCTTGGAAGATGTTGGAACATGGCCTCAGTTTTTGTAGTCAGGTCTCACTGGTCAATGCTTGGAGGAAGAAGGGATTCCTCTCCTTTGCCACCAAGTACAAACCAGTTGCAAAGAAGTTCCAGCCAGTCAACCAACCAATGCCTCTCAACCTCAATCCTCCTCTTATGCGTCCTTTGCTATCCCGCGATCCTTACTGTGGTCTATCCAAATCCCTCACTGGTCCATTTATTCCCTCTGGTCGGGTCACTGAAGAATTTCTGAAAGTGGTCAACTTTGGTCCAGATGGATGGCTTCTTCCTGATGAGTTAAATTTGATAAAAAATATCTTTTCTCTTAGGGAAAAATCTATTGCTTTCTGTGAAGAAGAGAGAGTTCTCTTGAAAGAATCTTATGGTCTCCCTTACATCATCCCTGTAGTTGAACATGACCCTTGGGAAAAGAAAAAGATCCCAATCCCTGCTGCTAAAGTTGACGAATTCATCAAGTTGGTCCGCAAACAAGTCTGAACCGGTTTATACAAACAATCAACTTCTAGCTATTCCAGTCCTGTTTTCTGTGTTCTAAAGATTAATGGTAAACTTAGAGTGGTTCATGATCTCCAACCTCTTAATAAAGTTACTATTAAAGACTCTGGCGTGCTGCCTGCCACTGAAGAATTTGTTGAATCCTTCTCTGGGAGAGCTTGCTATGGTCTAGGTGACATTATGGGTGGCTATGAGGAACGGTCCTTGCATCCTATTTCTTGTCCCCTCACTACTTTTGATACCCCCCTTGGTCAATTTCAGCTGACTTGATTGCCTCAAGGTGCCACCAACTCAGTTGCAGTCTATCAGGCTCAGATGATGTGGATCCTCCAGGACTAAATCCCGGATCATGCGGGTATCTTTATTGATGATGGTGGGATTAAAGGTCCAGTTTCTGACTATGATAATGAGCTCTTACCTTGGCACTCAGGAATCCGACAATTTATCTGGGAGTATGCTACTGTCTTGGAAAGAATTTTGTTTTGAATCGAGGAATCTGGCCTTACTGTCTCTGGAGCAAAACTTGCCGCCTGTGTCCCTGCCTTGGAAATTGTTGTCATATAGTCTGCAAGGACGGAAGAAGGATGGCACCCTCTAAAGTCAACAAAATCATCTCCTGGCCTACCCCAATAAATCCAACGGAAGTTAGAGGTTTCCTAGGTGTTGTAACTTATGTCAGGATCTTCATTCCCTCATTATCCAAAATCTGTATTCCCTTGCGTTGCTTAACCAGGAAGGATGCTGAATGGATTTGGACCCAAGACTGCAAACAATCATTTCAGTTGCTCAAAACAATTGTTGGGAAAGAAATTGTTTTGAAAAAGATCACTTATGGACCCGGAGCCGGCAAGATCAAGCTGGCAGTGGACTCGAGTTATCAATCTGTTGGGGCTGCTCTTACCCAGGAAGATGAAAATGGTTTGGATTGTCCTGCTCTGTATGAATCTCTTCTTTTCTCAGATGTGGAATCCAGGTACTCCCAGCCAAAACCGGAACTTTGCGGTGTGGACCAAATGTTGAAAAAGCTTCAGACTGTCCTTTGGGGTAAACACTTCGAGTTACAAGTTGATGCACAATCCATTATTGAAATGATCAATGCCCCAGCCTCCCAAATGCTCCAATGAATCGTTGGGTGGCTTTCATTCAGTTGTTCTCTTTTGATATTGTTCACAGGCCTGGAAAATCTTTCACCATGCCTGATGTTTTATCTTGACGCCCTTTTGGAGATGATGAATCAGAGGTTGGAATGGATTTTGATGAGGAAGAACCCTTGGTCCGCCCTGCCTTTGCCTTCTCCTCCCAAAATTACTCTGGTTTCCAGCAAGGTTTCTGGCTTAAGTTAGAGAAGTACCTTTCAACTCTCCAAAGACCCCCTGATCTCTCTGCCAAAGATTTTCGGTCCCTTAAAAGGAAGTCCTCCAACTTCTTTGTCCAAGGTTCTAGGCTTATGAAAAGAGCAACTCTTTGTGCACTTGTTGTGGTCACTATCCCTTCTAAGCAAGATTCAATCCTGGAAAATCTCCATGAAGGATGGTCCTTACCAAGTGATCCGTCAAGTTAGAGGTGGATCATATGTTTTGGAGGAACTGGATGGGACTCAGATGGCCAGAAGGTTCTCTGCTGATCAGGTCAAGAAATTTTGTTCTCGTGGGGCAACTTGGTCCAGAAGTAAGTCCCCCCAATTGTGCACCACCAGGGGCTTCTACTACTGTCATTTTTGAAACTCTACTTCATGCCACGCATGTGAGCACCTGGGACGCCTTCTTCATTTTATCTCAGCCACTTCTGGGATTTTCCTTTGGATGGATCGACATATTTTTTTCACTCTCAAGAGCAAAATGGCCATTCCTTGGTTTCAATCATCTTTCTTTCCTTTCTCTTTTTATGGCATCAAACTCCGGAGCAGACTAGGGACAGTCTGTAAGTTGGGGAGAGATGTGGTGCCCCATCCTGGACACCCTGGCCAGTGCGGAGTCAAAAAAAAAATCTTTAATCGGGAATGGGGTTCCATTTGGTTCCCAGCTTCCCAACTGCTCATTCTCTCAGTTGGGAAGAATGATCTCTGGGTGGGCGTATCCCTGCTCTTTTGTTCAAATCCCTTCTGCTCCGCTATTCCGCTTTACAATTTTTTTTTTTTGCCAAGCGCGCGGACAAAAGACCGCCGGGGTTGCTTCCGCCCTGTCATCCATCACTGGCACCCCCAAATGCTAATTATCACCACCACCACCACCACCACCATCTTGATTGGAGTTGCATTCTGCCAGCCTATTCTTGAGTCCCTTGAGAAGTGTTGAGGTTATCCTTGCTTCAAAATCAGTTACTTTTTGCTTTGGAGCTTCTTAAACATTGTGCTTTGTCTTGTACAGCCACCCTCAGTTATCTGGTACCCTTCAAGCGCTTGATTGCGGAGAGTTGGGCAGGTTCATTGAGAACCTGGAGTTTGCTTGGGTTTGAGTTGATCATCCCCAATCTTCTGCTGACAACCAGAGTTATTAGCTTGAGGGCGTTGTTTACATACAACAGCTTTTGTTCTTTGAACTCTAAGAGGACTTTAAATTCTTTTGTTCAAGTTTTTCCCTGCATAATCTTGTCTCAGATAGTGCTGTTCCATTGCTACCAAACCATTATCATCTTTATCCTCTACTCCTTGATTCCTCATTTACCAGGTTCTGGACTTTGATCTTGGTTACATTTAAATGTTTTTGTAACACTCAGAAGGGCAGCCTAAACAGCACCTTTCCCCTCCACAGAAATGCCACGGCCTAGCACCTTTTGGAGTCTTACAGCGTGAGATTGCAAGAAGTTTGAGGTGTATAGGTTGGGTGTGAACCTCATGTTTGATCAATTGATGAGTTGGAGCATGATTTCAATGTTGTTGAGCTGATGAGTAAAGAGGGGTAGTTATATTGAAGCAAGAACAGATGGCACAAGAGAGCTGAACAGGGTTATTGGGATAGTTGGATAGTGGCAAGGAGGTAGATGTTTTAGGTGAGCAGAGTCAGGGAAGTCAAAGATAGGAGGATGAGGATGATAGGAGAATGAGGATGATGGGAAAACAAGGATGATGGGAGGATGAGGATGATTAGAGGATTAGGATGATGTGGAGATGTCAAAGAAGATGGATTAGTGATTGAGGGGAGCTAGGTTGGGGGTTCAATGGGGGTGAGAACCTGGTGTGCCAAGTCAAGGACTACAGATTTTGGGGAAACTACACTGAATGTGAAAATAGTGACACACCACTGTGATCAAATGTGAGGTGATAAGATTGTCAAAGTTAAGTGAGCAGTTGATGATTGTAGTGCATGCTTTGTTAGGGAGTTGGCTAGCATGCGGTTGGAGGGAACAAAGCGGGTGATGAGGGAATGGTTTTCTTGCTGCTCTCAAATCCATTTGATCTGGGTATCAATGTGCTTAAGGGAAAAATGGTGGGAGTCTTGATTAACAATATTGTTAAGAGCTTTGTTGTTGATTAGTCAACTCAAGAGAGGGATTCATTTCCTTGATCAAATTCAAGAGCCAGATTTTTTCTTGTGTTTCTAGTACAAGCGCCTTGAGTTTGCCTTAAGTGGATGAGAGCAAGATGATGTGCTGAAGCTTACTGTTCCAAGAAACAGCACAACCGTAGAGGATTATCACATAGTGGGTATGGCTCCTTTGTTACTTGGGATCAGTGCCTCCTTCTGAGTTTCTGCAAGCTTCAATATCATAGTCAAAGGAATTGTTGCAAATGTGAAGAGAAAATTTTTTTGAGAAGTGAAGGTAACACCAGAAGTGCTTGGATTCAATCCAGTGTGACATCACTGGCTTATTGTTGAAGTGTGAGAGGTTTGACACAGCATAAGAGATATCAGGAAATGTTCTACTTGCTACAAAGTTTATAAATCCCATTGAGAAGCAATAATTTATATTTAATTTGAGGTAATCTGCATGATCATTTTTGGTGGCCAAGCTTAGCTTGATGTTAGGAGTGATGGGAGTGGTGATTGGTCTGCAATCAGCAAGTCCAAGTTCTAGCAGGGAAGTTTCAATATGACTTGATTGTTGCAGACCAGGTTGGTCATTTTTTTCCACAATGCAATTTCCAAGAATCTTGGTGAGGGGACTGTCAGCAGATATTTTGAAGGTGGTTTTCAGATTTTCTCTGAATTTGACCGAATTGCCAACTATCAAAAAATTTTCTAAATAAAAAAAGAAGTGGATTTGTTTATTGTGGTTAATATAAAGACACAGGTTGGCACTTGAGACTGAGAAATATTGATTGAGGATCCACTTCTTTAATGTTTTGTACCAGATTTTGGGGGCTTGCTGGAGGCGGTAGAGGGCTTTGTTCAGCTTGAGAAAGGGGAAAATTCAGTTGTAGCTGGCTGGAGTTTTGATGTAGATCTCTTTGTCAAGTGGCGCATAAAGGAATGCAGACTTAATTTCCATTTGCCACAGGTTGAGTTTGTGATGCAGGGCATAAACTAGAAGCACTTGCAAGGTGGTGATCAAGCCAGTGGTTGAATAGGTTTCTCCATAGTAAAATAACTCAACCTGCTTGAAACCCTGAACACACAATCTTGACTTGAATTTGATGCCAGTATTGTTGGGTTCTTCCTTGATTATATATACTCACACGGTAGTGAGAGCATTTTTGCCATTGGGAAATTGATGGCAGCCTTCCAAGACTTTCATCAAATCAATTCCGTTAAGTTCCTACTTCATTGAATCAATCCAGAAGTCTTTTTCATCACAATGGTTGGCCTTGTAGTAACTCTTTGGCACAGAGAAGGAAATGAAGCCATGCCCCTGGGGTTGTTGAAGGCAAGATCAATCACAGAGAGAGCGTGAGGGGATGTAGACAAGCTTTTCTGAGTTTTTGTTATTGCTATTGGAGGATAAGTTGGAAGAGAAGTCATTGCTTGCCTGGGGAGACAAAAAATGTTGTTTATCAGAGAAAGGTTCAACAGAGACAATTTCAGGAGAGGGGATGGACAGTGGTGAAGATGGAGAGGAATTTGAGGAGAAGTAGAGGGGAGTGGAGGTGATATATGAGTTAGTTAAATTTAATTAGTCAGTGAGGGAGGTGTCATTATAAATGTGAGAGTCAAAGGGGGAATGGGCGGAGGAGAGAGGCTCAGAAGTTGTGAGAGATGAAGAGAAGTTTTCAAAGATTTTAACATGTTTTGAACAAACAATGTTCTTTGAGTTGGGAAGATAAACTCTGTAGGAGTTGAGATTAAAGTAAAAGCCTACAAGGATTCCTTTCAGTCCCTTTTCATCAAATTTCCAAGAGTTGGAGGATTGATTTAGGAATATTGAATTGGAACCCAGTTTTCAAATGAGACTGAACTTGGGTTTCTTTCTTGTCCACTGTTCATGAGCAGAGGATTTAGAGAAAGATGATGGAATAAGGTTGAGAATCTGACAGGAGCTCACTATTATCTTGTCCCAGAGAAAGGATGGAATTTTCATGTCAATAATTGCTTTTTGGGCAGCCTCAAGAACGGTACAATTTCCCCTTTCCACAACAGGTTTGTGTTGAGGTGTGAAGGGTTCAGAGTTTGTGTGTTTAATGCCACTTTCAATGAATAATTGAGATAATTGATTGTTCACAAATTCTCCGCCATTGTTGGAGTGAACTTTTTTTAGGGTTTGTTCAAGTTAATTTGAGTAAAGATTTATGAATTTTATTACCTTGTTGGTAAAATTGGATTTGAGTCAAATGGGAATGCAAGTCTTGAATTTGGAATATTTGTTGGTGAGAAGGAGAAAGTATCTGTTACCCAATAGAGAGGATGGGTGAATTGGCCCACAGATGTTGGCGTGTATTTTCTCAAAAATTTCTTTGCTGTCAGGAAGTTGTCTGTGAAACAATTTTTGGCAGATCTTTCCTTTAGCACATGAAACAAACTCAAACCGGTCCCAATGTAGATTGGAGAATTCTTTTCAGAGTAGTTGAGTTCTTTCCATGTGGGGGTTCCAGAAGCGTTTGTGGATGGTTGAGAGGGAGACAGACAATTAGGATGTTGTTGGGGCGCAAGGGTCACTTCTGTTGATGAAAAACAGATTGTCTTCAATGGTGCAGTCAGAATTTATTGGATGCAGAAGATGACTGCAAATCTGTTTCTGGAGACTAGAGCCAGAAAAAATCCCTTCCAAACAAGCTTTCCTAGGGAGATTAGGTTTACGGCCAAATCAGGGATGTAGAGAGAGTCTTGAAGATTCAATTGGCCAAGGCGGTTTTGATTCTAGAAACACCACATCCTAAAGAAGGAATTGGTGCTTAGGGATTGCCAGTCTGAATTTCTGTGTTGTTGGAACCAAGGTGCGTGAAGAAATTAATGTCATTGAACATTCAGTTGGAGGCCCCAGAGTCAAGTAGAATTTGATTTTGGTCCAGAGAGGAAGAGGTGACCATGGCAAAGTTGTAAGCAAGATGAGTAGAGGATGATTTTTGGGGGTTTGATGGAGTGGGGCCTGTACTCTGAGGGTCTGAATCCTGGCTTTGATGATATTGAGAGTTAGGTTGTAGGTGAGGATACAGCCACCAGCATTTGCTTTGATTGTGGTTTGCTTGGGGATTGTGCCAGGTGGATCTGCACTTAATGACATTAGATATGTTCACCATTGCCAAGGCCTATGAACCAGCCGCTATTTTGTTTTTTACTTGATTTAAGTGTTGGAGGACAAGATTGGCATTGATTTTGGCTTCTCCAAGGGAGTGAGTGATTATGGGTTTGAGATGGTCAAGTTGAGGTAATCAGAAATGTTGTCCTCCATCTGGATCCCAATTTCAGTTATTTGGAGTAGGCAGGCCCTAGCATCAGTTACAAATTTCTCTACCTTCTTGGGATTGAACTGAAGGTTCAGAAGATTGAAGAACACTTTTGATTGGTTTGCAGTCTGAAAAGAGGTGTATTACTTGTTGATGGACTTCCAAAGCTCAATGCCATTGGTAAGGAGATGGTCTTTTACGCAGTCAATTTTGGTGCATTGTCAATCTTTTCCAAAATGTAGCAAACAATTTCTAGATTTACCTTGGGAGGAAATTTATCTGTTTTGGTGGAGTTTAGCCAGTGAGCAATACCCTTGAGGGAGAGAATGGTATGGATTTTTGAACGCCAGAGGGAGAAATTGGAGTCAGAGAGATGGGGTATCAAATCCATGAGAGTTCTAAGTAACAACTGCGTGTAATCCATTGGTCTTGAAGATGTTGTCCGGTGTAAGACTCCAAACAGTGCTAGGCCGTGTCAGTTCTGCGGAGGGGAAAGATGCTGTTGAGGCTGCCCTCCTGAGTGTTACAAAAATATTTAAATGTAACCAAGATCAAAGTCCAGAACCTGGTAAATGGGGGACAAAATGTAAGAGGATAAAGTTTAGTAGTGGGTAGCTGGGAAACAACACTATCTGAGGCAAGATGGTGCCGGGGAAAACTTGAATAGAAGAAGTCAAGGTTTGTTCAGAGTTCAACAAGACAAGGCAATTGTAAGTAACAACCCCCACAAGCAAATAGCTCTGGTTGTCAGCAGAAGCTTAGGAAAGGTCAACTCAATCCCAAACAACCTCCAGGTTCTCAATGAACCTTCCCAACTCTCCGCAATCAAGCGCTTGAAGGGTACCAGATAACTGCGGGTGGCTGCACAAGACAAAGGTAATTGTTTGAAGAAGCTCTAGAAGCAAAACAATAACTGATTCAAACAAGAATAACCCAACACTTCTCAAGGGACTCAGGAGTAGGGTGGCGGAATTCAACTTCAAAAGAGATGAAGGGAGGTTAAACACTCCAGGTTTTAAGCTTAATAAAACATCTTCAGTCAAAAGTGACTGGTTCCAGAAAGATGATCAAAGGATGATCAGCACCAGTATGGTTGGATAAAGGGATCAGGAGTGGTGTAACACACTCAAGAATTCAATTAGTCAAATTCTTCTTCAACCAGCAAAGCTATTGGTTGGTGATAAGGATCAAGGATCAAGGGTTTGAGTATGGAGGCTCAAGGATCAAGGGGCAATCATAGATATACCAAAATTTTTGTCTCAGATAAAGGGGAATGAAGCCCCACGGATGATGTATTGCAAGGTAAAAAATGATGATGATCCTCCATGTTATGGTAGGATGTGATGATGATGGTAATTTAGCATGTGCTGATCATCCAAAAGGCAGGGGAGAGCCCCTCCTTATATGGGAAGGAGGCCCTGTTAGACTATGTACAAGGGAGACTACAAATGGAGCAGAAAAAGAATTTTTTTTTTTAAAAAAAAAAATTTAGGTGATCAGAAGAATTTGATTACGCAGGCCAGTGGAAGTCCGGCCTGCCTGACCGGGGTGGGATCTATCTTCATCCCTTCACCTATCCTGCGTCTGTCCGTGGACGGATGCCTGCGACAATATCGGATCACACCCATCCCTTGCCCAAAGCCGGAAGGGGGTGGAAAAGGAGAAACGGATCAGGCTGCCCGCGGGTGTCTGCGGGCGTTAGGCAAAACTCTCCCATGAAGGGTGATGGTGATGGATTGTTGGTTGATGATGGGATGCATGAGGGATACTGGGAAAACATCCAAAGAGAAGGACGGGCCTTGAGACTGACGGCCATGGGAGAACTCGAGTAAGACAATGGTTCCATGGGGGAAGGCAACCCGGGTCAATTGGATGGGGCAGGCTGGCAATAGTTGGACTTGAAGCTCTAACGGCGAAGCAGCAAGGAGTATTGGGATCCAAAGGTGCTGGAGGGAATCATCATGGGTAGTCCAGAAAACAAAGGTTGGACTGAACGATGAGGACCAATTGGACCAATGTTGAGAGACAGGGGGGGCAGTTGGCGTGGGGGACAACTTTCTTTAAATTTGAAGTGAGGACGGAATTGTTCAAGGCTAATCAAGCAAAGAAACAACCAAGGCCTAGTTAGGAGGTAGGTAGAAGAATGGAGAGGATCGGATCCCAAGGGAGGCAAGGCATGATGAGGATCAATCTAATCGGCGAGGACAGGACGTTGGGGGAGAGGAGACAAGGGACTTGATTGACCGGGATGGAGGCGGACATGCCTGCCAAAGGGAAAGCAGGAGGCTGGAATGATGAAGGGATTGTTTGTGTGAGTAGGAGGTGAGGATGGCTCAAAGATGAAGGGAAGTTTGGGCTGAGCGGGTCTTGGCCTGCGCGTTTGGGCAAAAAGAAAGGGGGAGGACAAAGGGAGAGGGGATCAAACGCAATGCCTAGGGGATGGGACCAAGAGAGCCCTGTCCTAGACTACTGGGACCATGGGATGTTTGGCAGGATGAGGAAGTTGGAGAAGTGATACTAAAAAAGAAATTCCGATTTTTTTTTTTTTTTGAATAACACCTAAATAAAAGAAAAAAAATTTTGAATTTTTCTGCATCTGTTCCAGGGTTTCCAGATTTGGTCACCACATCTCTCCCCAACTTACAGACTGTCCCTAGTCTGCATCTGGGCTTGATGTCATAAAAAAAAGAACGGAAAGATTATTGAACACAAGGAATGGCCATTTGATCTTGAGGGTGATTTGAAAAGAATATCTTAATCCATCCAAAGAAAATCCTAGAGTTGACTGCAATAAAAAAAAGAAGGCGTCCCAGGTGCTCACGTATGTGGCATACAGTAGAGTTTCACAACAAAAACGCAGCTGATGACCCTAGTGGTGCACGATTGGGAGGACTTACTTCTGATCAAAGTTGCCTCTGCAACAATGAAATTTCTTGACCTGATCAGCAGAGAACCTTCTGGCCATCTGAGTACCATCCAGTTCCTCCAAAAGATATGATCCACCTCTGACTTGGCGGACAACTTGATAAGGACCATTTCAGCAATTGGAAAAAATCTTTCCCCACTGAGTTTCCAAGGATTGGTTGTAAGCTAAAACTAGATCACCAGGATTCAAGGGGTCCCTGACTTGATTGGAATGCTTATCCTCCCAATACTGGACTGATTTTTCCCTTGACTCCATCATTTTCTGATAAGCTTTGTCACGAAAATCTTCATTTTGCTCCAGTTGCTTCAATCTGGAAACCAATAGATCAGTGGTGGAAGAAACCTTTTCACAAGAAATACCTTAGAAAGATTCCATTTCCAGATCAAGAGGAAGGACATCCCTTTGTCCAAAGATAATTTTGTAAGGTGAGTAGCCAGTGGTTTGCTTAGTTGAAAGTCAATCAGAGAAGAGGACCAGAGGAAGAAATTTGCAACAATTCTTTCCACTTTTCCAGACAACTTGACAAGAGCAGCCTTCAAAGGGGCATGGCCTCTTTCCACCATGCCTTGTCCTTCAGGATGATAAGGAGTGGTCACCCTATGTTGAACAGGAAGTGATTGGATCATTTTGGCCAGTTTTCCACCAAACTCAGAGCCACCGTCAGTTGAATAAGATCAAGCCAAGCTCATGGAAATAGGCTAAATTGTTTGCAAACCAAACCAGTCTGTTTTCCCAAGGAAGTGCATATGAGTTGATAAAGGTGTAAGAAAGATGAGAGGAAGGTAGACAATAACATGAAGAACAAACCACATGGAGATAGTGAAGAAGACAGTAGACAATCAAGATGGAGATGAGGACCGTAGTAGAGGGACAGTTAATGAAGGCAGACTGAGTAGTCCCATGGGTTAGTGGTTTATAAAAGAAAAAGAGAAGGGTTAGGAGGGATGAGATAGCAATCTCACCAAATAAAGAGAATTCTTGATCTGTTCCGAGAGTAGTTGAAGGATAACAAAAAGAAGAAAGGAAGCGCATGAGAAATAGAACCCCAGAAATAGAACCCAGAGACATGAGAGACAAGACAGAGCTAGAAAACCAGTTAAGAGACATGACTCATGTGACATGCTAGTGACATGAGAATGTAATGCAAGTCACGCCTAAGTATCCTCCATAATTCCAACACAAGCCATAACGCATTGTCCAAGTCTTGTAAAGAAAAGCTGCTACCGATTCCGAGCTGAGGTTCTTAAGAAACTTTGCTTCAACCCATCCAGAAAAATCATCTCTAGCCACAATGAGGTACTTAGCTCCACAAGCCTTAATGTGAACCACATCCATAGCAATCCTTCCAAAGACAGTGGACTCTCCAGTGGGATAAAGAATTTCAGCCGGGCACCTAAGATCACGTTTCTGACATACTTTGCAACTCTTGCACCATTGAGAGACTGATTTCTTCAAAGATGGCCACCAGAATCATTTGGATATAGGCCAATAGGTCTTAGTTTCCCCATGATGCCCAAGGCCTTCATGGAGACTTTTGAGGATTGAATCTTTCTTGGAGGGGATTGTGACAACAATTAGAGCACAAGGATTGCCTCTTTTCATAATCCTAGTACCCTGGACAAAGAAGTTGGAAGACTTCCTCTTGAGCAATCAAAAAGCTTTAGCAGAGAAATCAGGAGGCCTTTGGAGAGTGGAAAGGTACTGCTCTAATTCTAGCCAGAAACCTTGTTGGAAGCCAGAGTAATTTTGAGAGGAAAAGGTGAAAACTGGAAAAATTAAAGGCTCCTCCTCTTCAAAGTCCACTCCAACATCCCATTCTTTGTCTCCAAGGGGGCGTCAAGATAAACCATTGGGTATGGTGAAGGATTTGCCAGGCCTATCAACAATATCAAACAAGAAAAGCTGGATAAAGGCCACCCAATGGGTCATAGGAGCATTTGGGAGGCTGGGGGCATTGATCATTTCAATGACAGATTGTGCGTCAACTTGTAACTTGAAGTGTTGACCCCAGAGGACAGTTTGGAATTTCTTCAACATTTGAGCCACGCCACAGAGTTCCAGTTTTGGTTGGGAGTACCTGGATTCTACATCTGACAATAACAGGGATTCATAGAGAGCAGGACGGTCCCAACCATTTTCATCTTCCTGGGTGAGGACAGCCCCAACAGATTGATAACTGGAATCAACAGCCAATTTGATCTTGCCAGCTCCCGGTCTGTAAGCAATCTTCCTCAAGACTATGTCCTTGCCAACAATCATTTTAAGCCGCTTAAAAGAATGTTCACACTCTTGGGTTCAGATCCACTCAGCATCTTTTCTGGTCAGGCAACGTAGGGGAGCACAGATTTTGGATAAAGATGGGATGAAAATTTGAACATAAGTGACAACACCTAGAAAACCCCTGACTTCAGTTGGGTTGATGGGAGTAGGCCAAGAGAGGATTTTGTTGATCTTGGATGGAGCAATCCTTCTTCCTTCCTTGCAGACCACATGAAAAACAATTTCCAGAGCAGGGACACAGGCAGGCAATTTGGATCTGGAGACAGTGAGGCCCAATTCTTCAATTTGGAACAGGACCCTTTCCAAAGGGGTTGCATATTCCCAGATCAATCAATGGATTCCCAAATTCCAGGGTAAGAGCTCATTTTTATAGTCAGAAACTGGCCCTTTAATTCTGCCATTGTCAAGGAAGATACCAGCATGATTGGGTATTTCATCCTGGAGGATCCAAACCATCTGAGCCTGATAGACCGCAACTGAGTTGGTGGCGCCTTGAGGCAATTGAGTAAGCTGGAAGAAACCAAGAGGAGTATAAAATGTGGTGAGAGGGCAAGAAATTGGATGTAAGGAAAATTTGTCATATCCACCCATAATGTCACATAGACCATAGCAAGCTCTCCCGGAGAAGGATTCAACAAACTCCTCACTAGCAGGGGGAATACCAGAGTCTTTCATAGTAACCTTATTTAGCTGCTGAAGATCATGAACTATTCTAAGTTTACCATTACTTTTAAGGACACAGAAAACAGGACTGGAATAGCTAGAAGTTGACTGTTCATATAAACGGGTTTGGACTTGTTCCCGGACCAACTTGATGAACTCGTTGACTTTGGCAGCAGGGATCGGCATCTTTTTCTTTTGCCAGGGATCATGTTCTACTACAGGAATGATATAAGGCAGACCATAGGACTATTTCAAGAGACCTCTCTCTTCTTCACAGAAAGCAATAGCTTTTTCCCTAAGAGTCAAGAAATTTTTTATCAAATACAACTCATCAGGTAGAAGCCATCCATCTGGTCCAAAGTTGACTACTCTCAAACATTCTTCAGTGAAACCTCCAGAGGGGATGAATGGACCCAAAAGAGATTGAGGTAAACTACAGTAAGGGTTGTGGGATAGAGGAGGATGCCTAAGAGGAATATTGAGATTGAGAGGCATTGGTTGGTTGACTGGTTGGATTTTCCTGGAAACTGGTTTATAATTGGAGGCAAAAGAGAGCAGTTCTTGTTTCTGCCAAGAGTTGACAAGAGAGATCTGATTACGGGGATTGAGACCAAGTTCTAACACTTCCAAGTTTGATGTTCTGCAATGTTTTCAAAAGGTGCCTTTTCCATAAAAGAAGTCCTGGGGGATAATGCATTGCTCACATGTGTGGCACAAGGTAGAGTTTTGAAAATGATGGTAGAAGGATACCCCGGTGGTGCACAATTGGGAGGACTTACTTCTACCCCAATTTGCCTCCACTGAAGCCCATATTCTTCCATACAAAAGCCACCAAAAATAGGATCAAGATTGGGATCTAGTTTAGACTCATTGCGGAGATTCAAATCAGAACTGAAAGAAGGTTGACTAGGAATAAGAGTACAGGGAAAAGAAGAAACAACAGATGAAGGAGAAATATTTTTGAATTTTTCCATTTTGTTTTGTTTTTGATTTTTGATATTTTTGAGATCAGAGGAAATCGTTGAAAAGAAAGAGAAATAGGCCTTGGGTATGAGGGTTGACCCTTGAGTTGGAGTTTGAGGTTGAAAAGAACTACAACTATTAGTAGGATCAACTACTCCCATAAAAATGAGAAGAACTGGAATTATCCTTCTGTTTAGGAAAATGACCAGGGAAATCTCTTTCCCAGCAACCAGAATCCAAAGAAAAAAGGGGAACCTCAATTTTTCTACCATCTGAATTGGGGATGAGGATTCTCTCCTTGACTTGATTGGAAAACATCAGAGTTGCTCCAAAATGGATTAGGAAAGGTCAACCCAAGATCATAGGTCCATCCAAACATGTAATCCAGAAGTGACAAGTTCCAATGATGTTTTGGCCAATCCGGACTGGAATGTCTTCAACGATTCCAACAAATTGGCAAGACTGATTCCCTATTCCATAAACTGAAGAGGTGAAACTTACCCTAGGGCTGAGTTTCAGTTGGCAGGCCATAGAATCCAAGATCAAGTTGAGCTGAGAGCCAGAGTTGACAAGGAGCAAGACTGTTTTAGCTGATTCACCAAGATGGCAGGGAAGGAAACCAAGAGGAAATGAGTAAAGACTAGACTCAGAAGAGGGATCTGTTCTACCAGAATCCTCTATCAAAGTCCCAGACAAGACCTTGAGTTCCTCAGGACCAATTTCCACACCTCAACAAGAAACCCATTTCTTCATTCCTTCAGCAACAGATGGAGAGATTGATAGGAGTTCAGCCACAGATAGATCAGGAATTTTAAGATCAGAAATTTTCTTTAATACCCCCTCCACAGCATTGGGGTGATCTTTAGAAATTCCCCTCTTGAACCAAAATTGAGGCTGGGTGGAGGGAAGAAGATTGGGTGAAGCAGGAACGGGATTGGGGGATTGAGGAGGTTTAATTGATGAAGGAGGAGGATCAGGGTGATCTTGAGACCTTTCCATGAGCAGTTCTTTTTCCACCTCCATGTCTTCTACATCAGAAGAGGGCTCAGGTGAGGATCGTTGTTTGGGAGGTTTTTCAAGGATTGAGGTTGGAAGGGATGGAGCTTTATGAGGTTTGGGCTCTTCATGTCACTTCCTTGCTGGATTGGATTGGTAAGTACCAACCAGAGAAGAGGAGGAAATAGCTGGGGGATAACAAGGTTGAAGAGTCCCACAAGAAGATCAGAAATCCACAGAAGTCAAGGATGCCTTCATGGGAGGAGGTGGATGGTAAAAGGCCACCACATGAAGAATGGGGCGAGATGAATCAAAGGGGATAAGGGCACCATTAGGAAGAAAAAAGTTATTCCCTTTTTGCTCTACTAATTTCTTGTCTTTGTCCTTCTGGAGTTTGAGACATTGACTGGTTCCATGGACTTCCCTGTGGCAATAATAGCAGACTATAGTATTTTTAGGAACAGCACTAGAAGGCTTAGGAACAGCAAGAGAGGAAATCTTTTGATCCATTTTTTTTCAGAGGCTTTGAGCATTTTAGTGATCTTGTCCATTGTAGCGGTTTCACAGTTAGGCTGAGGGTTCTTGGGCCTGCGATTGGATTCCATTTTATTCATGATCTTGTTTGACTCTTTGAAAGAGGGGGCATGGACTGGTTCAGCAGTTTTAGACTTTTCAAAAGTGAGGGCTGTTTGACCTTTCATGACTTTATCCACCACTCCCTTGAGGATAAGGAAACCAGGGAGCTTGAATCAATTATCCCTGGTAGTGATCATGGATCCAGACTCGACCAGTTTTTCCTTGATCCTTTCTTGCACTCCAAGAGAGAAAGATTGGAAAAATCAGACTCAAATTTTTTCCACTTTTTCAATGTGATTGTTTTTAAAAAGGTAGGATTGGATGGGATCCCGAGATTTCCTAAAAGCCTGATAATTGGAAGCTGAAGCCACACCGCCGTTGGAGATCCACTGAGAGACGAGGTTATCTAGATCCTGCAAATTAAATTGTGCTACATCTATTTTTTCCCAATAAGCCAACATTTCTCCCCGCAGCAGGGTCCAGTTATTTTGTTCAAAACCTTCAAACAACTTGATGATTTCCATCACTTCATCAGAGGAGATAAAAAATTGTAACTGGTAGGCCATATCAAATGTGCTAGCCCTGTCCACCAAAGCAGCTATCTCATACGAGTCCAAGAAGGGTTCCACGTTTTTCCCATTGAATCCTAAGTTCTTGTTCTGGGGATTGATCTTAACCATCTTAGGACGAGCAGAAGAGTTGCTGGTGGATTCCATTTTGACAAAGTTTCCTAAAAGAGCCAAGGAACAGATTTCCAAAGTGGCTCATGAATGTGGCAAGAGTAGGGTTTCTTGAAAAACAACAAGTATCTTGCCCAGGTGGTGCACAATTGGGAGGACTTACTTCTAAAACATGTTGCCTCCATGGATCTAGATGATGAAAGAAAAAAAAGTAAGAGATTGGATTACAAAGTTGATGATTGATGTTGGGACTGTAAATCCCAAGGTTGCTGGTTCAATCTAGGCCCGGGGGAACAAATGTAAGACTCGAAATGGTGCTAGGCCGTGGCAGTTCTGCGGAGGGGAAAGGTGCTGTTTAGGCTGCCCTCCTGAATGTTAAAAAAATATTTAAATGTAACCAAGATCAAAGTCCAGAACCTGGTAAACAGGGGACCAAATGTAAGAGGATAAAGATTATAGTAGTCAGTAGCTGGGAAACAACACTATCTGAGGCAAGATGGTGCCGGGAAAAACTTGAATAGAAGAAGTCAAGGTTTTTTCAGAGTTCAACAAGACAAGGCAATTGTAAGTAACAACGCCCACAAGCTAATATCTCTGGTCGTCAGCAGAAGCTTAGGAAAGGTCAACTCAATCCCAAACAACCTCCAGGTTCTCAATGAACCTTCCCAAATCTCTGCAATCAAGCGCTTGAAGGGTACCAGATAACTGAGGGTGGCTGCACAAGACAAATCTAATTGTTTGAAGAAGATCTAGAAGCAAAAAAATAACTGATTCAAACAAGAATAACCCAACACTTCTCAAGGGACTCAGGAGTAGTGTGGCGGAATTCAACTTCAAAAGAGATGAAGGGAGGTTTAACACTCCAGGTTTCAAGCTTAATAAAACCTCTTCAGTCAAACTTGACTGGTTCCAGAAAGATGATCAAAGGATGATCAGGACCAGTATGGTTGGATAAAGGGATCAGGAGTGGTGTAACACACTCAAGAATTCAATGAGTCGAATTCTTCTTCAACCAGCAAAGATATTGGTTGGTGATAAGGATCAAGGATAAAGGTTTTGAGTATGGAGGCTCAAGGATCAAGGGGCAATCATAGATATACCCAAATTTTTGTCTCAGATAAAGGGGAATAAAGCCCCACGGATGATGTATTGCAAAGTAAAAAATGATGATGATCCTCCCTGTTATGGTAGGATGTGATGATGATGGTAAGGTAGCATGTGCTGATCATCCAAAAGGCAGGGGAGAGCCCCTCCTTATATGAGCAGGAGGCCCTGTTAGACTATGTACAAGGGATACTACAAATGGAGCGGGTAAAGAATTTTTTTTTTCAAATTTTAGGTGATCAGAAGAATTTGATTACGCAGGCCAGTGCAAGTCCGGCCTGCCTGACTGGGGTGCAATCTATCTTCATCCCTTCACCTATCCTGCGTCTGTCCATGGACAGAAGCGCGCGACAATACCGGATCACACCCACCCCTTGCCCAAAGCCGGAAGGGGGTGGAAAAGGAGAAACGGATCAGGCCACCTGCGGGTGTCCGCAGGCAGTAGGCAACACTCTCCCACAAATGGTGATGGCGATGGATTGTTGGTTGATGATGGGATGCATGAGGGATACTGGGAAAACATCCAAAGAGAAAGAAGGGCCTTGAGACTGAAGGCCATGGGAGAACTCAAGTAAGACAATTGTTCCATGGGGGAAGGCAACCTGGGTTGATTGGACAGGGCATGCTGGCAATAATTGGAATTGAGGCTCTGAAGGCAAAGCAGCAAGGAGTATTGGGATTCAAAGGTGCTCAAGGGCATCATGATGGGTAGTCCAGCAAACAAAGGTTGGACTGAACAATGAGGACCAATTGGACAAAGGTTGAGAGACAGGGGGGTAGATGGCGTGGGGGAGGACTTTCTTGAAATTCAAAGTGAGGATGGAATTGTTCAAGGCTAATCAAACCAAAAACCAACAAAGGCCTAGTTAGGAGGTAGGTAGAAGAATGGAGAGGATTGGATCCCGAGGGAGGCAGGGCATGATGAGGATTGATCTAATGGGCAAGGACAGGACGTTGGGGGAGAGGAGACAAGGGACTCAATCAACCGGGATGGAGGCGGAAGCGCCCGCCAAAGGGGAAGGGGGAGGCTGAGATGATGGAGGCTGGGATTTTGAAGGGATTGTTGGTGTGAGTAGGAGGTGAGGATGGCTCAAAGATGAAGGGAAGTTCGGGCCGAGCGGGTCTTGGCTGGCGCGTTTGGCCAAAAGGAAAGGGGGAGGACAAAGGGAGAGGGGATCAAATGCAATGCCTAGGTGATGGGACCAAGAGAGCCCTGTCCTAGACTACTGGGACAAAGGGATGTTTGGCAGGATGAGGAAGTTGGAGAAGTGATACTAAAAAAGAAATTCCGATTTTTTTTTTATGAATAACACCTAAATAAAAGAAAAAAATTTGAGTTTTTGCGCATCTGGTCCAGGGTGTCCAGATTTGGTAACCACACCGGTTGAGTTGAAACTTTGGCTTTTAACCATGATAAGTTGAATGGTCACAGATTTGAAATCTATTTCAATCAAAGACCTACGGGACTGACAAACATGAATGAGAAACGGAACAAGATGGGTAGTGGTGAGGAATAACAGGATTGATGGAAAATTTGTCTTACCCACAACAGTTTCAGCTTTGAGAGGACACGCAGGAGCGCAGAAATTTGTGGAAAGAAATGAATAGGTTCAAGACAAGAGATGGAATTTGAAGGGAAATCTGAAGCAAGTGAGGAGAGCGCGAGATTCCAAGAAGTTTGAGGTGTATAGGTTGGGTGTGAACCTCATGTTTGATCAATTGATGAGTTGGAGCATGATGTCAATGTTGTTGAGCTGATGAGTTGAGTGGGGTAGGTAATATTGAAGCAAGAACAGATGGCAGAAGAGAGCTGAGCAGGATTATTGGGATTTTTGGATAGTGACAAGGAGGTAGATGTTTTAGGTGAGCAGAGTTGGGGAAGTCAAAGATAGGAGAATGAGGATGATGGGAGAATGAGGATGACGGGAGGATGAGGATGACGGGAGGATGAGGATGATGCAGAGAGGTCAAAGAAGATGGATTAATGATTGAGGGGAGCTAGGTCAGGGGTTCAACAGGGTTGAGAACCTGGCGCGGCAAGTCAAGGACTAAATATTTTTGAGCAACTACACTGAATGTGGCAATAGTGAAAATTTTTGAATCCAATCTTCCTTTTTCTTTTGATATCTGTTTTCCATGGGTAGGACCTATTATTTAGTTTCTTTTTCTGGCTTTTAACCTGTTATTTTTTAAAACCTGACCATCCACTTCCATTAGCCATGGGCCTCAAGGTTAAGCTAATACAGGATCCAAATCTTGGTAAGATTACTCACAAAGCTTCTCACTTACCTGACCATCCACCACTGTTAGCCGCAGGCTACAAGGTTGGGCTAATCTTGGATCCAAATCTTGTTAAGGAGAGAGAAGGATTCCAGGGTGGATGCATTATCTGTTATTATGAATATTGAGAAGGTGTGTTAAATTATTGAAATTTGGATCTTGGGAGGGAACAGCCATGCATGCTGCATGTTTAGTGGTGTGTTGGCTATTTATACCCACAAATGCAAATAGTCTCAGAAGTCAACAATGCCAGATGGCTCAGCAGTGGAAAGTTGCAGAAGCCGCAGCACAATAGGTTCAAAAAGTAAAATCTGGCTAATTGCCTACGCCAGCAGAGGAAAAAACTTGGCTCAACAGCTTTTTGGGTGTGACTTCTGCAGCAAAATAGCGGTCTGGGCCAGGCTTTTGCCTTTTGAGGAAGAAATGGCTCTAGTTTTGTCTTTTGCAGATCAATGGCTAAAGTCTTGCCTTTTGCAGAACAAAATTTATGGTTAGTAACTAACCCTCTTGGCAATTATAGATTCTTGAGTAAGAATGTGCCTGCATGTGATCAGAGCTATGGAGTATGTATTCAGGAGTTGGCTACAGAGTATGCAAAAATTTTGCAGATGATATATTATTTCTAGAACAATTGGACACTAGAGTCAAAGAGGAGGCATGCAGATTGATGGGGATCCATAAGGAAGATTGAAGGGGGTCTTATTCAATGCTATATGCAGGATCAAAGGGGATCTTCCAGAGAAAGATTGAAGGGAATTGGAATCTAGCTCTGCATCAGGGCATGAAGTCTAGTAAAGTCATTGGAGGTTACAATAGTATCACTGAATCTGATTTATGTGGACAGATCAGGAATAACACATTACCAACTCATTGCAGAATTCGCTAGGGAGGCAGTGGGGAGGAAGTCATTTGTTTTTTTCTTCTTTTGTTTGGGGTTGTAATTTTGGTTTGTGTATATAAGGAGTTTGTACATTATCATGGGGATCATAATCAAATCTGTTATGGAGTTTTTCTACAAAGCTATCATAGCGTAAAATTGGAGAAATTTAGGATTCTTTAAGCAAATTTTTCTCATTATCATTGTCTTGACGTCTGCCAAAATAATTTTTTCTTGGTAAAAAACTCAGAGACTTAGCAAAAGAATAGTTCAGTTCAGAGCTCTTTGGGGAGTCCACAATTGTTTATTATTGTTATTTCATTGTGTTTTAGATGAATAAATAATCTTAGGACTTGGAGGCAGGATTACTGTGTTTTTTGGGGGCAGAGCAGGTATTGTAACTCAAAGGATTAGACAATTATCTGGTACCAGAGCATGATTGTTGCAGACATTTAGTGTAGCACACAATTTCTTTCCACAGCAACTAGGCAGCATGTTGGAATTCTGGAAACTAGTGTCCTTCTTTCTTTTTCTACCAATTAAAACATAAAAAAATCATTAAACAAAACATACTTTCAATCTAAGCTATCCTCTGGTATTGTGGGCCTCATGAAAGTAGTATGTTATGATTAAGAATGATATCTCATATCTCTAATCAGTTGTCCTTCTTATTGGTTGATTGTTTCAAGATTGAGTCATGATTAAATATGAAAGAATGCTATTTGAAGTAGTCTGATTATCCTTCTATGATCAAATCTTGTAGCCATGAGCCCTGATCACTGTTCATCTGTAGGTCTTCTTATCTCTGAGAACCTCCTTTCTTATCTTGATCTTTCTTAATTATAATGTTTGTTGAACCACCAAATCAGCTCAAACTAAGGCCTCAGTTGTATTGTACTTGTCACTCTTCTTTTGATAGCTTTTATGTCCTGGCTTATGGCCTGTTGTGTCTCTGCCTTGTTGCATACTGTCTTTCACTGATTATGTGACAGTTCTTTGTTTCTTCTCATTTGTTATTCATTATATTTTTATTTCAGACCCACAAGTTGGTCTTCATCAAATGGCTTGTATGTAGACTATTTAACACCATTCTAGTCTAGCCAATTTATCACCATCTGTTCTGACTTACATTGAACCTGAGTGCTCCCATTTGACTCCTGGATCCACTCCTCTTAGTGTGATAAGAGTTCTTTCCTTATTCCCTCCTGCAACTTCTCCAGAGCATCTCAGCCTAATTCTATCACAGCATAGTGATAATTAAAGCTGTGACCTAATCTTGTTGCTCAATCAGATCAAAGCTACCCCTGGAGGACAGAGATTTCTTTCCTCAATCAACATTATCACTCATCCTTGTGCCTCATCTGCCATCTCTGTCCTCCAGGTAAGTTTCTCCACAAGACTCCTTATCTCTCCTCCAACTTGTCAAGTTTCTAATTTTTTTTGATGCCTCTTCATTCTTCAGGTGTGATCCTCCAAGTTGTCTTGTTTTCACATTCCTGCTAAACTCACCACCAACAGTGTTTTATTAGGTTAGACAACTCTACCAAAAACATCTTGCTGTCATTCCTTTCATTTCATTGCAATCAACATTATCACTCATCCTTGTGCCTCATCTGCTGTCTCTTTCCTCCAGGTGTGATCCTCTAAGTTGCCTTGCTGTTGGTTTCCTGCTAAACTCACCAACAACAGTGTTTTATTAGGTGTGATACTCTAAATTGTCTTGTTGTTGCGTTACCGCTCAGCTCACCAACAACGGTGTTTTATTAGACATATGGGAATTGGTGCAACTATGAGAGTTTTAGTTCGGTGACATAATTGTGCCTTAGCACATACTTAACAGTAACTAGGTGTGAGCATCTCCGTTCCCCCCCCCCCCCCCATTTTTGAAGGCTACTGTTACCAATCTGCGGGATGTTTGGCTGCGGGGCCCCAGGGACTCATCCAAAGTTACAGTTACAGTCACAGCTAAGTTGGAGGCTTCAAGGTTTGCAAACGCACCCTAATGGACCCATGTACTGGGTACGGGGGAGGTCACATGCCAACTAGGATGGCCTAACAGTTGGTTGACCCTTTTCCCCGTCTTTACAGGTTTTGAGCCCAGCAATACCACTGTCTCATGCTCAATTTCCCTTTGTGATACTCTGTCTTCACACACCTACTCTTCATTTGCCCACTCAGGCTCACATTCGGCCCTCATCTGGTCACTCTACCATCCAACCCTCACCTAGTCGCTAGCTAAAGTATACAAGTTGCAACCATGGTTGCAATGTAAATAAGAACATGATCCTGTCTAGCACACAATATTACCCTGCAACTCTGGTTGCATGGTTAGTGGATAAAGCGTTTTCATATTTAGTAGTATGTACAAGAACAAAAGGTGTGAAAGCTGACAGTTAAGAATGTCTGCCGGGGAGTAACACTTTTCTCAGAGATATTCCATGGCTCCCTCTGAGTTTCCAGTCCAATCCACCTCTGTTGTCGCTGAATTTGCCCGCGGGGGAGTGTTATAATGAGCTCATGTACCGTGTACGGCGGAGTTTACATGCCAACCAGGATGGCCTAGCGGTGGGTCAACCCTTTACCCCGTCTTTAAAAAGACTTCATCCGGGGGATTTCATCAGGACCCGTCCAATTAAGGAAAATGCACAAAAGGCTTTATGGAAGTCGATGATTGAATTTTATCATCTTCGAATCCATCATCAGATGCCACAGTATGGTGCTTGACTCCGCGGTATCTCACAGCAGACCACTCCTAATGTATAATATCGATTACTTGAACGACACTAAAAAAAAAGACTTTCGGATCACCCGAGGTTTATCGTCCAACGGCTTGCAAGATGATGGCCAAGATTTCAAGAAAAACAAAGGGAGGGGGGGTATCACTCCAACGACATGAAATTACAATCGAATGGGGGAATAATTCATAAGGTCGAACTGATAAATCATTAAATAGGGGGGGGGGGAAGAATAGGATCGAAGCAAGCGTTGCAGGCGGCCGAGGATATGTAGGGATCCTCTAACGAGAACACGGGGGAGTTCACGAGGGTTCGATGGCTATTATCAAGCTTGAAGCAGGTCAAATAAGATTGGAAATTCTGCAATGTTGATAATACTCGACGACTCCGTCGAGGGGAGATCCTCCGGTTCAATGGTTTCGGGGGCGGCAAGATCCCAACATTTTTCGAGCTGGGACCACCATTGGGTAAGACCCTCGGCGAGTTCCTCATCGGTGATCGTGTGGGCCGTCGAAATCTTGAGGCCGGCTATCGGGCAATCGATCGAGGAAGTTTGGGGTTTATTACTCGAGCTGGGAGCTTCCGCTCCAGTGGGAGAACCTTGCTCTTCGCTCGAAGAGCATTCTTCCGGACTACTTGCCCAAATTAGATCAGAACACATATCAACGCTTGCAGGCCCGAACAGGCTTCTTAGACTGTTTTAAGGAAGGGGGAGAGGGGGAGGGAAACAAAGGTTCGAGTACCTCTCTTGAGCTTCAAACGAAGGGGATTCGAATAGAATCCATGCGTTTTGGGCCGCCCAATCCACCCGATTCGTGACCGGGCAGGAGCCAAGGGGACTACCTAGCAAGGGTTGATGGTTGGGACCAGTTGCTCGACTTCGTCGTGGAGGGGCTTCGTAGACGAAAGCATGAGACATCATAGCCGTATCGGAATTTGTGTCACCCACTTCGACCGTTCGACGGGTCGGATATTTAGCCATCAGGAGGATCTTTAGAGAGTCTCGAGCCCGGATGAGGGCCTTCTCGGCTTCCCTCTTACGACGTGAGAGGTTACGCTTCAGAGGATCTTGAGCGTTAAGCCGGTTGGATCGATCGATCCCAGAGTGTGAGGAGAGTCTGGTCATCGTCAAAGACTAAGTCGGTGATCGTATCTGGATTTCGATCGAGAATACCAAGAAAAAACGCGACAAGAGTCAGATCGGGGAGGGAGGAGAATACGAGTTCAAGAGTTCCAAAGTTGTGATGTTTTCTTTTTAGATATATATATATATATATATTATTTGAAGAAAGAAGGAAAGAAAGAAAGCGGGGGGGAAATTCCAAGGGTTGGGTGAGTGAGGGATGTTAGATCGAAAATGATGGTAATAATCAAAAGTTGCTCTTGGGAGATGGTAGCACGTTGGGGATGGACTAGATCTCTTGGTGTTTAGAAAATAGCCTCTCCTTCCTCAGTGTTAAGAGTTCAGTCTATAGTTGATAGGCTGGTCCACTCGAGCCGCTCAGAAGGTAATGCTGAGTATTCCCTATCAGACTGCTAGCGAATCTACCACCGAGCACAGTCCTTCTTGAGCAGCATGACGCGAAGAGTCAATGGTGGTGCTCGGCTGGACCACCTAGACTTTTGAAAGCCATCTCCCATGAAATGACTGAGTTGGAAGAGCTTGAACTCAGGCAAGCCTTCCCGAGCGGTTTACAGGAACAACCTCTCGATTCGCCCAATGTGACGGCCAACCGGTGCTCTTCACGAATATGTATGTACCCTCCACCCCGCCTATGATGTCTGCCTGCCGCCCTGAACCGCCGGGTCTGGCAGCTTGGGGCGGTCGCCAATCTCGACGACCCCAAGACTCATTCCTCCGGGTGCACTATCACCACCGAACCAGGCCAAAGCTAGGATTGATGATCCACGGCTCCCGGTGCCATCGATGCACTTTCATGGGTTCCTTGCTGCGTTCGGCTGCCGCCTGTAAGTGTACACCAGGAAAAATCTGGTAGATCTGGTCAGCCAGTGACATCACATCCTTTGGATGAGATGGTTGAATCCAATTGATTTCTTGAATGTTTCCATCATTTGGAAACACAGCTTACCCCCAGTTTAAAACTAGTTACTTCACAATTGCTCAAATTATTCACATTTGTTTCTGGTTTCATTCCATTATGTTTCACCTTTTGATATCCTAGCTTTCTCCTTCTTTTCTTCCTGTCTTACCTATGATTTCAAACGGTATTCTCCAAGGTTTCTATTTTACTTCCTCCCAGATTCCACATGGTTTCCAATTTTTTCCTCCCCAATTTCCCCCTGATTTCTCTCTGATTTCCCACAAGTTTCCATTTTTCCCCCTATGAGGATAATCCCTCATAATTTTCTGAAATGAAATAAAAGCATTTTTTGAACAAAAGTTATTCTCATCATTCATACAATTCCTTATCTCATGCAATTTCTGTTCTATCTACAGGTAATGCTTGATACATTAAATTGCAATCCACTCCAAAAATAATTTAAAGAAAAAAAATTGAAACAATTCATAACACTTGGCATATTGCATAAGTTTTAAATTTCACTTTCAGGAAGATATAATTTTGTGACTAGTATCATTCCATTTTGAGAGAAATATGCACACTGGCCATCAACAGCATCACAAGAAATGATTTGTTGTTCAATCCCATGTTTAACTTTGTACACATTGAGATGCTTCCAATCAACTAAAAAATTCCTGTCAATTTGAAATGAATTCACTTCCAAGAAGTAACCTGGTATGCTCCCATATGGATCCACCACACTGAATATGGTTTTGATCTGACCCAAGAAGGAGACTTTACCCAGATTATATGACACAGTACTGTTTCCATAATTTGATTCTGTTGTGGATAATGCCATTTTATTCCAATGGAGATGATTCTGATAGTTCCACCATGGTGAGAGAGTAACAGTGTTTGGTTCATTGGCACTATTGATTTGATTGAAATCTTGCAAATTTGTAGAAGAGATGGAATTCCAGAGATAATTGAGGAATTTATAATAAGATTCTGGATTTCCATGGACAGGATTCAGGTGTGGGATTGAATTTGACCTGGTGGATGATTCAAGAATTCTTGAAAGTTGATTTATCTCTGGTGGTGCACCTGGTGAGTTGATCAGGGACTTTAAATTTGAAAGTCTGCAGGACCTTTGAGCTATAGTAAGTGGTACTTCATCTGAGTTTAATGTAAATCATTGTCAGCATTGTTGTATTCTGTATATCTTTGATTGAAAGGAATTCACACACCCAAAACATTGTTGCTGTTGAACTTGGAAAATAGCCCATTCAAGTGCTCATAAGCGCAGCTAGCACATGTGGGGCCAGGCCCCCACCTTTGTAAAAGCTCAGGTATATGGGATGCAAGATGATGATTTGGCTTTTGATTTTGCTCTGGAAAGAGCTTCCTGCAAAGTTGGCATATTTTTCCCAGTGCCTGGTGAAATTAGAACCATTTTGGGAGCTGGTATTCCAACTAGTGGCAATGTTCAAACAAGTCACTAAATGGAAGGTATTTTCAACAACTATTTCTGGGAATGGACATTTTTCAAATTGCATGGCAATGATGAAATTTGGAATGTAGACTTTATAAAGAAGAGAACACTCTGCATCCTTGAGACTTCCATGACTTGCTGCTCCAAGGTTTCTTGGTACTCTTGTCCAATCAGATGGGATTAGAGTAATCCTGATGACTTGTTGAAGATTTTTCAGAAGAACAGAATCAAACTTGAATTTTGACAAAATTGGAGGGCTTTGCGCAGGGATATTACTGGTGCTTAGATCCAAAAATGAAACAGGTACATAATATAATTCAGAGAATGAAGAAGATTCCCCCATGAATTCTTCATGAGTTAGAGCCAGAGTTTGTTCTCTCCCTTTTCCTTTGGATTTTTGTAAAGTTTGAATATCTTGAATATCTTGCTGGGCATCTCTTTTCAAGTAAACCAATTCTCTAGAATCAATTTGTTTTTGGCTGGGATCTTTGTTGTCTCCACTTTCATCTTTATCATAATTTTATCCCTCATCTGATGAGTCTGGAGCGGTTTTCTTTATCTTTTTCCAAGAGGATTCTGGAAGGTTTAATTTGGTAACAGCATGATCTTTCAAGTCTCAAAGAATCATATGGTGCATTATGTCAAGGTTGGCCTTTTTTGTGGCATCCCAATAAGGGAGTTCTTCCAATATTGAGTAACAGACACCATTCTCTTTGAAGAGATGACCTGTGTGGGATATAGTTGCATGTAACCATGAATTTACTTGAATTTTGTGCTCTGATAAATTTCTTGGGGCCCAATTTAAAGGCTCAATTTCATTCATCTCAAGTGAGCTTGTTCACTGGTTGCCTCATGGATACCACAAAAGCCACCATAGGTGATAGCATTGAAATTATCATCAATATGAGCTTGATTTTAGAACTCCCTCCAGGTGGCGGTGATGTTGCCAGCAAAAGGCTCAGTGTCCTGGGGGTCACCATATTCTTGGGCACCAAGACCAGGAATGTTGGCCTGTTTCATCTGCTTGATTGCATGTAAAAAGAGTCCAGGGGCCAACACTTTGTATCTTTTGGAGATGATTTGTTGAACAACAGGCATCTTGTCCAGGAGAGCCTTCAACTGTTTGTATCTTTCTGGCGTAAGAGTCTTTGATGTAAATGGCTTATATATTCCTTATAAAATTAATTGAATTTAAATTAGTATCAATTGTAATCAAAGAATTCAATAATAGAATTGCTTGCCAAACTTTTCCACTTTATCATACCCCTTACGCCAACTAAGTGCTTTCGTGATACCACCAAGAAAAGAGGCATTTTTTTGATTGCCATTGAAAGATCCAAGTTGGACAATGGTTGTGGTCAAGAGTCTTATTTCATGATATTCTGTGCATCACATGTCTGACCACTTGGTGAATTTGTTAACCAAGCCAAGTTCATGCTTGTGGTTGGTGAGGAAAACCACTGGAGGGCCTGGGTTAATATGGTGCTTGAACTGCCCAAGGAACCTGGTTGTGTTTGCAATTGAGTGCACATCTGGAAATCTGATCATTGTAAAGTCATCAGGTTGGTTGATGGAGAGACTGAGGGCAGGGCAGTGAGTGATATTGGTCACTACCTCCATTTTCTTCTTCTGAGTTTCAGAGCTGAAACCACAATCCTGACTGGTGGAAGTACATGTGAGGACATTTTGGCTCTGAGTTGGATGTGGAGGAAGGACAGCAAGAGTGAGTATGTTGACTATGGGTGTTGAGATTGGTTGGCAAGAGCCATTTTCTCCACTAGCTTTCTTGGCCTGCCTACGCGCTTCCTGGGCCTCCTTGGAACAGATTCCACGTCTCTAAAATCCACAGGAAAAACAATCAGCTTGAATCCAATTATGGGATGAAATGGTGAACCATGAAGTGCTTGCGCAACATTCAGGCTGGTCATCATCAGGAGCCATACAGGGCGCCCATCTGGATAAACTCCCTGCGCAAACCCTCCCTCCAACAGGCATCCCATTCAATGGACATAAGATAGAAACAAAAGATCATCCCAGGGGATAATGATGTGAACCACAAATTGCTTGCGCAACATTCAGGCCACATCCTCAACAGAGAAGCAATACAGGGCGCCCATCCTGGATAAAATCCCTGCGTAAAATTCTCCTTAGACAATTATCCCCTGGGAAGGGATAAGAGATGAAAATGGAAAAAAAACTGCCTTTTTCCTGGGGCCTGTGTGAAAATATTGAGAAGTATCAGCAAACATTCTCAGATGGAAGACGCAAGAGGAGGGGGGAAAACCTGGACAATCCATTGGGAAAGATGGTGTGGGAAAGTACTTTAACAGAATATGTTAGAGTTTGTTCAGAGTTCAATAGAACAAGGCAATTGTAAGTAACAACACCCACAAGCTAATAGCTCTGGTATTCAGCAGAAGATTGGGAAAGATCAACTCAATCCCAAACAACCTCCAGGTTCTCAATGAACCTTCCCAACTCTCCGCAACCAAGCCCTTGAAGGGTACCAGATAACTGTGGGTGGCTGTACAAACAAGGCAATTTTTTTATGAAGCTCTAGAAGAAAAGCAATAACAGATTCAAACAGGAATAACCCAACACCTCTGAAAGGACTCAAGAGTAGCATGGCAAAATGTAACTTCAAAGAAATAAGGGAGGTTTAACACTCCAGGTTTTAGGCTTAATAAAACCTCTAAGAAAAACATGGCTGGCTCGGGAAAGATAATCAAAGAATGATCAGGACCAGTATGGTTGGAAAAAGGGATCAGGAGTGGTATAACACACTCAAGAATTCAACCAAAATTAATTCTTCTTCAACAAGCAAGGCTATTGGTTGGTTATAATTCTCACAGAGGGACGTATCAACAGTTTGAGTATGGAGGCTCAAGGATCAAGGGGCAATCAAAAGATATAACTAGGATAAGAGATGCTCAGATAAAGCAGAAAGGGCCCCACATATTATTTATTCACTCAGATGATGGATTGATGATATATTCTGGATGAGATTTATAATACTCCAATATGTGGGGCAAAAGGCAGGGAAGATCCCCTCCTCTTATGGGCAATAGACCCTGTTAGACTATTTAAAAGTGATACTACAGATAGGTGCGGATTTTTTTTTATTCAATGATGAAAGGATCAGGAGGCCCATGGAAATCCGGTCTACCCCGATTGACAACCTCCCCCAGCTGGGGTGAGAAGAACACTCACCCCATCATTCCTTGCATCCGTCTGTGGATGGGCGCGTGCAACACCAAATAGATCACCCCCACCAAAAGATGGAAGGGTGTGAAAATAAAGAATCCAAGGCTGTCCGCGGACAGACGCGCACGGAAAACATACAAAATTTTTCCCATCCCCATCCAAAGACGGAAGGGGGTATAATCAGACCAAAGGAGGATGGGTTGAACAAACTCACGGTAGTTGCAAGACTGTTGGGTGATGAGCCAACAATGGGGGGATGATCACAAACTGGCAGGCAAGAATGTTGTGGTTGCTCAATGTTGATCAAGTGACCTTGGGCGGGTGATCAATGGAGGAGGGGATCAAGAAAAGGGGGGTTGGCAATTTTGAAGGCGCCAGGGACAGTGATTGGAGCAAATGATGGGTGGTAGAGGATTCATTCTTGTTACTTTGATTGAGATTTGTTTAGAAGATGGCTGCAAGCAGAAGTTGCTCAAGCAATCCTTGGAGGGTGATCATTATGCAGCTTGGTTGGAGTTGCGGCAAGGTTGCAACGGATTTTTGGATGGGGTGGGAGATTATCTGAACGCAAGGTAGATTTTTTAGCTCAATCTTGTCCAATGATTGGCAACTGCGCTGTCAATGGCAATGGAATGGTGAGGGATCAGGGTCAATGAGGAAGTAATGATTGGATTGGGGTGGATGGATGGATGATTGCAGGATTATGATCAATAGATGATGATTGTTGTCATTGTTTTCCTCATGAGGACCGTCACAATCATCCTTGGAGGATTGGTGATGATCAATGAGAAAATGAAAAAAGAAAAAAAGAAAAAAAGAAAAAAAGGAAGCAAAACACAAGGATCAAGAATATGGAAGCTTGAGCTGGAGCTGAGGTGGAATTGAACACAGGAAAAGGGAATTGTTAACAGGACAAGGGAATTGTTCACCCCTGAGGCCTTCCTACAATGCTAGGATAAAGAGAAGTTGGAGAAGGGGAAGATTGAAGACTGGCCATTCAGGATCAGAATAATTCATTTTTTTTGATGATATATTATAGGTTATGGTTAAATTCACGGCTCATTGAGCCGTGTAAAAAAAAATTTAAACGGCTCTTTGAGTCCTTTACACGGATCAATGGGCCATGTGGCACCCTACATGACTCAAATGAGCCATGTGGCATGCTAAACACCTAAAATGGGCCGTTTGGAATGCTAAACAGCTCAAATGGGCTTCGTGGCATGCTACACGGCTCAAATGGGCTGTATGGCATGCTACACGTCCATTTTGAATTGTACGGCACGCTAAACAACAAAAATCAAGTTGTGTAGCCTCCACTGAATAATAAATAATGAATAATAAATTATAAATTATAAATTATAAATTATGAATAATAAATTATAAAGAATAAATAATAAATAGTAAATAATAAATAATAAATAATAAATAATGAATAATGAATAATGAATAATAAATAATAAATAATAAATAATAAATAATAAATAATAAATAATAAATAATAAATAATAAATAATAAATAATAAATAATAAATAATAAATAATAAATAATAAATAATAAATAATAAATAATAAATAATAAATAATAAATAATAAATAATAAATAATAAATAATAAATAATAAATAATAAATAATAAATAATAAATAATAAATAATAAATAATAAATAATAAATAATAAATAATAAATAATAAATAATAAATAATAAATAATAAATAATAAATAATAAATAATAAATAATAAATAATAAATAATAAATAATAAATAATAAATAATAAATAATAAATAATAAATAATAAATAATAAATAATAAATAATAAATAATAAATAATAAATAATAAATAATAAATAATAAATAATAAATAATAAATAATAAATAATAAATAATAAATAATAAATAATAAATAATGAATAATGAATAATAAATAATAATTAATCATTAATAAAAAATAAAAAATAAATAATAAATAATAAATGATAAATGATAAAAAATAATAAAATGTATATAATAAACAATAAATTATAAATTATAAATTATGAATGATATGGAGTAGTATATGGGTCCCCATGCTTTGAGGGGCCCTACACGCCTCCCAAAGCATGATGCCTGTTTTCTGGAAACCGGACATCACAAGCAGTGTTATTCCCCTGTAGACCATGAAAGAACCCACATAATCCCAAGTGAAATGAATCTTACTGGTTTTTAAATGCTCTACAGGGCATAACAATGCTCCAAGGTGATGCCTGTTTTTTGGAAACTAGGAATCACAGGAAGTGCTATGCCCCTGTGGAGCATGAAACACCCCAAAGGTTGATGTCTGGTTTCCAGAAACCAGAAATCAACACCCATAAATTTTTAACTGGCTATAAATAGTGAAAGCATGGGGTGAAGATGGAAAACAAAGCATCATAATGTGGCTGGGAGGTAGCATGTTTTTGATTTTCTCTACAAGGGAATGAAATGGCTCCAACATGATGCCCGGTTTCCAGAAAACGGACATCAAAAGCAGGGGAATGCCCCCGTAGAGCATGAAAGAACCCACATAATCCAAAGTGAGATGAATCTTACTGGTTTTTACATGCTCTCCAGGGACATAACACCCCTCCAAGGTCATGATGCCCGGTTTATGGAAACCAGGCATCAAAGACAGTGCTATGCCCCTATAGAGAATGAAACACCCCAAAGGTTGATGTCCTGTTTCCAGAAACCAGAAATCAACACCCATGAATGTTAAACTGGCTATACAGAGTGAAAGAATGGGGTGAAGATGGAAAATGAAGCAGCATAATGTGGCTTGGAGGTAGCATGGTTTTGAATTTCTCTACAGGTGAATAACATGGCTCCAACATGATGCCTGGTTTCTGGAAAACAGACATCACAAGCAGTGTTATGTCCCTGTAGAGCATGAAAGAACCCACATAATCCCAAGTGAAATTAATCTTACTGCTTTTTACATACTCTACAGTGGCATAACACCTCTCCATGATGATGCCTGCTTTCCTGAAACCAGGAATGACAGGCAGTTTTATGCCCCTGTAGAGCGTAAAACACCCCAAAGGTTGATTTCCAGTTTCCGGAAACCGGTGTGGTGTCATTATATAGCCTCGGGTCGGGGACTGCGTCGCGGCCTGCGCGCTCAGCATCTGGTAGGTTAGGCTCAGCAGTTGGGGTGCGCCGGTTCTCAGCAGTAGCCGCTGCGGGTTCAGCAGCAGCCGCTGCGGGCTCAGCAGTAGGCGCGGCGGGATCGAGCACGCGACTGCGGGCCGGGCCTGACTAAGGGAGGCGGGCCGCGACCCGCTTGGATGTCCGACTCATGGATGGAGCCGGGCCGACCGGGTTCTCGGAGCGGCTAGTCGGGGAAGGAAGAAGCGGGGCGACAGCGGGGCTATATGCGTGGCAGCCGCGCCCAAGCGCGGGCCGGCCACGGGACGGGAAATTCACGACGGCGCGTCGGGTGGATGCGCGCAAGCGCGGTGGATCTTGGGTATCGCGCGGCGGAGGGCCGCGCCACGAAAAGACGAACCGGATGCGCGTAATGACAGGCGAGCTGGCGGGGGTAGGGTATGGGTATGGGTTTAGGGATGGGTTAGGGTTCTGGGTCTAGGTTTCCTTCTTCATGGTTGTCAGTCTGTCTTTGTGCTTGTGCTTAGGTTAGGGTTGAGGGGGAGGGCTCAAACACCCTTCCCCTCGACTTCGGGTTGTAGGGGGGGCAGCATCCTGGCATCCATCAATCATCGATCATTCTGGCATTCTCTCATTCTCTCTCTCTCTCTCTCTTGGAGTAAAAGGAAGGAAGCATTCTCGGTCTTACAGACGCTAGAACCATCGATCCCGTAACTAGGGACAACTTCGTGAGGACAACCTCTAAAGTTTCCACACCGGACATGAACCCCCATAAATTGTTAACTGGCTTTTTAGATTGAAAGCATGGGGTGAAGATGGACAATGAAGGAGCATAATGTGGCTTGGAGGTAGCATGGTTTTGATGTTCTCTACAGGGGAATAACATGGCTCCAACATGATTCCCTGTTTCCCAAAACTTGACATCACAAGCAGTGTTATGCCCCCGTAGAGCATGAAAGAACCCACATAATCCCAAGTGAAATGAAACTTAATGGTTTTTACATGCTCTAAATGGGCATAACACTGCTCCAAGGTGATGCCCGGTTTCCAGAAACCTGGCATCACAGGAAGTGTTATTCCCCTTTAGAGCATGAAAGAACCCACATAATCCCAAGTGAAACGAATATTACTGGTTTTTACATGCTCTACGGGGCATAAAACCGCTCCAAGGTGATTCCCAGCTTCCAGAAACCAGGCATCACAGGCAGTGTTATGCCCCTGTAAAGCATTAAACACCCCAAAGGTTGATTTCTGGTTTCCGGAAACTGGAAATCAACACCCATTAAATTTTTAACTAGCTATACACAGTGAAAGCATGAGGTGAAGATGGAAAATGAAGCAGAATAATGTGGTTTGGAGGTAGCATGGTTTTGATGTTCTCTAAGGGGGAATAACATGGCTCCAACATGATGCCCGGTTTATGAAAACAGGACATCACAACAACTTCTATGCCCCAGTAGAGCATGAAATAACCCACATAATCCCAAGTGAAATGAATCTTACTGGTTTTGACATGATCTATGGGGCATAACACCGCTCCAAGGTGATGCCCTATTTCCAGAAACCGGGCATCACAGGCAGTGTTATGCTGCTTTAGAGCATGAAAACCCCAAAGGTTGATGTCTGGTTTTGGGAAGCCGGACATCAACAACCATAAATTTAACTGGCTATTCACATTGAAAGCATGGGGTGAAGAAGGACAGTGAAGAAGAATAATGTTTCTTGGAGGTAGCATGGTTTTGATGTTCTCTACGGGGCATAACATGGCTCCAAGATGATGCCTGGTTTCTGGAAACTGGACATCACAGGAAGTATTATGCCCCTGTAGAGCCTGAAAGAACCCACATGATCCCAAGTGAAATGAATCTTACCAAACTAACCACTTTACCCCAATCAGGTCCACTTTGGAAGGCTGTATGTGTTCTGGGCTTGTTCTTACTCTTCATGGTTATCACATGATGGCCACTTTCATTTTTTGAGTATGACACTGATTCCTGTAAATAGGCTGGGGTGACATGCTTTAAAGGAGAATAGAACAGCTTATTGATGATGCCCTGTTTGTGTAAAGTGGGAATCCTCATTCAGCTGTGCTATGCTTGTATAAAGCATGTCAGTATGATACTCAAAATGCCTTGCTTGGTTTGTGGAAAATTAGATTTGTGTCTTGGCCATGTTATCCCCTTATAAAAAGCTAAATGAAAGGGAGGTCACTGGAATCTTATAATTTGCTCAACCCAGGGGTAGAAACACAGTGAGGTCATTATTTGTCAATCAATCTGTATAAAATGGCTTTATTTGCTCATGAGTGCACTTATTTGGCCCTATTCTCAAGGTTTATTGTAAATACCATCCTCTATGCATATATTTATAATCATTATATCTGTCCCACAACTTGTACACAAATTTTTCACATGATTTTCATTTAAATACCTCCCCTATTTCAACTTCTGGAAGATTGACCACACTAGTACCATCCTCCTTCCTTGGCAACACATCACCTGTCTTATTCCTCCAGAAACTCCCATACTCAAAATGCAGTCAATTAATCATACCCCATTCTGCATTGGCCTTGTTGAGGTTCCTCTTGCTGAAATAGATACCCCAGCTCTCCCAAAACTGATACATAGTGAAGGAACATATTAGGCATTGTTGTACCCCAGGGATAATAAGATAAAAGTCTAAATACCATATCTTTTTTTCCCTTTAGGAGTCCTTGCTCCTCCAATTGACTCAATAATTTTACCCCTTCTCACCCGGCCCACAGGCTATGGCCCAGGCTATGATTCGCAGGAAATGATGAGGGAACTGCCTCATCCAATTCTCTTCGTGGAAACCAATCTCCATGTTGGTGTTTCCAAATTTTCCACATTCAAACTTGCTCTCCTTCTATTCTTTCATGAACAACATATATCAGGAAACTTGATAAGCTTCTTGGTGCTCATATAATCATCAACAGACCCCGCAAGTATAACCCTTCAAAACACTAGGACTGCCCACTTGCCAACCTACCATCCCAAAGGCTAACAATGCCATTACTTTTTGAAAACCCCTACTATGATCCAAACCTACTTGAAATACCAAGTGGATGTGATCTCAATCCAATCCATCCAAATCCACAAATAGTCCCCACAAAACTCCTCCCCCACCAGGCTCAAGGACTTGAATTCTTGCTTGATTGTGAATCACCACATTCTACCTCTGCTCTGTCCTTGTGGTATAAATCAAACATGAATTCCTGGCACATTTGGGAAAAAAAAATCAGCGGCTCAAGCTTGGCTCTAATTGCTCCAACATCTTTTCCACCAACTGCTTTGGGCTCCATACTGGCGGATGATATGGGTCTTGGAAATCTTTACAAGCAATCTCCCTTATTTGTCAGACTATAACTGAATCAAACTCTTTTTACCATCACCAAGATAACTCTCCAGCTTTTGTGACTCATCAGGCAACTCTCATCATATGCCCACCCCGCCTGAAACAGAACTGGGCAAACAAACTCAGAAAACATGTTGCCCCTCACACCATCAACAAAATGATCTACCATGAATGTGCAAGGCATTGATTAAGTCCATATGCCCTCAACTCAGCCTCTGTAATCATCACCACTTATCCCCTCATGGCACCTACTCATGTGAAGGAACAGAAATAATCCAACCTTTCTTCTTCTTTCATTTACTTTTGTAATTATTGGTTCAGGATAATTCTTGATGAGGCACAGTAAGTATCCCTGCCATTACCTGCAATTCCTGAAACTGATCATCTATCATTTGATAGGAAAATCCAGAACAGCAATGGAAAGGTGACTCAAGCAATCTTTGCAATTAGAGATCAAAAATGCCTATGCCTCACTGGGACACCGGTCCAGAACCATCTAAATGACCTGATGTTGTTGCTGACATTCCTCTGCACGTATATTAAAGAATCTCACAACCATTGAGTAAAAATTCTTCTACCCCATCCCAAACTTGGAAAATTCAAACCACTCCAACTCATCTTGCGTCACCTAGTTCTCAGGAGAATCAAAGAGAATGAGCTTTATAGTCGACCAGATGTAAACCATCAAATTATCTACACACCCCTGAAAAAATCTGCACAAGAATATTATAATAATCAAAGGGTTTGATTATTGTAATATTCTTGTGCAGATGGTTTCAGGGGTGTGTAGATAATTTGATGGTTTGCATCCAGTAGACTATAAAGCTCATTCTCTTTGATTCTCCTGAGAACTAGGTGACACAAGATGAGTTTGAGTGGTTTGAAGTATCCAAGTTTGAGATGGGGTAGAAGCATTTTTACCCAATGGTTGTATTCTTCAATATTTGTACAAAGGAATTTCAGCAACAACATCAGGTCATTTAGATGGTTCTGGACAGGTGTCCCAGTGAGGAATAGGCATTGTTGAGCTCTAATTGCAAAGATTTCTTGAGTCACCTTTCCATTGCTTTTCCGGATTGTGCTATCAAATGATAGATGATAAGTTTCAGGAATTGGAGGTAATGGTAGTGATACTTACTGTGCCTCATCAAGGATTATCCTGAAATAATTGTTGAATAAATTACTGTCATCTCTTTCTTTCTCCTATTCTTTCTATTCCTGTTCTTTTCTTTTCATCCCCTATCACCTTTCTTTTCCTCTCAAATGTCACATCAGTGCCTTTCCATCTACATCAGTCGCATCCGCGCGACCTCAATCAATGTCACAAATCTCTTCCTCTTTCACACAAATGTCTTTCCATATTGTCTTACTTCTCCTCTCAGAACCAGACACCAACAACGACTCAATGAACTTTGAGATACTCAAAACCACAACCAGCGACTCAACCTCACTCGACTCATCCTTTCTTTCTTCTTTCATTTTCTCGTTCTCCTTCTTTCTGTTTCTCTTTTCTTCTCACAAAGACCAACTCAAATCAACCCGAACACAACCTCTCAAGCTCATCCTTCAATAAGACCTGACTCGTAAGACCTGAACTCATCGCAATCTCTTTTCTCATCTCAGAGATCTGATCTTTATCAAAAACCACTTCCCAAAGTTCTTCATCACCATCTCCTCGAAACTCAACCTAAAGTCTATCAATCTTGTTGAACGTCTCAAGTCATTCTATTGCGGATGTTGGTTTTCTTCTTTTTGTTATATTCTCTTTTCCTTTTCTTTCAAATCTCTTTTACTTGTTTTTCTAACGTCTCTTTAACCAATGTCTTTTATCTTAGCCCTCTATGTTCTTGAACTCTTAAATCTTTCACAACAATTCAACACGGTTAAAAGCCAAACTCGATCCAACAAACCTAATCAAAGCCATGGAGGGATCCAGCAATGACGGCTTCTGCCAGATTATTCTTAAAGCAGCTCTCGAAGCGGTGCCAATTCTTTCAGACGACAATTACTCCATCTGGAAGGACAAAATGTCCATGTTACTCGAACTCAAAGGAACAAAGGAAGCCCTAGAGGATGACTCCAAAAATCTGAGCGCAGGGGACGACATGGAAACAAGAGTCATTCTACTCTCTTGAATTGACTCAATCACTCACAACAACGTGGTCAATCCATCAAATATCTCTTCCGCTTGACTGCTCTGGCAAACCATCAAGGAACAATTCGCATCCTCACAAACCGCCAACAGAGCCCAAGTGTTCAATGAATTTCTCTACCAACATTTCAAACCCGACGCAATCAGCCTCTTCATCACTGAGACTAAAGTCTCTGTTAAGAAGATGGTTGACGTAGGAATTGACTTACCTGACGACATCCTTTCATATCTCATTTTATTCAAATTTCCCCCGTCACTTCACTCCCTTTGACAACAAATTAAGCACTTGGATAAGATCGTCACTCTGTATCTTGTTCTCAATCATCTCACACAACTGGAAAACAAAGTTAAAGTCAAATCCAAAGAAACTAAGCTTAGCAACTCTGCTCTTGTTTCATCTCGACCTCCCAAGAAACCTGTTCCCGCTGAATTTTGATGTAGAAAGGGATACCATAATCCTCAATCTCCTGATCATCCCGAAAGTAAATGTTGGCACCTCCACAAGAATCTTGCTCCCGACTGGTGGAAGGAATCTCAAGCCCAATGGAGAGCGCAAATCAACTCTCAATCTAAGGCCAAGGAGGTTGCTCACTACTTATCTCTTCTCACCACGTGGATTGAAAAGATTAATCCTTTAAATCAAATTATCCTCAACTCTGGTGCCTCATGCCATATGTTCAACTCCCAAGAATACTTTACGCATCTTGAAGAAGTCACTGGTGACAAATTTATCAACACTGGGAAGAAGGATGCAAAACTTCCCATTAAGGGGAGCGGCACAGTCAAGCTAACTTGGAACGACTCATCTGTCTCTCTCAGCAATTGTTTCTTTGTTCCCAATCTTGTGGTCAATTTGATCAGTCCCGGCGAACTTATCTCCACCAAGAAGTGTACTCTCTCTTCTTTCAATAATCAATTCTCTCTATTCGCCAACTCTCAACAGGCCTTCACTGGATTCATCAAGGAGAATCTTTTCGTCCTCAATCCACCTTCTCGAATCGGGAACAACTATAAGTTGTGTCACTTATCACTAAACGATTCAAATTCCAATTCCATTTTATTCCTACATCAATCTTTTGGACATGCCAGTCCTTACCGTCTCAAAAATTTACTACCTTCTCTTTCCTCCAAAGATTTATCTGACTTTCAATGCGAAGACTGTGTTTTCTCTAAAATCTCCAAATCTCCATTCAAAGCTACATCAAGTCCAACAACCAGGCCGTTTGAACAACTGCACATAGATTTAATTGGACCTATTAATCCTTCATCTTGCAATGACATGAACTACATCATGACGGTCATAGACAATTTTTCAGGTTACATATCAGCAATTCCTCTCATGCATAAATCCGACGCCTGCCTTCAACTCAAACTCATTCTTAATCACGAAAAACAAAAACAAAATCAATTCCCTGCTACCATCTGTACAGATGGTGGTGGAGAATTTTCTTCATCGGAACTCAAGGATTTCTTTAAAATCAACTCCATCCATCATTCAATTTCAGAACCCTATCTCATGAACACAACGGCAAGGTTGAAAGAGCCAATCAAACTCTCACCGAAGCAATCAGGGCTATTCTTCAAAGCTCCAATCTACCTCTCAACCTTTGGGTGGAAGTAGCTAAGGCCGCTTCTCTCTCTTTAAACCAAATTCCAAAGTCTCCAAATCTCCCTTCTCCCTATCAACTGTTCACCGGCAAATCTCTTCCCATTTCCTTCTTCCACCCAATTGGATCCAAGGTTGCCTACCTTGACAAAAAGATTAATCGCGGTGAAAAATTCAAAGACAGAGGGCTTCCTGGTACCCTTGTGGGCTATAACCCTAACTTTTTGTCATTTCAAATTTTGAAACCTGACAACTTGATTATTTCCTCTAAACACGTAAAATTTTTCAAAAATTCCGATTCATTCCAGACTCCCGTGGCTTCTAGTCCTCACTCGGACCAGCTTCAAATTGATCTTGATGACAACCTCTTACACTCTTCTCTCGATCTTCCTTCTCAAAATCAACCTGCTGATTCTGAATCCTCCGATTCTCCAACTGGCAAACAAGTTTCAATCTCTTGTTCTCCTAACGACTCACTCAACAATCTGGAATCCGACTCAGAGTCCAATCCTTCTACTGAACTTGAAGATCAACTTATCCCTTGTTACTCTCTTTGCAATCGATCAAGCTTAAATCCTCCTGAACAATACGGATACCACCACTATTTCGTACCTCGATCTTATGAACAAGCCAAACGATGTTCCAATTGCCTAAAGTGGGACTCCTCCATGGATGCCGAATTAAATGGAATTGAAGCTCTTGATGTATGGGAGGATTATGACGGTCCTGAGCCTGAAAATCCTCTCAATACTACGTGGGTGTACCAAATCAAGAACAACTGTCACGGCGACCCTCTCATTTACAAAAGTCAACTTTGCATGCAAGGTTTTGATCAAATCTATGGCTTGGACTATCAAGACACTTTCTCCCCAACGGGAAAAGCTGCCTCTCTTTGAATCGCTCTTCTCTTCGGACTGTTTCACTCACTTCCAATCTCACAATTTGATGTGAAGAGTGCGTTTCTGCACGCCCCTCTCTCTGACAAGGTTATCATTAAAAGACCTAAAGGCTCTAATCAAAAATCCAAGTATCTTATTCTGCAAAAATCACTCTACGGTCTCAAGCAAGCCCCTGCAAACTGGTTCCAAACCCTTACCTCGTGGATCCAAGAACAGGGCTTTCACGAATCTATCTCTGACCCTTGCTTGTACATTCACACTGCTTCCAATTCCGTGCTATTCTTCCATGTCAACGATCTCATTCTAGTCGGTCTCGGAGATGAGTTTCAACAAAAATTCCTTAAGCGTTTTCCAAACTCAAGCCATCACGAACCCAATACTATTCTAGGCATGAAATATGAACGTATCGGAAATAAGATCCTCTTATCTCAACCCAAACACATCAAACACAGATTAGAAGAATTAAAAATGACTGAGTGCAAACCATCATCTATTCCCCTTACCGCCAACGTCAATCTTTCTTTGGCCACTGACAACGAACATGAAGAATTCAAATCCCTAAACATCAATTATTGTTCTGCAGTCTTTCTCATAAACTACATAGCTTGTCTGACACGCCCCGATCTAAGCTTTGCGGTGTCCAGTCTTGAAAGATGCTGCGAAAAGCCGGGAATTTGCCACTGGAGGGAGGTCAAGCAATGTTGGAAGTACCTGAAAGCAACTAAAGATCTCAAACTCACCCTGCAAATAAACCATACCGACACTCAAATACAATGTTTCAGTGACGCGACTTGGAGCAATGATTTAGATACGAGGCGCTCGCAATCTGGTCACTTATCTCTTCTTTTCAATTCTCTTATCTCTTGGAGCAGCTATTGCCAGCGCAATGTCACTCACTCCACGACCAAAGCTGAACTGAATCCCTTGGTCGACTCTTTCCTCGAAACTATCTGGATGAGGGGCTTAGTCTCCGAACTCTGGAAGACCGAAATTTCTCCTAGTCGTCACTTCATTGATAACAAAGGACTTGACGACAAGCTGAAAAAGTTTGGGTGCAATTCTAAAACTTGCCACATTGATATAAAAACAAAAGCACTCCGAGAAGAACTCAAGCTAGGCAATCTGACGGTCGAGCTAATTCCTGCATCTGATATGAAGGCCGATGGACTCACCAAGGCCCTTCCTCTTTTCTCACTCTCCTTGCTCCTTCAACTTATAAACCCAACGTTCTCTACACCGACTTCAGTCTTACAAGTCACCGGGGGTGTTGAATAAATTACTCTCATCTCTTTCTTTCTCCTATTCTTTCTATTCCTGTTCTTTTCTTTTCATCCCCTATCACCTTTCTTTTCCTCTCAAATGTCACATCAGTGCCTTTCCATCTACATCAGTCGCATCCCCGCGACCTCAATCAATGTCACAAATCTCTTCCTCTTTCACACAAATGTCTTTCCATATCGTCTTACTTCTCCTCTCAGAACCAGACACCAACAACGACTCAATGAACTTTGAGATACTCAAAACCACGACCAGCGACTCAACCTCACTCGACTCATCCTTTCTTTCTTCTTTCATTTTCTCGTTCTCCTTCTTTCTGTTTCACTTTTCTTCTCACAACGACCAACTCAAATCAACCCGAACACAACCTCTCAAGCTCATCCTTCAACAAGACCTGACTCGTAAGACCTGAACTCATCGCAATCTCTTTTCTCATCTCAGAGATCTGATCTTTATCAAAAACCACTTCCCAAAGTTCTTCATCACCATCTCCTCAAAACTCAACCTAAAGTCTATCAATCTTGTTGAACGTCTCAAGTCATTCTATTGCGGATGTTGGTTTTCTTCTTTTTGTTATATTCTCTTTTCCTTTTCTTTCAAATCTCTTTTCCTTGTTTTTCTAACGTCTCTTTAACCAATGTCTTTTATCTTAGCCCTCTATGTTCTTGAACTCTTAAATCTTTCACAACAATTCAACAATAATAACAACATTAAATGAAAGAAGAAGAAAGTTTGGATTCCTTCTGTGCCTTCTCATGAGTAGATGCCATGAGGGGATAAGTGGTGATACTACAGGAGGAGGAATAATTTTCTTGAACCATGTATGATGTCTATTTCATGGAATGAATGATAATGTGTAAAATAATTTTTATGATAAAATTTATGTGTTATTCAGGTTGCAGGTGTTCTGTCATTCTTAATCACCTCAATATCTTGTATTTTTAAAGCAGATCTTGTAGCAAGCTTTAGTGTGTTGAGCCAAGTTACATTGTAAAATTGTCAAGATAATTTGGCTGGAATCCTTGGATTGACCTCAAATTGGGTGGAAGATTTCCTATCAACAAATTTGGGCTTCCTTTTTGCCTTACCAATACGGCTTCCAATCAATATTTGATGGTCAATGAATTCCATCAATTGGGAAGCTCTTTCTGAATGCCATTCCAATTCCATCTTCCTGTGAACAGTTATACAATTTTCATTCACCCCTTCTGTATTTGAGCACACTGCAGGATCATTGAACTGTGCTGCAAGGGCCACATAATTGTTTTCATCACACCATTTCTGCCTCCTCTCTGCTAGCTACAAAATTGAATTATCCATTGTCAGTTCAGTTGCCACAAGTGTGGGATTGAATGGCTTACTCTTTTACGTATTTTGCAAGTCCTTTTATTGGCCTTTCTCTCCTCAACAACAACCTCCCCACTCCTTAGGATTGATCTCTGCTCACCCTGTAAATGGCGAACGTACTTTTTCAACAGCGCGGACACAATTTCATGGTTGGAATGGTCAGGGGACCATAAAAAATTGTTGTACTCCCCAGTATGAAGTGCAACATCCAGTGTAAAAAAAAAACCATCACTTGGTTGAATGGATGCTTCCATCCACTCATCCAGTCAAAAGTAAACTGAGTCAGACCAAGCTCTCAAAGGTGGGTTTGGGTGAAACTGGTTATGGCTTGGGTGTGGTTTTTGGGTGAGGCTGGCGCAGTTGGATTTCTCTGATCAAATGCAATCCCCTTGCCACGCTAAAATGCCAAATAAGGCTCATCATTGCTGGGAGGTTGCGGTAGTGTGGTGACATCCTTATTCTTCATTGAAGCAAGAATCTGGAATGATCATGGACCACAGTTCACATGGTATCAGTCTATGGTGGGAGTTGTTCATTCAACTCTTTGTGCCTCTCCTTTTTAGTTTTCCTCTTGGCAGATAGGGAAGCCCTGGCTCTGAATCATTCATGTTGTTGTGCTTGTGAGTCCCATGCATAGTCTTTCACTGGAACAAAGAGGTCATCAAACCATTTAGTCAATTTTTAATCTTATTTAGATAATTTAAATTATTAAAAACCTTCTCCAGCATAATAAGGCTCATTTTATATTTCCATGGCTACAGAAATATAAAATTTTCAGTTGATTTCCATCAGATGAAAAATTCAAATAATTCACTCACGTATTTCAATAGCCAACTGATCAGGTTGACTTGATAGCATGACTGGTCAAAATATCCCCAAAAATGAAGTTAGATTATTTAAAAACTATTTGATAGGAGCCACCAACCACCATTCCCACGTGAAGTTCCATCAGTTGGTTGGTCTGGAAATAAAATAGAATTTACATCCAAATTCCAATGATTCAGTTTTGAGTATTTATTTCACTTGATTTAACTCACAATTGGAACCAAATGGAAAATTTTGTGAAGCTTTTGTTGTGTCAGCCAGCCCTGAAGATGGGCTTTGAGGGGAATGAATTCATCAATGTGGAGGTGAAATTCCATGCATTGTTACTTTGGTGGCTGCTGTAGTAGTTCCTGTATTCATGTTCATGGTGGTTGTTGAAGTAGGTTTGGGAGGAATTGAAGCAGTATTACATTGTTGGAGGTGTGGATCTATTGGTTCAGGATTATTCACCACAGGGTTTGAAGGTGATAAATCTGTTCCAGAGGCTTGGGAGGCTTGAGTCTGTGAGATAGCTTCAATATTCAAATTTCCCAGCACATCTGCATCTCTTGTTGGTTGTTCTTTGGGGAAAGAATGGGAGGCCCTTGTTGACATTTTCCTGCTCACTAGAAGAAGCCGCGACCCAGCTTACCCCCGGTGCTGGATCTCCAAATCCAAAGCATCCAACCATCCCTTTCCTCCATCACTACTCGACCCTGATTCTCATCCATGCTCCTCCTCATCTCTTCCATCATCCTTCCTCAACCACGATAAACTCTCACCTGACTCACTGCTTTCCCTCTTCAACTCAACCTTCCCCACCTACAACTGCTCTCCTCAACAACATCCTACTCTCATCCAACCACATCCTCATATCTCCCGCTATCTCCTCAATCCCCTCAACCTCAATCAATCCGAATTCAACATCATCGCTCCACAAATCCAAACACCTTTCTCAAAATAATTGAATTGATCAGATGTGAGATACTCACTCGCAATCCTCATTGCTCTACGACATTCTCACCGTTCCTTTCTGTTGTTGTCACAGCGTCCCTCTCCATTACTTTTCCTTGTGCTGTTCCTTTGCTTCATTTCCTTGTTTTTCTCACTTCCAACGTCCGTCTCAATATCAGAGAAAATAACCTGGGTAAGACCTTACCGTTGTCCCTCATTTGTTATCACTTTCCTTTGTCAATGTGTTTATTTGCTTTGCTTGTCAGTTTCCATTTGTCTTTGTAGGAAATCAAACCTAAAGACATCCCTCAACTTAACACTGTTAAAAGCCAAACCTTCCAGCAACTGAAACAATCCGAATAACGTTCGACCAATAAAGGCCAATGGATTCCTCACAATCTCTGCTCAAGACTCTGACGGACTCTATTCCCACTCTCTCAAACTCTAATTTCTCTTTGTGGCGCTCTAAAATCATCACGATACTCTCCCTCAAAAAGATCTCACACTGGCTTGACTCCCCTGAACCCAAGAATTGTCCCCCAGAAGTAAATCTTGAAATAGTAGGATACATCCTTGCAAAATTGGACAATTGTACTTACATCAACTGGGTCAAGGACCACCTGCTAACCAACAGGATCAAGTTATGGAAAGCAATCAATGAATATTACGCCTCCTCTCAAACGGCCAATCGCTCCAGGGTCTTCTTTAATCTGCTCAACCTTCAGTTTGACCCAAAGAGAGTTGAAAAATTCATTACCAATGCCCAATCATGTTTGCTTCAAATTGCTGAGATTGGTATCCAGATGGACGACAACATAGGTGCTTATCTACTGCTCTACAAGTTTCCTCCTCCTCTCGAACATATCAAAACAACTATCACCCACTCTCTCGGAGAAGCCAAGATTGACGCCGATCTAGTCCTACGTCATCTCAATCAAGTCAAAAACGAGGTCATGGCCGGATCCTACGCCTCAGCTCTGATAACTAGGAAGGACACCATTAAGTGTAGGCCATCCTGGCACAATCCACAGGCCAACCACGACAGAAGCAAGTGTTGGTGCCTCTATCCTCATCTCCGACCCAACTACAATAACTCTCCAAGTGGTTCCGATTCAGCGACTCCATCCAATGCTCCTTCAAATCCCCAAAAGGGGTCATCCGCCCACCTAGCCTACATGTTTGCAATGGTCTCGTCACCTCTTCTCAGTTTGAATCGAGTCCTTCTTGATTCCAGTGCATCAAATTGCATGTTTAATAACCAAATTTCTTCCCTCATCTTCACCCCGACGGAACCAAGGTACAAACTGGAAACCCAAATGCTCCTATCTCCTCTCTTGGTAAAGGAACAGCTCACATCACAACTACCTTGGCCACTCTTCAACTTCAAAATTCTCTTTATGTTCCCAATCTTGCTGTAAACCTGGTGTCCCTAGGCCAACTCATTCAAAAAGGATGCTCCTTAACGCTTTCATCTCCAAATCAGTTCGCCATTCTCTTCAATAATACACAGATCATGTCCGGCGTTATTGAAGAAAATTTATTCTTCATTAATGAAGGCTTCAATATCCCCGCTCTTTCTTATTCATTCATCTCCTTATCTACTATTCATAAACGCTTCTGTCATCCCCATCTTGAAAAAACTTGTCTCCTCTCAAAAGAGTTTCCCAACCTCAAGTACAATATCCTCAATTTTGTGTCCTGTGCAAAATGAAAAATTCACTGACAAACCTTCCTGAATCATCTTCCTCCTAGCCAAGAATCATTTGAGCAGATTCATGCCAATTTCTGTGGTCCCATTAATCCACTGTCCCTCTCTGGATGTCAATATTTTTTATTGCTCACCGACAACTGGTCCAAGTTCAAGACATGTGTGCCAATCAGACTCAAATCAGACGTACCAGACAAGGTGATGAAATTCATCAAGCTTCACGCCAATCAGAAAGGTCAAATGCTAAAGATCTTTCACTCCGATAACGGCGGTGAATTCATCAATCATTGTCTCTCAAGCTTCTTCTCAGAAAATGGAATCAAGCACTCAACCTCCAAACCCTATACTCCACAGCATAATCCAGTTGCCAAGAGAGGAAACCAAACCGTTCTTGAGGCCGCTTGGACAACAATGATCAATATGAACATTCCCTCCTTCCTATGGGATGAGATACTGGTCAGCTCCTGTCTAGTGCTCAATCTTATTCCCTCTCTCAACTCCAAAGTCTCAGCCCACGAACTCTGGACCGGAACCTCTCCCAAACTACACCTCATTCGTGTTCTTGGATCCAAGGCCATTGTCCTAAATCAGACTCATGCTCCCAGCAAATTAGACAAAAAAGGTTTAGAGGGCATTCTGACCGGATTCAATTTAGACCTTAACTCCTATCAAATCTACTTTCCATCATCTAAATCTATAGTCCATTCCAAACATGTCAAAATCTTTGAAAATCTTTCCCTCTCTTCTTCTCTCACTGACAAATATCCCCATCCCGATTCCTGTTTTGATTCTCTTCTTACTGACTATTCCTTTCTCCTTGACGCTTTAAACTCCAGCTCATCCTCTTCCAATATCCCCAATTTTAATAACAACGCTCTACCTCCTACCACTGAACCCTCCTCCATTCAGAACTCCTCTCCAAATAACTCCGCTATTCCCAATCCTTCCCCTTTAACTCATTCAGACTCCCACTCTGAATCATCAAAATCCAACTCAGATGAAGACAACACAATCGCCGATAAATTGCTGGCCCCATCTGGACCTACACTTTGTGATCAAAACTCCCTTCAAAGACCCCAGCAATATGGATTCATTGCCCTTTCCGTCCCTAAAAGCTATTACGAAGCCACCAATTGTGAAGAAAGTTCAAACTGGATCAACTCCATGAAGTCTGAACTAAATGGCATCAAGATTATGAAAGTATGGGAAGGATGTCACTCACTTCCTGAAGGCAAGAACGCTCTAACAACAGTCTGGGTCTACAGAATCAAAGAAAGTCCCAATGAAACTGGAATATCTTTCAAATCGCGATTGTGTGTTCAAGGATTCAAGCAAGTAGAGTTTCTTGACTATGGACAGACATATGCCCCAACGGACTTGATCATAACACTGCAAGTATTGCTTGTCTATGCACTGTTTCATAAGCTCACATTATGGCAGATGGACATCAAGTCCGCCTTTCTCCACGCGCCACTTGACAAAGATATTTTCATCAAAACTCCCCTTGGATACAACTCCCCCTTTCCGTACCTCAAGCTGAATAAAGCACTCTACGGACTCAAACAAGCACCCAAGAGCTTGTACGAGACGCTCAAGACCTGGTTACTCAGCGAGGGTCTCACCACATCCTGTGCCGACCCTTGTCTCTACATCAGCACATCCAGACAGCTCTATGTGTTTGTCTACGTCGACAACTTGTTAATCGTTGGGAACTCGGTCGAGTTTTGGAACAGTCTCAAAGCCGCATTCAAGATCTTGCAAGATGGACCCCTAAGCAAGATCCTCGGAAATCAGTTAGTCAACACCAAAGACGGCTATGGATTACTCCAAACCAATCACATCAACACTGCACTGAGTGAGTGAGCTCGGTCTCACCAAGTGCAAACCAATCAGTACTCCGTTCACCCCTAACATCAAGCTCACTGGCGCCTCCAACAATGAACACAAAGCCTTCCTCAAGCTTGACATCAACTTTTGGTCATCCACTGGCTTTCTAAACTTTATCGCCAGCCAAACGCGACCCAACCTGTCCTACGCTGTTTCTAACCTATCTTGCTTCAACAACAGGCCCGGCATTAAACATTGGATTGAAGCAAAACATGCCTGGCGCTATCTTAACACAACTAAAGAAATGGCCCTACGTCTTCAGAATCCGTCCTTTCAATACAACATAGAAGTTTACAGTGACTCCGACGGCGGCAACAACCCTGAGTCACAAAGAATTCACACCGGCTACTTGGTATTGCTCTACGGCTGCCCAGTTTCCAGGCATAGCAAGCTTCAAGGCTCAGTCTCTCTGTTGTCCACCAAAGGAGAGCTCAAAGCTCTAGTACTGGCAACTCAAGAAAAGATCTGGCTCTCTCAACTTCTTCACGAGATGAATCCCTCATTAAATCACACCTACTTCTCCTTCATCAACAATAAAGCCCTAACCAACCTAGTAAATCAGGAATCTCACCATGGTGCACTGAAACATGTCGACACGCAAATCAAATGGTTGCGAGAACAGCGGGACAATCACTCTCTTATAACTCATCTCATCCCCTCCAATCAAATGTTAGCCGACTCCCTCACTAAAGCAGCCTTAAGATCTTCCGTTGCCAACCTTACTTCGACCGTCTTATCTCCTCACATCTGATCACGGTGGTGTGTTGACATTTGCCTGCTCACTAGAAGAAGCCGCGACCCAGCTTACCCCCGGTGCTGGATCTCCAAATCCAAAGCATCCAACCATCCCTTTCCTCCATCACTACTCAACCCTGATTCTCATCCACGCTCCTCCTCATCTCTTCCATCATCCTTCCTCAACCACGATAAACTCTCACCTGACTCACTGCTTTCCCTCTTCAACTCAACCTTCCCCACCTACAACTGCTCTCCTCAACAACATCCTACTCTCATCCAACCACATCCTCATATCTCCCGCTATCTCCTCAATCCCCTCAACCTCAATCAATCCGAATTCAACATCATCGACATCTTCATCATTGCTCCACAAATCCAAACACCTTTCTCAAAATAATTGAATTGATCAGATGTGAGATACTCACTCGCAATCCTCATTGCTCTACAACATTCTCACTGTTCCTTTCTGTTGTTGTCACAGCGTCCCTCTCCATTACTTTTCCTTGTGCTGTTCCTTTGCTTCATTTCCTTGTTTTTCTCACTTCCAACGTCCGTCTCAATATCAGAGAAAATAACCTGGGTAAGACCTTACCGTTGTCCCTCATTTGTTATCACTTTCCTTCGTCAATGAGTTTATTTGCTTTGCTTGTCAGTTTCCATTGGTCTTTGTAGGCAATCAAACCTAAAGAAATCCCTCAACTTAACAGCCCTTGTTGATACAAATTTATGAGCAGGTACTTACAGTTACAAATACACCCATGGGCATATTTGTAAGTTGTAACCAGCAGTTACAGATACAAGTTGTCTGCCAAAGGGGCACTTACAATGCTTGGTCCAGAGTTTGTAAAAGGTATGGATTTGGGTTTCATTCATGCCCATGGGAACTGCTTGACAAATCCAAGCATTCCATTGATGCTCTAAAGTTTGAAGGAATCTATCATCAACTAAGATCTGTTTAATTTCAGTCCTTCTATCATGAACAGGGTTAAGCTCTTCAATTTTTTTGAGCATTCTTAACCTTAGCTCATTCAAAAAATAAACTTGATAATCACTCAGAATCTTGCTGAAATTAAGCTGCTTCTTGCCATTGCTTGCTGGAGTAAATTATTTATTGTAATGGAAGCAAAAACCTCGTCTATTTTTTACCCTAAATTAAAGCTGATTTGCCGCACAAAAATGGTGAAATCATGCTTTTTAAGATGTGTATTTTCAATTTTTTTGAAAAGAATGCATGGTGATCTTTTTGGAAATCAAACAGATTTTGATTACTGAATTTTTGGAAAGCAGTATGCAGAAGCTAAAACATTATTTTCAAAAATGGTCATGGGAGATAATTTCAGCTTTTTAACATTATCCTTATTCAAGAAAAAATTCATCTCACCTATTTTTTCTTCAATATTAAATGATCCATTGCAACCATCACTTTCCTGTTTTCTGGACCATATAAAATGGTAGGTGATTTGTTTGACAATTTATGAATCAAATATGGTGTATCCACTGAGTCTGGTTGGGTGGTAAACTCCTGATGGTCATGCAAAAAGCTGGAGTTTACCACCTGACAAAATGGGTTGATGGGGCAAAAGTCAAGGGAGCGCAATCTTTTTGGGTCATCAACCTGACCTTGTTGTTGATCAACTGAAATTAAAAAGAAGCAATTTAGCTGCAGTTGTGATCCTCATGACCAGCATGACCAATAGGATGGCCTTCCATCAATGCCAAACTCTTGGCAGCTTCAGTTGAAATCCACCACGCCCCAGTTGATTGCACACCCCCATTGGGTTACCACCTGACAAGCAGCGGTTTATTAACTGCCACGCGGCTTTGAGCACATGCAAACAGTGGTTTAAAAAAAATTCACCCAGTTGACCACCTGACCAAACTTGGTTGATACACTATAAGAGGGAAAAAGGTGAATTGAAGAAATACTTGGAAATGATCAAATGGGGTTAAATTTTTTGAAAATAATACAGCTCTGAAAGAGATCAAACATCAATCTGAGGAAAACCAAATAGAAATCAGGGAGAAATCAGGGGGATTCATGCGGGAAAAATAATGGAAAAGCAAAGACACTTTTGATAAGTCCTGCAGAAACCAATTAGAAACACAGTGGAAAATTTGAAGAATCAAATGAGAATTCATTGGTCACTTTTGGAGAATTCAAGAGGAGTCTCAGAAGCAATCATGGATCAAATTTGTTTCCATCTTTGTGAACTCTACCAGAAAAAAAAACAGATTTCATGGTGATTTCCTCTGGAAATTGATTATAAACTGTGAAGCAATTGGGGAAACCATCATGGTGAAGTGAAGTCTCTGGTCATTTAGAGATGCCTGATTTTTCCTGGTGGTAACTGTATGTTACACATACAGTGGTGCAAGGGTATCTTCAAGATCACCAACACAAAATGGTTGGAGTTGAATATCACTCACTGACCAACTGCTGAAGCGGTTAAAAAGGAAGCCTTTTTATTTTATACCAGGAAACTGACACAGGTTGCCTTCCCTTTGAGTATTAGGGAAGACCTGATAGCTAGATTGAACAAGTCACCACAGACAGAAGCGTCGGCTGTCAATACCACAATTTGTAGAGATATGTTGCTAACTTGACTTGATTCCAATGCAGAAGTCATAAAAACTCAACTGAAAGCCAAAGTTGCCCCACTATTAAACAACATCAAATACCACAACCTGAACTTGACAAAACCGGAGGCAATTCTGTCCACACAAGATATCATCAGCCAAACCTCTAGTAGAGACCCCCTTATTTTTACAGATTGATTGTATGAGAAAGAGAAAGGGGGGGGGCGCGGCAGCTTTTATTATCAACACTGGTGATCAAATACTCTTTTGCACAGGTTCTGAAGTCGTTCACTCCAATCATGAGTGTGAAGCATTGGGTGTAATAGCAGTTTTAAAATGAATTAATACTTCAACTGCTATTTGTTTTGATTTATTCCTGGTCTTTACCAATAATAGATTAGTATTTCTTAGGACAAAGAGCCCCCTCACTGAACAACCCAGCCAATATCTTTTCCAGGAGATTATGAGAATTTCCCTCAACACTGAATCAGACCAGCAAATCTCATTTTTTTTCTGCCCAGGTCATGCAGGGATTGAAGGAAACAAAAAGGCAGATTTTCAGGCAACTGAAGCTTTGGCAGTGGGAATTGATCCACCATCTGATTTTTAAAGCAACTTCACAAAGGTTAGAAGGAGTGTTTTTGCCAAGCATATTCAATAGAAACTGGGCCAAAAGGATCCAAAGCATGGAGATTTGGCTTTTGGAAATATTGAGCCAACTGGCTTTGGGCAACTGCAGTTTGAATGGGGACTTGTTCTAAATCAGGAAAGTACTGGACCCTTCATGAATCATACCCCAGATTCTCTTATGTTCAGGAAACAGTAACTCATTTTTTCAATTTTTGCCTGACATACAAGATGCCCTGACACAAATTGCAGAAGGAACTTGGACAAAATTGAGCAAATCATGATTCCAATAACCTAGGATCAGCACTGCATACTCTGAAGGCATGGCCCGCCCTTGCTACCTTTGTTATTGCCAACAATTTATTCCAATCCCTCACACCTGCTCACAAAATCAATCACTGGAACCCCAGTGATATGCTTTACAGACCTGTCAGCTTGCTACTATGTACAGAGCAACCTGTCAGAGCAACACAAAACTATAAAAATCAGAATATCTAAATTAAAAAAAGAAGGAGAGAGAAATCTATAAATATCATCAAAAAAATGGATTCCTCACCCAAAATTAGGTAGGATTACTCACTGACCCCACCCTTGAAATCCAAGTCCCTATATTTTTAAAATAATTAAAAAGAAAAGTACTAGAAATTTCAACACCAGTATGGCGCCTTTTTGCCATTCTAAAATTTCACACATGTTGTCACGTGTAGTGTTTACACCTAAAAATTACTCAGAATTGAGGTGTTGTGTATATTTTAGGAGTTACATGCGGAAATGTGTCATGTCACAATTCCCGTGCGCAGCCCCGCATCATTACATATCCCTACGTACTCCTAGTAGCATATTCCTGCGTACTAGAGACCCGCACGCAGCTAATTCCACCACGCATGCAGCGGATCCTACCCCGCGCGCACCTGTACTGACTGATCCCCGCGTCTGGATCCGTCGTGACTAATCTGACAACCAGGTACTGCTCAGAAGAGCTACAACCTAGTTAGAGTTGCCTAGCATATGTAAAAATTTTACATATGCATTAGTAGTAGTCTAAAAAGATCAAAACTTAAATAAAATTAACAAAAATTAAGTTTAGAAAATTTTTTAATAATAAATCAAAGATCAAGGATTACCACATAAATCACTGACTCTGATCTTTGAAGACCACAAAACACTACAAGGAGTGTTCATAAAAATTATTGAAAATTATCTACGTGATTGGCAGATAATATAAAATTAGTAAACATCCACATCTGCCAGATTTGAAGTAATACCAATAGTACAAATGAAGGATGAGTACAGAATGATCAAATTTAAGCCATAAAAGATTAACAGATCCTGTGGCTAAAATAGTACAGAAATCCAGCAGATCTGAGGTCATCTGATTGACAGCACCAAGTAAACGTTCCAATTTTGCCCTGACTTGCTTTCCAGCCTCATCCCACGAGCAGAACCCTCTCTACGTGCCCTGAGAAGCTCAGAATCACCCCAAAAAGGTATTTATACAGACCTCCTTGGATCCATTATTCCACAATCAGTTTACCAGGAATTATTATTATCAATCAGACACCGTTTCATTGTTATTCAAGTTCTTATGAAGAGTCTAAGCAAGTGATTTATGACCAAGTTTGTAGTATTATTATTCATTTATTAAAACCAATCAACGCCTGAAGTTTAGTCAGGCAATCCACCCCATCTGCTGTGAAACCCTTCCTATTATTGCAGGATTTTTGTGATAAAGTGCTGAGAGTGAGTTTTTCCCTTCCTGTCTAGGTCAGTGTGCTGTTATGCCCGGCCATTAGTGGAATAAGCCCTTTCTAAGGCACCCATCTTCATTCCAAGGTTCTTAAACTGCCTAAGGAGGCCCCTTGAAGAGAGGTTGCTTGTCTGCAAAGATCCCCAGTAGTATAATACTGTGGCACCTCTTTTATATTATATTGAAAACCATTTATTACCAAACCACTTAAGCCTTGAAACTGCTCTTATTATATTATTTATTTGAGCTTCTAAGTGTTTATTTTTGGAGTTATTATTATTATTATTATTATTATTCCAGTATTTTTATCACTCTATGTAGCTAAAGGACTGCAAGGTTCCTGGTATCAGAGAGCTGACAACTGGGGGTCTGGCCGGGAAATATCCTTAAATAATTAATTTTTAATTATTTATTCCTTGGACCAGTCTATTTATTTTTTAAATAAGTTAACATACTTATAACATATATTTTTGATCATTTGTTTCTCTAGTGGATCTTAAGACCAATGAAGAATTGATCAATGATTATTTGAATCTTCTTAAAAAGAAAAAAGGAGAAAAAATCCATAACTTTGTCCCTGTTATTATAACTCCCAAGAAACAACAGGAGAAATTTCTTTATTAGAAACAGCAAGTTATAAAAGACAAGGAACTTTAACTTTAAAGAATTATCAATTGTAATTCTTTATTAAGGCAACATAAGGAGTGGAAAATTTATCAAAGGAAGCTTTATATTTATAAAATGAATAATCCTGAAGATAAAGAAAAATCCAAAATTAATAAAAGTGATTATTTTTTCTAAAAACATCACCTCATCACATAAAAATACAAAAAAATATTAAACTTATATTTTTTTTTTATCCATCTCATTGGATTTGGTTTTTGGTGATCTCATTGACAAGGACCTCCCAGAGTACTCTTGAACTTACCCTTGGATTTATCCCAGGATCTGATTGGAACTCACTCAGACCCTGTTGGAATACCCCCCAAGGACAGTTGTGATCCCAACCAAGTGTTGGTACCCTTGAATTTAACTTTAAGTGAGTTAAAATATATATAAAAAATTATTAAAAATATAAATACATGGAAAATATTATTTTTTATATTTTGCAGTCTTTTCTCAAAAGTTTCAACAAAAGACTTGCTTGTTTATTTTGGTGCTATGTACCAAAATAGGCGCAACACCCGTGAAACAGGTAGAGCCCTATTGTATGGATCTCTGCCCAGAGGAACACGTACGCGCAAGGACTCCAGTTGCAAGGGCAATGAGGGGGCTTGAACCCGTGACCATAGCGTCACGGGGGACAATGACGGCAAAGAAGGCGGCCACCAACTCAACCAACAGAGCGTTGGAGAACCACCCATTGCCCAACAAGTTATCCCAGGAGGATACTGGTCCTCCTATGCCACCCCAGCTGGACTCAACCAAGGAGGAAAGAGTCAAGGTATTATTGAAAGGACACGTGAGCTATTGGGAACAATTCAAATTGGCTCAGAACCAGGAGGATCAGCCAGGTATGAGAAAAGCTATTTCTCTGGCAAAGAAATATCAGATTTCTCTGAAAAAGTTTATCCCAAAGAAAGAAGTAGAAGGCTACGTGCAGAACTGGAATCCTTGGGATCAGTTAGCTTCCTTAAAGGGAAAGGACCCCAAAAAGAAGAGGTCCTCAGCCCATCAGAAGTTAAGGAACCCAAAGCATTGGCAAAGTATAATATCCCTAGCCCAGAAGTGGAAAAAGGTGTACCACAATTAGATGTAGAAGCTCTTAATAGCTTTTCTGTAAATGTGTCTCACAATTTTACTATTATTAGCCAATGCTTTGACAAAGTTTATCAACAATTGGAAAAATTAAGTCTGAGTATTTTCAGAGTGATTGTTACCCAGTCTCATAATATGAGAATTGATGAGTTAGAAATACAAAAAATCAAGGATAGTATAAAATCTAGTAAGTTGGACCTGATGAAACACATTGATGATAACCAATCAATTCTTCAGGAAGATATTCTTGCAACCATGAACCAGTTTAAGGAAGAGGTTAAGAAAAATAGTCCTACTCCTTCTGCTCACCTGATTAACAAAATTGATTTACTAAAAAAAAAACTTGATTTGGAGTTAGTTGTGATTAAGAATGATGTCAGAGATCATAAAGTCAATTCTACTAACTCCCCAGTTATTGAACTGGAAGAAACTAGACCTGCTAGGTTCACCAGTACTACTAGTGTTCCTCCCAGCACCAGGACAACTAGGAATGAATCTTTCAGACCCAGTTCTACTCCTGAAGTGGAACAGCCTTTGAAGTTACTTCCTCCCATTACTGAATGGCCTAAATTCTCTGGAGAAGGAGAATACAACCATGTCAGTTTCATTAAATGTATTGATTATACCCTTGCTTCTTATGAGATCCCTGATGCAATAGCTGTGGTAAGATTGCCCAGACTATTTGAAGGAGTAGCTCTTGATTGGTTTATCAATAAAAGAGAAAAAGTTGGACCTTTATGCTGGAGTTCTTGGAAGGAATTGATCAAAGTACAATTTGGTACTAGGATTTGGAGAAGAAAGATGATGAAAATTTTTGAAACCTCCCAGTTTGATCCATCCAAGGACAAACCTCATAAGTGGTGCTTAGACCAGAAAAAGAGGTTAGACTGTTTTAACGCGGATGCTGATAAAGAAGAAGTCAATGAAATACTTCTCAAATTATGTCCCAGACAAATCAACCATGTGTAAGGTTCAGGATGCCTATGGATTGTGATCTTTCTACCCTGATAGGTGTGTTGGAAGAGACTATTTATATGAATGGTCTTGATAAGAGAGTCAACAGACTCCCCAGGGAACAAAATACTAGGAACAGGGAAGAGTATACTGCCAAAACTAAGGAATTCCCCGCAACTAATCCAACTACCTTGGAAGTCAAGAAGACTCCAGAGTCAAAGGAAAAAGTATGTTGGAACTGTAACCAGACAGGACACGTAAAACCTGATTTTACTCTACCTAGGAAAAGGATTAATCTTATTGAAGGAGAAGAGTATGATAATACTGACCCTCACCTTGATGATACTGATGGATCACTTTCTGAGTGTGATTTAATGATCACTAACCCAATCAATGTTATTGAAGGAAGTATTGAGTTTTCTCTGGAAATAAATTTTGTCAATGAGGATTCTAACTTACCTCAAAAATGTAATCCCAACATGAAGATTCACCACATCTCTGAGGCTAAGGCCTTGACTCTAAAACCTTCTGCCAGTAAAAGTTACACTTCAGGAAAAAATGCTATGCTACTGGTTTAATCCAAGGTTCCCCTGTTAAGTTCCTTCTAGAAAGTGGAGCCTTTTTCTCTTGTGTTGGTTCAACTAATTTGGAGAAACAAGACCCAAACTGGAAACTGAACTTACTGCCAGTACCCCAGGCTAAATTCAGCAGTTGTAATTCTTCTCTCAATGCTGTTGGAGTATGGTCTTCTGATATCATACTCCCCACTCTAAAGGATCACTCAAGCTGAACATTGAATTTTTAGTACTCCAAAAACTGATTATGTGATTAATTTATCCTTGGTAATGATTCTCTTTGCTTTTATGGTATAGATGTATTCCAAAGCAAGGGTAGATACTTCACCATAGGGGGAGACTGGAACAAGAAGTTTCAAATATGCCATGTCAATGCTCAAACTTCTGATTCAACTTATGAAAAACACTTAGATAGTTTCAATCAGGAATACTTCTCTCAAGCAGCTTTGAATTCCCTGCTCAATGAAGAACAAAAAAGGGACATCCTAAAAGTATGCTTTGAAAATCAGAATGCTTTCTGTACCAAGGATCACCCCATTGGTAACATCAAAGGACATTATATGACCCTGACTCTGACCATTAAGCCTCCTTACCCACCTAACCTCAGGATAACTGCTTAACCTTCTAGTTCAAAATCTAGAGCTTCTCTGGAAACTCATATTCAAGAGTTGGTTGACTTACAAGTCTTAAGGAAATTAGGACACAATGAACAAGTAGATATCACTACTCCAGTAATTATAACTTGGCATAATGATAAGTCAAGGATGGTTGGAGATTTCAGAATGCTGAACATCTACACCAAAGCTAATAATTATCCAATTCCAAGGATTGACCATGCTCTGCATAACCTGTCAAAAGCTAAGTACATCACTACCATGGACATGCTGAAAGGTTTTCACCAAATACCTATCATCCCTGATAGCCAGAAATTCATGAGAATTATCTGTCATTTGGGAATTTATGAGTATCTTAGGATGCCTTTTGGTATAAAAAATGCTCCTTCTCATTTTCAAAGGATGATGGACATTATCCTAGGATTATTCATCAGACAAGAATGGATGATGGTATACATTGATGATGTTACCATTTACTCCGATCATTGGGATACTCACATGGATAAATTAAGGCTAGTCCTCAAAACCATCTCTGCTGTGGGATTAAAAGTATCAATGAAAGAGTGCAAATTTGGCTATGGAGAACTCAAGGCCGTAGGACACATTGTTTTTGGACTAACCTTAGCTGCTGACCAAAACAAGATAGCAGCAGTAATGAATAGGCCTATGCCTCAGAATAAAACTGAACTCCTACCTTTTATTAGTTTCTGCAGCTACTATAGGAAGTACTTACCAAAGTTTGCTCTTCTAACCAAGTGTCTGTATGATATCTGAAACAACACCACTGTGTTTGAAATGACTCATGACAGAGTCAAGAACTATGAGGAACTCAAGATGACAATGACCTCAGCTCCATTACTGATTCAGCCAGATTATTCTAAACCTTTCAATCTCTACATAGATACCAGCATGGATGGGCTAGGAGCTGCTTTACGCCAAGAAGTCATAGAGGATGAAAAACCGGTGGAAAACCCATACTCTTCATATCCAGACAAATTAAAGACACTGAGAAAAGGTATGGTGCAAGTCAAATAAAATGTCTTGCCTTAGTATGGGCTCTAGAGAAACTCCATTATTACTTGGAAGGTACCAATTTCACTGTGATTACTGACTGCAATGCTTTCAGGACATTAATGAACATGAAGACCCCTAGTAGGCACATGTTAAGGTGGCAGATAGCCATACAACAGTACAGAGGTCAGATCACCATAGTTCATCAAGCTGGGACTAAACACCAGAATACTGATAGTTTGAGCAGGAATGCTTTACCCAATGACCCAAGTAACCCTGCTTATGATCCAGAGGATAATGATATCTTCCCTATCCTTAAAATTAACATGTTGAAAAATGAAGCTCCTATAATGGAAATTCACATTTGTGAATTGAATGAATCCTTGTTCAACTCAATCAAAGAATCTTACAATTCTGGCATGAAAACTCTGATAACCATTATGGAAAGTACTTCTCCACCATCTGAATTGATCAATAGCCCACCTGAACCTCTCTTGAAACCATACAAAGCGGGAAGGTTCACCATATGGGATGGTCTAGTATACTATAGGCATCAACATTCAAGTGTTATAGTCTTAACTAAGGATGACCATATCAAACATGTCCTGGCTGAATGCCATGATAACTGTTCATCTGTTCATTTATCTGCTGATAGAACCTTGGATAAAGTTAAACAAACTGCGTGGTGGACCAATTGGAGAGACTCCACTATCCAGTATGTTGCTAGTTTTGAAACCTGTCAGAAGTCCAACAGGACCACTGGGAAAAGGTTTGGTTTACTGCAAAGGATTGCTGAACCCAAGAAAAGATGGGAGATCATCAACATGGACTTTGTAAATGGACTACCACCAGGAGGAGCCTATTCCTACAACTCAGTCCTATTCATTGTAGATAGGTTCTCCAAGAAAGCAAATTTTCTACCTAATCACAAGGAAGACACTGCTATGGAAGTTGCCCTATTATTTTGGAACAGACTCATTGCTGATGTTGGAGTCCCCAAAATCATTATCAGTGACAGAGATCCTAAATTCACCTCTGAGTTCTGGAGAAATATTCATGACATTCTGGGAACCACCTTAGCTTTCTCTACAGCTTATCACCCTCAGACGGATGGATTAGCTGAAAGAATGATTCAGACCCTGGAAGTCATGCTCAGGAGATTCTGTGGCTTTGGACTAGAGTACAAGAATTCTGATGGTTATTGCCACAATTGGGTTAGCCTTTTACCTGCACTAGAGATGGCCTACAACAGTAGCAAGAACTCTACTACTAAGGAAGCACCCTACATACTGGAAAGAGGATGGATTCCTAAATTACCCAAGGATAACCTTAATAACCAGCTAACAAATATTCAACCTACATCACTTGATTTCAAAAACATGGTAGATGTAGGCAATAAACATGCTGTTAAGTGTGTCCAGGATGCTGTGGAGTATAACCAACAAAAGTGGGATAAAAACCATAAGGAGCCTGATTTCAAGATTGGTGATCAAGTCTTAATCTCTACCACCAACTTCATCAACTTAGCTGGTAATAGAAAGCTTAGACAAGCTTTTATTGGACCTTTCACCATTAATAAACTTCATGGAAAGAATGCTGTGGAAGTAATCCTTAGTTATGAGCTTTCTAGAAAACACCCAGTCTTCCCAGTAAGTCTCATCAAACACTACCACCCAAGGAATGGAGAATATAATCCTTCACCTGAAATACCTGTTGCAGAAGAACCTGAAAAAGACAGAGGACAAATTAGCAAGATCTGTAAAGATAAAAAATAAAGGATCAATGGAAAAGATGTCAGACTCTACCTAGTTAGACACAAAGGAGAATCAGCTGATAAGGATGAATGGTTACCTGAACACAATATCCCTGATGGACCCATACACCTAAGTAACTACTGAGCCATCAGAAGACATTGACCCAAACATTTTTTCAGATATAGACATATCTTGGAGTGGGGGAATCTCAGCTTGATACTATGTACAGAGCAACCTGTCAGAGCAACACAAAACTATAAAAATAAGAATAACTAAATTAACAAAAGAGAAGGTGAGAAATCTATAAATATTATTAACAAAATGGATTCCTCACCCAAAATTAGGTAGGGTCACTCACTGACCCCACCCTTGAAATCCAAGTCCTTATATTTTTAAAATAATTAAAAAGAAAAGTACCAAAAATTACAAGACCAGTATGGCACCTTTTTGCCATTCTAAAATTTCACACGTGTTTTCATGTATAGGGTTTACACCTAAAATTCACTCAGAATTGAGGTGTTGTTTATTTTTAGGAGTTACACGCGGAAATGTGTCATGGCACAATTCCTGCGCGCAGTCCTGCATCATTACATATCCCTACGTACTCTTAGTAGCAGATTCCTGCGTACGAGAGGCCCGCGCGCAGCTAATTCTGCCACGCAAGCAGGGGATTCTACCCCGCGCGCATCTGTACTGACTGATCCCCATGTCTGGATCCGTCGTGACTAATCTGACAACCAGGTACTGCTCAGAAGAGCTACAACCTGGTTAGGGTTGCCTAGCATATGTAACAAGTTTACATATGCATTAGTAATAGTCTAAAAAGATTAAAACTTAAATCAAATTAACAAAAATTAATTTTAGAACATTTTTTAATAATAAATCAAAGATCAAGGATTACCACATAAATCACTAACTCTGATCTTTGAAGACCACAAAACACTACAAGGAGTGTTCATAAAAATTATTGAAAATTATCTACGTCATCAGCAGATGATGGAAAATCAGTAAAAATCCACATCTGCCCCCTTTAAAGCAATACCAATAGTAAAAATAAGGATGAGTACAGAATGATCAAATTTACGCCATAACAGATTAACAGATCCTGTGGCTAAAATAGTACAGAAATCCAGCAGATCTAACTTCAGATGATTGACAGAACCAAGTGGACGTGCCAATCTTGCCCTGACTGGCTTTCCAGCCTCAGCCCATGAGCAGAACTCTCTCTACGTGCCCTGAGAAGCTCAAAGTCACCCCAAAAAGGTATTTATACAGACCTCCTTGGATCCATTATTCCACAATCAGTTTACAAGGAATTCTTATTATCAATCAGAAACCGTGTCATTTTTATTCAAGTTCTTATGAAGAGTCTAAGCAAGTGATTTATGACCAAGTCTGTAGTATTATTATTTATTTCTTAAAACCAATCAACCCTTGAAGTTTAGTCAGGCAACCCACCCTACCTGCTCTGAAACCCTTCCTACTATTGCAGGATTTTTGTGATAAAGTGCTGAGAGTTAGTGTTTCCCTTCCTGTCTAGGCCAGTGTGCTGTTATGCCCGGCCATTAGTGGAATAAGCCCTTTCTAAGGCACCCATCTTCATCCCAAGGTTCTTAAACTGCCTAAGGAGGCCCCTTGAAGAGAGGTTGCTTGTCTGCAAAGATCTCCAGTAGTATAATACTGTGGCCCCTCTTTAATATTATATTGAAAACCATTGATTAACAAACCAATTAAACCTTGAAACTTCTCTTATTATATTATTTATTTGAGCTTCTAAGTGTTTATTTTTGGAAGAATTATTATTATTATTATTCCAGTATTTTTATCACTCTCTGTAGCTAAAGGACTGCAAGGTTGCTGGTATCAGAGAGCTGACAAGACCACAATCATGTTGTAACCACCTCCTTGTCATAATAAGTCAACTTTCTCACTCTATCAAGCCTCCTTTGGTTCTGTTTTTGTTTTTTTTTCCCCTTTCCTTTCTTCCTTTTCTTGTCCTCATTTCCTCTTCTTACTATCTGGCCATTCTAAACTGTAGGTGTTGGAGGGGGCCAGAATTTTAGGCGCCAGGTCTTGTCTTGTATACTCTTAGATTCTTTGAATATGAAAAGTGGTCCATGTGCAATGCAAAATACACTAAAAAAAACTGTTTGTTAGAGCATCTAGCACCGTCTTGATAAGTTGGCTCAATAAGCGGACTTATCAAGGATTTTTCCAATCAAGCCACCATTGTGCGCTCAATAGGGCTTGATGGCTGCCCATTCACCAAACTCCTTGACAATTATCCATAAATTTATGGATCCTTGTCAAGGCTTGACAGGCAAAAGTTTGTCAAGCACCACTCTAATCTTTCTGCCCCCACCCTCCCCCTCCATAACTTCACCCTACCATACCTCCCCCCCTGCCTTTGAACTGTTGGAATTTTTGTCATGTTGTTGTTTTTGCCTGAATCTTAAGTGAATCTCAGTGTGACTTCTTGCCCTTATTGTTCTTGCTAAGCTCTTGATTTTCTATGCAGAATGAGTCCTCTATACTATAGTCCTGTTATAGTTCCAGTCACTTCTCAGTCATTGATCTTGGTAGCTCTGCTGTCTCAGTCTGTCCCCTGCTGTTCCCCAATCTTGCAGACTCCTAGGCCCAGCTTAAATACTATTCATTATTTCCTTTCTCATTTCACCCACTGATTGGCCCTGCTTGCAATTATTCTATTTGAGCAGCCTACTCACATGTGAATGAACTTCATCAGTTCTAGCTAAAATTGAACCTGATTACCCCCTGAGATTGTCCTCTAGACTCCTTGATCTGCTCATTTAAGCGTTATTGGACCTTGATCCTCCTTTCCTCAATTTTCCTACCGGAGAAACCTACTAAAAATTTAACATGGTTAAAAGCTAAAGCTCACTTCTGAACCATGTCCTCTACTATTTCCAAAAAAAAAGCTTCCTCTTAACATTGACAATTACTACACCTTTTCCATTGCTATGGAAGGCAAACCAGATTCCATAGACGCTCTTGAGATAGTCCTTAAGGAATTTCCTCATCCCTCAGAATCCAATGATGCTAAGCTATTTTATAGAATTAATTGTAAAGCCTACAATCTTATTCTTGATCATCTTAACAAGGAAAATATCTCCTATTTTTCCAGTTCCTTTCCCTTAGGCAAGAGACGCAATGGCATCTCCCTTTGGGACCTCCCCAAAAATTGCTACATGCCCAAAGACTTCATCAACAAAAAAATTGCCTCTGCTCAGTTCAAAAAAATCAAATTTGAAAATAAAATCAACAACTTTGTTTCAAAGATTTACTTGTCAAACCAAAAGATGAAGCTAGTTGGCTTGAAACTAGAAGAGGAATTAACTATAATACTCACCCTATCAAAGTTGCACTCTGAATTCAACTACCTAAAGAAGTCCAATGAATGTGAAAACAAAACAATTGACTATATTCTGAAGCCACTTGAGAATGATGAAGATCAAGAAAAAATTAACCCTATCAATAACAAAAACACCAGCAACACTCATCTGGCCATGTACTCTAAAGTTCCCAACTGTCCATACTGAAATAAACCTGGCCACTTTCCAAACAACTGTTGGATCAAATATCACAAGAAGGCTCCAAAACCTGCACCTTGAAAAACTGAAGACGTGCACTTTTACTCTTTCTATAACTTTCTTTCTCTCCAATCCAATCTTTTTTTATCTCATCATCCCTTTAGACTTGCTTGATTGGAGCCCCTCTTTTTGTGATCCTTTCATCTTGGTGGCAACCCTCTCCATCTTCATCTATTTGGTCAGTCAATCCCTGAATTAACAATGCCTTGCTTTCTGTGGAAAAAAGAGAGAGGAACTTCCCTAGTTTTCCCTAAGTTCCAGAATTGATGGTCTTACGTCTGTAAGGATAAGGATGCGCCCGTTTAGAGAGAGAGATGAATTTTCTGCTTTTCATTTCCTTTCCATACCATCCACTGTGATCCAATGATCTATATCATATATATCACTCCCCCCCTGCAAGCTGGGGCTTAGAGAATGGATTTTATGCCCAAAATCTCAACCCCAACCTTAGTACAAGCGCAATGACATCCCAAAAACAAATAGAGAAGAAACCCTAAAACCCAGAACCCTAGCCTAACCACAAACCTTTCCCATGCCGCCACCACCCTCCCAGCCCACCTGTTGGTACACACACCCGGTTTGTTCTTCTAATGACGTGGCCCTCCGCCATGCCCTACTTGGAGCCCCCTGCTTTGTCTGTATCCTCCTGGAGCACCACATGATTTCCTGCCCCGCTCCTATAGACCCAATTGTCCTGCTCCACCTTCCCAAACTAGCTGCCCGCTGTTGGATGTAGGAGGGTGATACTCCCCTAGTTGTCCTCAAGTTCCAGAAGCAATGGTCTCAGTGTCTGTAAGGCTAAGGATGCTCCTTTATTTTTAAGAAAGAAAGAGAGAGATAGTAAAAAAGAGATGATGAATTCCTGTCCTTTCCTTTCCTTTTCCGCATCCATTCATCCAATCCAATCCAATCCCTCCTCCCTCCCTTCCTTCCAAGATCCAATAAGAAGATGATGTGATAAGAGCTGGGGTTGAGAGTGCAGAATTTATGCCCACACTCTCAACCCTGACTTAAGTACAAGCGCAATGACAGCCCAAAAACAAATGTAAAAGAAACCCTAGGACCAGAACCCTAGCCTAACCCTAATCCATTCCCTGCCTGCTTACCGTTACTTACAACCAGTTTGTTGTTCTCATGACGTGGCCCTCTGCCGCGCCCTACTCAGAGCCCCCCGCTTTTCTGTATCCACCCAGTGCACTGCATGATTTCCTGCCCTGCGGGTCAGCCCACGCCTATAGCCCCGGTCTCCCTGCCCTACCTCCCCAAACTAGCTGCCCTCAAACCTGGTTAGACCAGCTCCATTCTTGGGGCTGTAATGTCCAAGCGGGCTGCGGCCCGCCACATCCAATAAAGCCCAACCCATCCCCTGTATGCAGAGCCCTGCGGTGCCTACTTCTGAGCCGGCAAGGCTGCTGCTGAGGCCGCAGCGGCCACTGGTGAGACCACGTGCATCCAAGTGCTGAGCCTGACCTACCAAATGCTGAGGGTGCTGACCGGGGCAGGGTTCCCAATCCAAGGATATATAACACCACATCCCCCCCAACTTGAGTTCTGTCCCCAGAGCTCTTCCAATTGCTATCTTGACCGTTCCTGCACCCACTACCCAAGTCACTCCCCTCCCCTATCTTGCCCCATCTCATCATGGTTCTGGCGTGCACCTTCTGTGCCAGGAACAGATTGTCCTGTACCCTCCTCTCCGGCCGTCGGGCAAGCTTTTTCTGCCGCGCCGGTCATTGACGTTGCTTTCTTGGCAACACCATTCCACAGGCTTGTCCTAGACCTAACCCGGCTTTCCCGGGCAAGAGGGCTTGCCACGGTGTAAGAATCCAAACGGTGCTAAGCCGTGGCAGTTCTGTGGAAGGGAAAGGTGCTGTTTAGGCTGCCCTCCTAGGAGTTACAATAATATTTAAATGTAAACGGAATCAAGGTCCAGAACCTTATGGATGAGAAATCAAAGTAAGGGAAGAGGATAAGAGTTGTCGGTAGCGATGGAAACAACACTATCTGAGGCAAGATGGTGCAGGTAAAGACTTGAACAAATAAGTAAAGGTTTGTTCAGAGTTCAATGGAACAAGGCAGTTGTAAGTAACAACGCCCACAAGCTAATAACTCTGGTCGTCAGCAGCTGATTAGGAAAGATCAACTCAATCCCAACCAACCTCCAGGTTCTCAATGAACCTGCCCAACTCTCCGCAATCAAGCGCTTGAAGGGTACCAGATAACTGTGGGAGGCTGAACAAAACAAAAGCAATTTGTTTATGAAGCTCTAGAAGCAAATCAATAACGAATTTGAGCAAGAATATCCCAACACTTCTCAAGGGACTCAAGAATAGTGTGGCAAAATTCAACCTTTAAAGAAGAAGGGAGGTATAACACTCCAGGTTTTAAGCTTAATAAAACCTCTTCAATCAAACGTGATTGGCTCCAGAAAGATGATCAAGGAGAGATCAAGACCAGTATGGTCGGAAAAAGGGATCAGAGTGGTATAACACACTCAAGAATTCAGACAGACAGGAATTCTTCTTCAACCAGCAAGGCTATTGGTTGGTGATAGGGATCAAGGTCACAAAGGACAGTGTTTGAGTATGGAGGCTCAAAGGATCAAGGGGGAAATCATGGATATACCCGGATAAATGGCTCAGATAGGTGGGGAAGGATGCCCACAGATAAGTTTGATTACTGATGATAGTCTCATAGGATGGATGCTTCCTCTGATGCTGGGCCAAAAGGTAGGGGAGAGCCCCTCCTTTTATAGACATGAGGCCCTGTAAACTATGTACAAGTGATACTACAAATAGGTGCGGGAAAATGAAAACATAATAAAAAAAATTACATGAGAGGAAAAAAAAAGAAAATGTCGCCCGCGTTGAGAATGACCGCGGGAAACCAGATGGACACCCGCGACAGCGGTCGCGGGTGTTGACAACGGCTGTCGTCGCCTGATCGGCGGCGACAACGGGGTGAAGGTTCCGACGGCCGCAAGCGGTCGCTCACGGTTGTCGGTCGGATTGGATTGGATGATGGGCAAGAAATGGATCCTGGTGCTCTCGATTGGGAGTAGAGATTGGGGAACAGTTTGAGTAGGGGGTGAACTGGCCATCGCGAGGGTTGATCAAAAAGTTGGGGAGTGGTAACAAGAGATGGATTGGATTGGAGTTCAAGGAGATCAAGATCGTCGGAGGTAGGCTGGACTTGATGGCTGAGGATGGTTGATCGATGAAGATCATTGAGATCATCGTGGGCGCATTCCTGAGTGGCACCACACTGATCACAGACCAGATCTTTGGAGGTCAAGACCACGTTGGGCTGATCACTATGGTCAAAGAGATCCGCGATCGGGACAAGTGCCAAGGTGTGAAAGTTATCAATCCAAAAGGCCCTACTGGAGATGATTCAATAGGCTCTGAGGTAGGTATCCCAATTGATATGAGGATCTAGGGTGGGTAGGTTGAGATAGATCGATTGGAGGGAGTTGTAGGAGATGATGAGATTGAGTCTGAGGAGTCGTTCAATCTTGGTACCACAAAGCCAAGGTTCGAGTTGAGGGATTCAATGGATGGAGAGATGGATGAGGTTGGGTAGATGATCGGGGTGAGAGGTCAGTTGTAGGTAATCAAACCAGGGAGTCCAAGGATGGGGAGATCGTAGGAGGATGAGTTCGTGGGCCAGATGATAGGTGAGATGGAGTAAGGGATGATGGTTTGGGAATCTAGCTTGGGATGGGTGGATGATGATGGGTTGATGATGATGAGTGAGTATGATCAATCAGTTTCAAGGTTTGCTTGATGGTCTTGATCAACGTGGGCTTGGGATGAGGAAAGGGTGGTGGATGAGTGTTGATGGAGTGGAGAGGAGGAGAAGGGATCGTCAAAAGTGGTTTGACGATTGCTTGCGTTGCCAAAAGTCAGAGCCGCAAGCGCGACAAGTGGGAGTTGAACATAGGAAGAGAGGGTCAAAGCGGAGATACAGGCAAGAGGCCTGTCCTAGAACGTTAGGACAGGGAGAAGTTGAGAGATGTGGGGAAATGAAGGTACCCATAGGGGTACAACCGAAAAAGATTTTTTTTTTTTTTTTGTTTTTTTTTTTTTTTGTTTTTTTTTTTTTTTCCGTGGTGTCCCGGATTGGTCACCACATCTCTCCCCAACTTACAGACTGTCCCTAGTCTGCATCTAAAATTTGAAGGGATTTAAAAAAAAAAGCAGGGAACAAAGAAATTGAAGCAAAGATTGGCCATTTCTTGATCTTGAGAGCAATTGAAGAGTTGAGGAAAATATCTTGATTCTTTCAAATGAGCCCTAGAAGCGGCAGGAATAGAACAAGGAGGACGTCCCAGGTGCTCACATATGTGGCATACAGTAGAGTTTTACAACAAAAACGCAGCAAATGACCCTGGTGGTGCACAATTGGGAGGACTTACTTGTACCCCAAATTGCCTCCACTGAAGCCCATATTCCTTCATACCAAAATCACCAAAAACGGAATTGCAATTAGGATCTAGTTTAGACTCATTGCGGAGATTCAAACCAGAACTGAGAGAAGATTGATCAGACTCAAAAGTAGAAGGGAAAGACAACACAACAGAACCAGAGAGAGAAGGAGATGGAGAAGAAATATTTTTGGGTCTTTCTATTTTGATATATTTTTGTTTTTTAATATTCTTGAGCTCAGAAGAGAATGATGAAAGGAATGAACAATAAGCCTGAGGGATGGGAGTTGACCCTTGAGTTGCAGTCTGAGGCTGAAAAGAACTACAACCATTAGTAGGATCAACTATTCCCCTTAAAAATGAGAGGAACTAGAGTTATCCTTCTGCTTCCCCTTAAAAGATGATTTGGGAGAATGACCAGGAAAATCTCTTTCCCAACGACCAGAATCCAAAGAGCAAAGAGGAACTTCAATTTTCCTGCCATCAGCATCAGGGAGAAGAATTCTCTCCCCAACTTGATCAGAAAACATCAAGGTTGCACCAAAGTCCATTAAGAAGGGTTGTCCCAAGATCATAGGACTGTCCAAACGAGTGATCCAAAAGTGGCAGGTTCCAACAATATTTCGACCAATCCTGACCGGTACATCTTCAGCAATACCAACCAGTTCACAAGCTTGATTTCCTATCCCATACACTGCAGAGTTGAAGCTAACCCTGGGGCTAAGTTTGAGCTTGCAGGCCATAGCATCCAAGATTAAGTTAAGCTGAGATCCAGAATCCACAAGAGGAGAAACAGTTTTAGCTGAGTCATCAAGATAACAAGGAAGAAAACCAAGGGGACAGGAATAAAGGTTGGAGTCCAAAGAAGGACTGGTTCCACCAGAGTCCTCCATTAAAGTGCCAGAGGAGACTTTGAGTTCTTCAGGGCCAATTTCCACACGTCGACAAGAGACCCATTTCTTCATTCCTTCAGCAACAGATGGAGAGATTGATAGGATTTCATCCACAGATAGATCAGGAATTTTGAGATCAGAAATTTTCTTTAATACTCCCTCCACAGCATTGGGGTGATCCTTGGAGATGCCCCTTTCAAATTGAACTTTGGGCTGGGTGGGGGGAGGAAGTTCAGGTGACGCAGAATCTAAGGTAGGATTAGAAGGTTGAGGTGAGGGAGAAGGATCAGGGTGATCTGGGAACCTTTCCATGAGTGGTTACTTTTCCACCTCCATGTCTTCTACATCAGAGGAAGGAGGCTCAAGTGATGATCGACGTTTAACGGGTTTCTGAAGGATTGAAGTTGGCAAGGAAGGAGCCTTATGAGGTTTAGGTTCCTCATGTTGTTTCCTGGCTGGATCAGATTGATAAGTAGTCCCAGCAAGACTAGAGGAAGAAATAGCTGGAGGATACCAAGGTTGGAGGGTACCACAGGATGATCGAAATTCAAAGGAAGCAAGAGATGCTTTCACAGGAGGTGATGGCTGGTAAGAGGCCACCACATGTTGGATAGGACGAGACGAGTCAAAAGGGATTAGGGAACCATTAGGGAGGAAGTAATTGTTTCCCCTCTGCTCTACCAATTTTTCCTTTAGGTCCTTCTGAAGTTCCTGGCATCGTCCGGTTCCATGGCCTTCCCTATGACAGTAGTAACAGACCAGAGTTGATTTGGGGACAGAAGAATGAGTTTTAGGCGTAGCTAGCGAGGAAATATTTTGATCTATTTTGTTCTCAAAGGCTCTAAGTAACTTGGTGATTTCATCTATAGTTTTAGGTTCTCAATTGGAATTAGGATCTGCTTTAGGCCTACAATCTGCCTCCATTTTAATCATAATATTGTTTGACTCTTTAAAAGAAGGAGAATGGACCGGTGCAGTAGTTGTAGGCTTTTCAAAGGTAAGAGCAGTTTGACCTTTCATGACTTTATCCACAGTACTCCTAAGGGTAAGAAAAACAGGGAGCTTGAATTGATTATCCCTGGTGGTAATCATGGATCCAGATTTGACCAGTTCTTCTTTAATCCTTTCCTGCACAGCGGACAAAAAAGATTGGAAGAACTTTGCTCGAATTTCGTCCACAGTGTCAATGTGATTGTTTCGGATAAGATAGTTTTGAATGGGATCCCAAGACTTCCTAAAAATCTGATAGTCAGAGGCTGAAGAAATATCACCATTGGAGATCCACTGAGAAACCAGAGCATCCAAATCCTGCAGAGTAAACCTAGCCACATCTATTTTACCCCAGTATGTCAACATAGCCTCCCTGAGAAGCGTCCAGTTGTGGGATTCAAATCCCTCAAAAGACTTGATTACCTCCATAACTTCATCAGAGGAGATAAAGAATCGCAACTGATAAGCCATATCAAATTCACTAGCTCCATCCACTTCAGCAGCCATTTTGTAGGAGTCCAAGAATTGCTCGAAATTTGTACCGTTGAAGCCTAAGTTCTTGTTCTGAGGTTTGATCTTTACCATCTTAGGTCGGACAGGGGTGGTTGGAGTAGCGGAAGATGCCATATCGAATAACAGAGTTCCTAGGGGATCCAAAGAGCAGATTGCCAAAGTTGCTCACAAGTGTGGCAAGAGTAGGGTTTCGCCAAAAACGACAAGTATCTTGCCCAAGCGGTGCACAAATTGGGAGGACTTACTTCTAGACCAAGCTGCCTCCACGGATTAGATCTAAAAAAAGAACTAACAGAAAAAGAAAGAGAAATTGGATAGGATTTTGGAGTTGATTCTTTAAGTTGGGACTGTAAATCCCAAGGTTGCTGGTTTGATCCCGGCCCGGGGGACCAAATGTAAGACTCCAAACGGTGCTAAGCCGTGGCAGTTCTGTGGAGGGGAAAGTTGCTGTTTAGGCTGCCCTCCTAGGAGTTACAATAATATTTAAATGTAAACGGAATCAAGGTCCAGAACCTTATGGATGAGAAATCAAAGTAAGGGAAGAGGATAAGAGTTGTTGGTAGCGATGGAAACAACACTATCTGAGGCAAGATGGTGCAGGTAAAGACTTGAACAAATAAGTCAAGGTTTGTTCAGAGTTCAATGGAACAAGGCAGTTGTAAGTAACAACGCCCACAAGCTAATAACTCTGGTCGTCAGCAGCTGATTAGGAAAGATCAACTCAATCCCAACCAACCTCCAGGTTCTCAATGAACCTGCCCAACTCTCCGCAATCAAACGCTTGAAGGGTACCAGATAACTGTGGGAGGCTGAACAAAACAAAAGCAATTTGTTTATGAAGCTCTAGAAGCAAATCAATAACAAATTTGAGCAAGAATATCCCAACACTTCTCAAGGGACTCAAGAATAGCGTGGCGAAATTCAACCTTTAAAGAAGAAGGGAGGTATAACACTCCAGGTTTTAAGCTTAATAAAACCTCTTCAATCAAACGTGATTGGCTCCAGAAAGATTATCAAGGAGAGATAAAGACCAGTATGGTCGGAAAAAGGGATCAGAGTGGTATAACACACTCAAGAATTCAGACAGACAGGAATTCTTCTTCAACCAGCAAGGCTATTGGTTGGTGATAGGGATCAAGGTCACAAAGGACAGAGTTTGAGTATGGAGGCTCAAAGGATCAAGGGGGCAATCATGGATATACCCGGATAAATGGCTCAGATAGGTGGGGAAGGATGCCCACAGATAAGTTTGATTACTGATGATAGTCTCAAAGGATGGATGCTTCCTCTGATGCTGGGCCAAAAGGCAGGGGAGAGCCCCTCCTTTTATAGACATGAGGCCCTGTAAACTATGTACAAGTGATACTACAAATAGGTGCGGGAAAATGAAAACATAATAAAAAAAATTACATGAGAGGAAAAAAAAAGAAAATGTCGCCCGCGTTGAGAATGACCGCGGGAAACCAGATGGACACCCGCGACAGCGGTCGCGGGTGTCGACAACGGCTGTCGTCGCCTGATCGGTGGCGACAACGGGGTGAAGGTTCCGACGGCCGCAAGCGGTCGCTCACGGTTGTCGGTCGGATTGGATTGGATGATGGGCAAGAAATGGATCCTGGTGCTCTCGATTGGGAGTAGAGATTGGGGAACGGTTCGAGTAGGGGGTGAACTGGCCATCGCGAGGGTTGATCAAAAAGTTGGGGAGTGGTAACAAGAGATGGATTGGATTGGAGTTCAAGGAGATCGAGATCGTCGGAGGTAGGCTGGACTTGATGGCTGAGGATGGTTGATCAATGAAGATCATTGAGATCATCGTGGGCGCATTCCTGAGTGGCACCACACTGATCACAGACCAGATCTTTGGAGGTCAAGACCACGTTGGGCTGATCACTATGGTCAAAGAGATTGGTGATCGGGACAAGTGCCAAGGTGTGAAAGTTATCAATCCAAAAGGCCCTACTGGAGATGATTCAATAGGCTCTGAGGTAGGTATCCCAATTGATATGAGGATCTAGGGTGGGTAGGTTGAGATAGATTGATTGGAGGGATTTGTAGGAGATGATGAGATTGAGTCTGAGGAGTCGTTCAATCTTGGTACCACAAAGCCAAGGTTCGAGTTGAGGGATTCAATGGATGGAGAGATGGATGAGGTTGGGTAGATGATTGGGGTGAGAGGTCAGTCGTAGGTAATCAAACCAGGGAGTCCAAGGATGGGGAGATCGTAGGAGGATGAGTTCGTGGGCCAGATGATAGGTGAGATGGAGTAAGGGATGATGGTTTGGGAATCTAGCTTGGGATGGGTGGATGATGATGGGTTGATGATGATGAGTGAGTATGATCAATCAGTTTCAAGGTTTGCTCGATGGTCTTGATCAACGTGGGCTTGGGATGAGGAAAGGGTGGTGGATGAGTGTTGATGGAGTGGAGAGGAGGAGAAGGGATCGTCGAAAGTGGTTTGACGATTGCTTGCGTCGCCAAAAGTCAGAGCCGCAAGCGCGACAAGTGGGAGTTGAACATAGGAAGAGAGGGTCAAAGCGGAGAGACAGGCAAGAGGCCTGTCCTAGAACGTTAGGACAGGGAGAAGTTGAGAGATGTGGGGAAATGAAGGTACCCATAGGGGTACAACCGAAAAAGATTTTTTTTTTTTTTTTTTCCGTGGTGTCCCGGATTGGTCACCACAACGGCTTGTTTTTAGTCTCTAGCAACAAGTCAATCTTGGAGAAATGATGGACCCCACCTGGGTCCCCTTCATCCTGTTTTCCCCGCACTCCGCCTCTGCCAACCTTGGCCAAAAGCCTTGACTTTGCCTCCCCGCTTTGCCATGCTGGACCGCCAAATAAGGAGGACTTTGTGGATCCTGCTGACTGGCAAGCAGATCTCTGCTTCTGGGCCAACCAAGTCCGTGTACATCAAGGCGCAACCAACCCACAAGTCAAGGAACTCTTTGGAAAGCACCTGGCTCTTCCTCTGGCCCCCAGCCAGACTCCCGGTCCTCTGCTGCCTCCAGCAACTTCACTGTAACCGGCCCCGCAATCATCACCAGAGCCTGTGGGACACGTGTCAACTCCAGAATCCCTGGAACAGGTCATTATTTCCTCTTCTGAAGCTCCAAACCCAGCTCCACCTTGCGCAGCCACTCCAAAAATCCCAGACATCCCTACTTAAATGGCGCTAAGGGAGGAAGGCTTCGAGGACTTTGTGGCCAAGTCAGAAAATCTCCTGTGGTGGTTTCTTTCAGCTCTGGGTGCTAATGGAGCCAAATCCCAACGCAAACTCTTGGCGGCCTTCCTAGGGGTTATGGAGGCAGCCTGTCAGAAATGGTGGAGGTTATGGACTTGATTTAGGCAGATTGCCCCCTCCCCCTTTCCATTCTTTTCTTTCTTTGTCTTTACCAGCACAATTCTGTACCTTCTGAAGAAATAAAATTTTGGCACGCTATCCTTTGTTGAGTGAGTGGCCTCAGGCCTTAATTGAGAGTGAGAGTGAGTTGGAAATCTGCTCTTGCATGTGAGCCCCGCAAGCAACCTTGAGTCTGAGTAAGAGTGAGGAAAACAACTATCTCCACGTCCGCACGCAAGCCTGAGGGGAAACGCCCAGTGATAAAAGCCCCATATTGTCAACGCCTCTGGAAAGGAGCACCTAGAACGCTCCAGAAAAACTGCTACACAGTTCCCTTTACACTTTCTACAAAAGATAAACAGACAAGCCGCCAGCGCGCGCCCACAACCATCCAAGAGAGAGAGAGAGAGATCATAAGGGAAAAAAAAATTCTGGGGTGCCTAGTTATTCTGGCTGTGAGCCGGCTAGGACACCCCCTCACCAAGTCAAGCTTTTCCCGCAGTAACCCAACCATACTTCCACCCCATTACGCCCATTTGTAGATAAAGAAACAGAGAAACATACCTTGAGAAAAAAAGGAAAAGTAAAAGAAAAGGAAAGAAAGAGTTTTTTTTGCAGTGCTCCTCATCCTGCTTTCTGCTCCACCTTTTTTTTGTCCGCGGGACTCATCCTTGCTTATACGGACCTGGCATTGAGCCGTGCCCGCGCTCCTGGAACCCTTCTTTGTCCCACCTCATTCCTAGCTGCTGTCCCAGTGGCTTGAAACCTTCCTCTCCGCCAGGAGAGAGAGACCCGCATGGCCTTATCCAATCACACACAGGTTGTGTCCACAGGCCTTTTTCCCAAACTTCCGTCCAGGCGCGCCTTCTGTTTCCAAAGCCCTTTCAACCCCAACTTCCTTCTTGCCAGTTATACCATTGATGCCCAGTCCCTTCCCATTTGCCACCTGAATCCCCACCGCACATGTCTGTTGCACCAATGTCAAAATCTTGGCTAGCAGTGATGGGGATGGGCCTGCCATTGGCCCACCCATTTGGCATTTCCTGCGCTCCATGTCCTTTGATTCCACATGCATCCTCTCTGCCATCAAAGGGGTCCAACTCCGGTTGAAATCCTCCAATTCCTGGCCCGTTCCTTCCACCACTGCTCCTATCCTCTCCACAAGACCAATCCGCCATTCATTGGTTTCCAAGTCGCGCGCAATATCCGCTCCCATCCCTTTCTCCGCAAGACTCACCTGCCGCCCATTGGTTCCCAAGCTGCACGGAATATCCACTTCCCATTCCCTTGTCCTTGCTTGATTGATAGCAATGGGCTGATCCAACTCCTCCAAGACCCGCTTTCCCAACATGTATCCTGTCTCCTCTGGGGAAACCAATCCCGCATTTGAATCCATTGTCTGGTTCTTCTTTCCCAACTGCCAATAGCGGCTATTCTCACCATAAATGCACACCTGGGGCGCGGGCGCGCTAGGGAGCTGAAGGCACTTCAAATAGATTCCAAGATCCCTTGCAAACTCTACCAGTTAAATAACCAAAGGGATGGTTGTTGGCGGTGGGGCTGGAGCACACGCTGCCTTGTAATCCAATCCCACTGGCAACAGGACCCCACCGCAAGTGCCTACCTTGTAATCCAATTTGGCTTGCAACCAGACCCCGCGGCGCGCGCCTGCCTCAAAATCCAATTCCGCTTGCAAATGGACCCCCCCTGCATGCCTGCCTCCACCATGGATTGTTTAAAATTGCCTTCCTGGAAAGAAAGCTTGCGCTTCCCCCATCTTGAAAGCATGTCCCCCTTCAGGTTTGGCCCATCAAGGTTTTTGCAGCCTTCCATCTCTTCCACATCCCAAAGCTCTTCCTTGTCCATGATGAACAGGAAAACATGGTGCTCCTCATCTGAATCCAATTTGTCTTTGGATTCTGCAATCACTTCATATTGTGAGATGAATTGCTCCAAATATGCAGTGTTGAATTAAAGGTGAGGGCAATCCTTTGGGTCAATTAGGAGATGGCTGGAGGAGGAAGAAGAGGGAGAAGAAACTTCTGGTAGAATCTTGAGTCCCTTCAAGAGACTTGAGATGAAAGAAGTTCCCGGACAGACCCCCAGATGTGGAAAGTAGGAGGGTGATACTCCCCTAGTTGTCCTCAAGTTCTGGAAGAAATGGTCTCAGCTTCTGTAAGTTTAAGGATGCACCTTTATTTCTAAGAAAGAGAGAGAGAGAGAGATTAAAAAAGAGATAATGAATTCCTGTCCTTTCCTTTCCTTTTCCACATCCATCCATCCATTCAATCCCCTTCCTTTTCCTTTCCTGCACCAAGGATCCAATGATAAGAGCTGGGGTTGAGAGCATGAAATTTATGCCCATACTCTCAAACATAACCTAAGTAAAAGCTCAATGACAGCCCAACAATAATGTAAAATAAACCCTAGACCCAGAACCCTAGCCTAACCCTAATCCGTTCCCTGCCCGCTTGCCATTACTTACAACCAGCTTGTCCTTCTCATGACGGGGCCCTCTGCTGCGCCCTCCTTGGAGCCCCCTGCTTGTCTGTATCCTCCAAGCGCTCTGCATGATTTCCTGCCCCACAGGTTGGCCCGCGCCTATAGCCCTGGTAACCCCGCCCTAACTCCCCAAACTAGCTTGCTGAAAACCTGGTCAAGCCAGCTCCATTTGTGTGTCTGTAACATCTAAGCGGGTCGCAGCCCGCCACATCCAATCAAGCCTGACCCAGCCAGGTATGCCAAGCCCCACGGTGCCTACTGCTGAGCCCGCTACAGCTGCTCCTGAGACCACACACATCTGAGTGCTGAGCCTGACCTATCAAATGCTGAGCGTGCCAACCACAGCATGGTTCCCCCTCCAAAGCTATATAAAAACACCACACTGCAAACCTGGTTGGTCTGGATCCATTCTTGGGTCTCCAATGTTGGAGCGGACCACAACCCACCACACCCAGTTAAGCCCAACCCGCGCCCAGTATGCTGAGCCTGACCTAACAAAGGCTGAGCATGCTGACTGGGGCACAGTTCCCAATCCAAGGCTATATAATGACACCACATCCCCCCAACTTGAGTTCTGTCCCCAGAGGTCTTCCAACCGTTACCTCAACCATACCCACCCATACCCATTACACCGCTCCATAGAGAAGAAAACAGATAATAAAGAGAAGTAGACCCAGACCAGAGAAAGAAAGAACAGAAAAGTTTTTTTTTTCAGCCCTCCTTGTCCTGCTTTTGGCTCCACCTTTTTTCTTTGCTGCAGGCACCAGGAAAAATCAGGCATCTCTGGCGGACCAGAGACTTCACTTCACCATAATGGTTTCCCCAATTGCTTCACAGTTTATAATCAATTTCCAGAGGAAATCACCATGATTTCTGTTTTTTTTTTCTGGTAGAGTTCACAAAGATGGAAACACAGTTGATCCATGATTGCTTCTGAGACTCCTCTTAAATTCTCCAAAAGTGACCAATGAATTCTCATTTGATTCTTCAAATTTTCCACTGTGTCTCTAATTGGTTTTTGCAGGACTTATCAAAAGTGTCTTTTGCTTTTCCATTACTTTTCCCCCATGAATCCCCTTGATTTCTCCCTAGTTTCAATTTGATTTTCCTCAGATTAATCTTTGATCTCTTTTAGAGCTGTATGATTTTCAAATAATTTAACCCCATTTGATCACTTCCAAGTATTTACTTCTTCAATTCACCTTTTTTCCTCCTATGGTGTATCAACCAAGTTTGGTCAGGTGGTCAACTGGGTGGCTTTTTTTTAAGCCACTGTTGGCAGGTTCTCAAATTTTAATGGCAGTTAATCAACTGTTGCTTGTCAGGTGGTCACCCAATGGGGGTGTTCCATCAACTGGGGCATGGCGGCTTTCAACTTAAGCTTCCAAGAGTTTGGCATTTACAGGAGGCCATCCTATTGGTCATGCCGGTCATGAGGATCACAACTGCAGCTAAATTGCTTTTTGATGCTTTCAGTTGATCAATAACTAGGTCAGGTTGATGACCCAACAAGATTGGGCTCCCTTTACTTTTTCCCCATGAACCCACTTTGTCAGGTGGTAAACTCCAGCTTTTCACATGACCAGCAGGATTTTACCACCCATCCAGGCTCAGTGGATACACCATATTTGATTCATTAATTGTCAAAAAAATCACCTACCATTTAATATGGTCCAGAAACAGGAAAGTGATGGTTGTAATGGATCATTTAATATTAAAGAAAAAATAGGTGAAATGAAAGTTTTCTTGAATAAGGATAATGTGAAAAAGCTGAAATTATCTCCCATGACCATTTTTGAAAATAATGTTTTAGCTTCTGCATACTGCTTTCCAAAAATTCAGTAATCAAAAGCTGTTTGATTTCCAAAAAAATCACCATGCATTTATTCCAAAAAAAATTGAAAATACACATTTTTAAAAGGATACTTTCACCATTTTTGGCTGGCAAATCAGCCGGAATTTAAGGTACAAATAGATGAGGTTTTTGCTTCCATTACAATAAATAATTTCCTCCACCAAACAATGGCAAGAAGCAGCTTTATTTCAGCAAGAATCTGAGTGATTGTCAAGTAGATTTTTTGAATGGGCTAAGATTTAGAATGCTCAAAAAAATTGAAGAGCTTGACCGTGTTCATGATAGAAGAACTGAAATTAAACAGATCTTGGATGATGATAGATTCCTTCAAACTTGAGAGCATCAATGGAATGCTTGGATTTTTCACGCAGTTTCCATGGGCATGAATGAAACCCAAATCCCTAAGGGTGAGTTTGGACCCACAAAAACCATCATGAAGCCTCATTTTGGAAATAAAGTTAGCGTCACGTTTTATTTTGCGCAAAATCAAACATGACGCAACCTTATTTGGTAACATCATGTATTTGGTGTCCACAAGCAACATGATAGCCTTGAGGGGAGATGTCTTTGGCTTTCACCAGTGACAGGGGAGATGTCAAGGGCAAAAGTGGGGGATAAGTCAATAGTTAGCGCATAGAGGGAGGAGAGGATGTGTCTATGTATTTACATGATGCTAACATCTTAGTCCGGACCAAAATTTTCTGTTGTGTCCAATTTTGGCCTATGGGAGACCTCAAACCTTGAGAAGCATCAACTACGGTCATTTGGGCTAAAGTTCACTAGTGGACGCCAAACACCAACCATGAAAAGCTACCCAACCATCATATGCCTTAATAAATATCCAGGATTTTCATGATGGTACATGACAGTTCATGTGGGTCCAAACGCACCCTAACTTTTACAAACTCTGGACCAAGCATTGTAAGGGCCCCTTTGGCAGATGACTTGTAACTGTAACTTCTGGTTACAAGTTAAAAATCTCCCCATGAGTGGATTTGTAACTGTAAGTACCTGCTCATATCAGGGCCCTGCAGCCAAACAGATTGGGCCTGTGAGCTCTCATTTTTAGGGCATAAACATCTAGTTAAAGCAAGTTAAAAGGGGAAGAGCTTGTAACTTTCTGTAACCTTTTTTTGCGGAGGGCAGCATGGGAGTTTAACTTTGTAACTTCAATTTGGCAGGGGGGGATCTGTTACAGTTACAGATATGGTGCATCCACTGAGTTTTGTTGGCTCATTGACTCGGTGGGTTTTTTTTTCAAACCACAGTTGGCAGGTGCTCAAATCTGTGTGGCGTTTAGTCAACCAACCCTTGTCAGGTGGTCAACTAACGGAGGTGTGTCATCAACTTGGCCGTAGCGGCTTTCAACTGAAGCAACCAAGAGTCTGGCATTGACTTGAGGCCACCCTGTTGGTTTTAACAGTCATGAGGAGCACAGCAGCAGAAAAAATACATCTTGTTGCCCTGAGTTGATCAGAAACTTTCTCAAGTTGATGACACAAAAAGATGGGGCCCCCTTGGCTACTGCCCCATCAATTTATTTGGTCCAACCATCAACCATGTCTTGTCACATGACCAGGGGGAGTTGACCACCTGACCAAAATCACTGGATACACTATACATCATGCAGCTGAACAGAACCTAAATGGCTTGGAATAGGTCAGTGCTATGTTCATGTGTGATCATATTTCTAAGTCAGATAATGACTTGTAATCTTGGCAGGTCCACCAATCAAGAAGGAATGCTCTTTGAAACAAATGATTCATTTTTACAAGGATGGAATATGCCATGCCAAAGCTTTGGTGCTGAATTTCTCAAACATGATACATTTTTGGAATATTGGTCTTTTAAAGAATCCCAGAGTGATGTAGGAGGAAGTAAATTTGTCTGAAGGATGATATGCTCTTGTATTTAGGATATCAAAACTAAAACATGAAAGGTGCACAGGGATGATATTGATATGCTTTGATTGCTTTGTGATTGAATCTGAGAACAACAAAATCACTACTTTCAATTGAGAATATTTGAGAAATATTATGTGGAATTTTATGTAGAGTGTCTTACCAGAGAGTGTGACGTTTTCTCTCTCTATGATTGGATTTTTCTGATCAAATGAGTATTGGGTATAGAAGGAGGAATCAAATGATTTGCATCCAATTTTCAATGATAAAAACAATCAAGACACATGCAAACCTTTTGAGGATATCTAATTTTTTCATTTTAATTGAATTATGAGTCATATTGCTGATATTTTCAAGCAGTCCATATGGCTGATATTGTCAAGCTGAGAAGCAAGAAGGATATCTTAACTGATGACTTGAGTATTGGTAAGTGAATCCAAGCGCATGAGCACTCCAAAGGTTATCTCAGGTATTCAGGGGGAATATAAAATCCCCAGGCTTCACACCAATATGTTCACTTTCCCAAAACATTCATCCATTTATCCCCTGATCATGAACCAAGTGAAAGAGTACTGATCCTGAACAAAGTGAAAAGATGAAACATGTTGTTGATTTTCAGTAAAACTTCAATTGAACAGTTATTGATATATATAGATGCTTTAAACAGGTACTCACCCAGTGCATCATGAAAATCACCAGTGATCTCCCCCTACAGCAGATTAGTTTGTGTTTATTTGACTGATGGATTGATGCGTTTGTTTTTATTATTCTTAAACCCCTGTGTATTTCTGAAGATGATCCTGAGAACAATCAATATGTTGAGGAAGATGATTTGGTCACTCCTACTCAAGCTTTGATTGCTGTTGGAAATTCTTTTCAAAAACCAGGTAATGTTGTGTATCCATCATAGGAAGTTGGATTTGTGTGAATGGATGAAATACCAACCATTTTTTTACTTAATTAATTTATTTTGTCTTGGATGAACAGCAGAACCAACCCCAGGTGATCAGATTCAGCACAGTCAAAATGATGAAGAAAGCCTGGGTCCAAGAATGGGGCAACATTCGCCGCATGACAATATTCAATCTGAAAATACTGGTGAGTGAAGGGTTGATACTCTGTATGTTTAATTTTGTTCATTTATTAATTTGGGGTGATTTAACACAAACTGGTATGTAGTGTGGGGATACGTCTTCATAAATATGAACTTAGTCAATCATTATATATTAAACTTTATTTTTTTTCATAAAAGAAAAAGGAAAGAAAGGTTTAGTGAAAAAGAAAAATAAAAAGGATAAATGGGCATCTGCTAGACGCAGTGATAAGTCAGATTTCTCATGGTCTGAAAGTGCAAGCTCATTGGTCCAAAATATTTTGTCCAAAAGAGTTGAAAAACAACATGCATCTCCAACCATTTCTCATCAAGAAAAATGGGAGGGGTTTTACTGATATTAACTGATTACAATTTCTGAAGTCTTTTTTTTGCATCAGGAATTATCTCCCCCCCCCCATAGGAGAAAAAGTAATCACTTCATCAAAGGAATCCAACCCAGGTATTAGTTTTCATTTTTCAATTTTTTTTCTGACTCTTATTTATCTTGATTCATCAACCCTGTAGTCTTCCCACCTTCAATCAAATTGGAAAGTGTGGCATCTGGGGAAGTATCTTCACATGGGGAGAGGGCCAGTTTCAGTGCCAGGATTCATGCAGCTTTGCAACCACCTGAAGGTGAGAATCCTGGGTTATGGAGCATGAAGATGAGATTTCAGGAATTGCAGGGAGCTGCATATGAGAGATTGGATAGAAGGGTAGGCAGCCCCGGGGGAGGTCTGTTCTATTTTGATTCAATCAATTGATTTTTTTGGTGTTATTAATTCTTATTTACCTTTATTCATCAATCCTTTAGTCTCCCCACCTTCAATCAGATTGGCAAGTGGGGCCTCTGGGGGCAGATCTTCACATGGGGAGAGTGCCGGTGTCAGTGCCAGGATTCAAGCAGATTTGTAACCACCTGAAGGTGAGAATCCTGAGCTATGGAGGATGAAGATGAGATTTCAGGAATTGCAGGAGGCTGCATCTGAGAGATTGGATAGAAGGATAGACAGCCCACAGGGAGGTATGTTTTGTTTTGATTCAATCAATTGATTTTTTTGGTGGTATTAATTCTTATTTACCTTTATTCATCAATCCTGTAGTCTCCCCACCTTCAATCAGATTGGCAAGTGGGGCCTCTGGGGGCAGATCTTCACATGGGGAGAGTCCTGGTTTCAGTGCTAGGATTCAAGCAGATTTGCAACCACCTGAAGGTGAGAATCCTGAGCTATGGAGGATGAAGATGAGATTTCAAGAATTGCAGGAGGCTGCATCTGAGAGATCAGATAGAAGGATAGGCAGCCCACAGGGAGGTATGTTTTTTTTTTATTCAATCAATTTATTTTGTTGGTGATATTAATTTTTTTTATGAAGGATTCATTCAACCATCAGGAGCAATGAGAATTGATTTCACAAGGGAATCATCTCCAGGTAGCATGTGACATTCATTTATTTATTTATTCTTAATTGTTTCTGACATGTTCTATTGTATTTCAATTTTAGGAATGATTTTCCCATTGGGTGCCTCCCCAATGTTTTCCAAAGCAGCAAGTGTGGCCTCTGAAGTAATTTCTTCATGTGGGGAGAGTTCAAGCCTGGCCTCCAGGATAGAGGCTTCTTTACGTGTTCCAGGAAATCAGAATCCTGCCTTGTGGAGAATGAGAGATGAAATGGAAAAAATGGACAAGTCAGATTTCCTGTCTTCAGATGGTGAGATTGGAGCAGCATTTACAGGATCAGGTATCCCAGCTTCCCAGAAAGGAAAACAAAGAGGTGTGTTTCTTTTGTTTACTTTGAGATAACCATGAGCTTTGAATCATTCTTGTCATTTTTCATTTCATAATATGCAGAGATTTCAACATTTGTTGAATCTTCAAGCCGTATGTATCAAAACATTGGCCAAAGTTGATGTTGTTGAAACATGAGTTGATTTTTAATACAAACAGGGGCTGAAAATTTTTCTTCCCCCCAAAGAAACAATACTTTGAGGCAGGGTTCTTTGGAAATAAATTTGATGACTCCTTGTGAGCTGTTTTTTTGGTTGGAATTATTTTGTAAGATTTAACTGACTTACAATTTTCAAACAAGCACAAGTGTCAATAGAGCACAGTCAGAATCTTCTTGTGGTTAATGTCAATGATGAGGCATATGTGTCAGGATCTAATCTCATGGTAACACCAGGTAGGTTTTTGAAATGCTCAAAGTTTCAAAATTGTCACTGTCTATGATTTTGATGCTAATTGTTTATGAATAAGCTGGTAAAAAAGATTTGGAAAGGGGTATGATAGGAGGGCCTAGCATTCATCAATCAATTTTTGATTCCACTATGATGAATCCTGGTGCTCAACTTTAGCTCCACCTCCCAATATCACGCCAGATGGTAATCTATATTTGCAGCTAATTTTATCTGTGAGGAAAGATCTGATTTATTTTTTAATTTTGCAGAATTGAAAAGAAGATATTTGGATAGAATGGAGAAACTTGGCCGTAGAATTCCAGAGCAGGGGACTTTACAGCTCCAGGGAAGAAGGGGTCACTTATTTGGGAGTAATCTTAAAGGAGGCCAAAAATTTGAAGTAAATCCATTGGGATCCCAAAGGCCTCCAAATGCTCCATTTCACAGACACATGAAATCTTTACCAAACACTTCAGAATGGTTAGGAAGGCCACATGAAAAATCTGAAAAAGTAAGTTCACATGATGACATGGCAATAGAGGTAGTAGGTAAAAGAGTTTGGTATGACAAAGATGGCCAGCCAGTGTATAAAGAGATACATAAATCAAAGGGTAACTTAATTATATCTCCCACAATTTTGACTGGGGATTTGAGGATGAATATTTTCTTTTTCTATTTAGGCCCAGAGATGCACAAGAGGGTGTGAACATGTGATGATTACATAGGAGGAAATATTAATGCAGATGTGCCTTGGTCTGCAAGGCGTATAGAAGAAGATTGTGAGTGGAATACAGCTGAATTTTTATTATTTTTGGCTCAACTGATGCATTTTTGAGTTTTTTTTTTTTTACCCAAGCCATCGATTTTTACTCTCCAATTTTTCACAAGTTCAACTTTCAAGAGCACATGAAGTTGGCCTTATGAGGCAAATGCAGCATGTTGATAATAAAGGGGAGGGTGGCTCAAGTGTATTTGTCTTGGAAAGTAACTTCCAGGAAAAATTGAGCGCTTCTGCCTGGAATTCCAAGAATGTCATGGAGAGGTCTCAACAAAACCCAGAAGTGCAAGATACACCGGAGCCAACGTTGACCCAGGGTGGAATTGATACAAGTGGTTTGGAAGTGGTGAGATTGCAAGATTAGTTTTTGGGTTTTATTTTGGCATCAAATCTTCAGAGGCAAGACTGACATGTGACCCATTCTCCCAATCAAATAGGTTGTGGCAAGGGAACCTTCTAAATTGTTTGATTCAAGTGCTGTTTGTTTGATCTTGTCTACCCCACATCTGGAGGAAGTATGGGCTCATCCATATGTATCAACAAGGGCCTCCCCTTCTTTCCCCAAAGAACAACCAACCAGAGATGCAGATGTGCTGGGAAATTCAAATATTGAACCTATCTCACAAACTCAAGCCTCCCAAGCCTCTGGAATAGATTTATCACCTTAAAACCCTGTGGGGAATAATCCTGAACCAATAGATCCACACCTCCAACAATGCAATACTGCTCCAATTCCTCCCAAACCTACTTCAACAACCGCCATGAACGTGAATGCAGAAACTACTACAGCAGAAACCAATGTAGCAATGCATGGAATTTAACCTCCACCTCAATCCAATAATGCCCCTCAAAGCCCACCTTCAGGGCTTGGTGACACAACATACACTTCACAAAGGTTTCCATCTGGTTCCAATTGTGAGTTAAATCAAGTGAAATAAATACTAAAAACTGAATCATTGAACATTGGATGTAAATTCTATTTTATTTCCAGACCAACCAACTGCTGGAACTTCACATGGGAATAGTGGGTGGTGGCTCCTATCAATAATTGTTTCATTAATATAACTTCATTTTTTGGGATATTTTGACCAGTCATAAAATCAAGTCAAGCTGATCAGTTTGCTATTGAAATATGTGAGTGAATTATTTAAATTTTTCATCTGATGGAAATCAACTGAAAATTTCATATTTATTTAGCCATGGAAATAGAAAATGAGCCTGATAATGCTGGAGAAGGTGTTTAAGAATTTAAATTATCTAAACAAGATTAAATATTGACTAACTGGTTTGATAACCTCTTTATTCCAGTGGAAGACTATGCACGGGACTCACAAGCACAACAGCATGAAGGTCTCAGAGCCAGGGCCTCCCTATCTGCCTAGAGGAAAACTAACAAGGAGAGGCAGAAAGAGTTGAATGAACAACTCCCACCAGAGACTGATACCATGCGGACTGTGGTCCATGCTCATGCCAGATTCTTGCTTCAAATGAAGAATAGGGATGTCACCACACTGCAACAACCTCCCAGCAATGATGAGCGTGATTTGGAAGTCCAGCGTGGGAAGGGGATTGCATTTGATCAGAGAAATTCAACTGCACAAGCCTCACCTGAAAACCACACCCAATCAATAACCAGTTTCACCCAAACCCGGCTTCGAGAGCTTGGTCTGACTCAGTTTACTTTTGACTGGATGAGTGGATGGAAGCATCCTTTCAACCAAGTTATGGATGTCTTTTTCTTTTTTACACTGGATGTTGAACTTCATACTGGGGAGTAAAACAATTTTTCATGATCCCCTGATCATTCCAACCATGCAATTGTGTCTACACTGTTGGAAAAGTACTTTCTTCATTTACAGGGTGAGTGGAGATTGATCCAAAGGAGCAGGGAGGTTGCTGTTGAGGAACAAAAGGCAAAGCAAAGGACTTCCAAACTACTTAAAAGAGTAAGCCATTCAATCCCACACTGGTGGAAACTGAACTGACAATGTACAATTCAATTTTGTAGCTAGCAGAGAGGAGACAGAAATGGTGTGATGAGAACAATTATGTGGCCCTTGCAGCCCAGTTCAATGATCCTGCAGTGTGCTCCGATAAAGAAGAGGTGAATGAAAATGGTATAATCATTCACAGGAAGATGCAATTGGATTGGCGTTCAGAAAGGGCTTCCCAATTGATGGAATTCATTGACCATCAAATATTGATTGGAAGCCGGATTGGGAAGGCCAAAAGGCAACCCAAGTTTTTTGATAGGAAATCTTTAACCCAATTTGAGGTCAATCCAAGGATTCCAGCCAAATTATCTTGACAATTTTACAATGTAACTTGGCTCAACACACCACAGCTTGCAACAAGATCTGCTTTAAAAATACAAGATATTGAGGTTATTAGGAATGACGGGACACCTGCAGCCTGAATAAAAAATAAATCTTATCATAAATATTATTTTACATATTTTCATTCATTCCTTGAAATACACGTCATAAATGGTAAAAGAAAATTATTTATCCTCCTATAGTATCTGAAATATTTCTCTCCAATCTTTAGTTGTGATGATGGTTGATCTGAAAAAGAAAAAAAAGTTTGCTTGATAGTGGAGATTTCCTGACTGGTTGAATAATAGTGATTGTACTTGCTCTGTTAGTTGGCCCTTTATCTTTTGAACCTGAATCAACATTAGGATCAAATCAATACCATTTATGCTTAACAATTGCTTGTGAACGGGATCTCACCTTTTGAATATTCTCCTCAATGGTTTTTGGAGCAATCATGTAATGCACATGCACTGTTTTTGTCTGTCCCAATCTATGAAAACAATCTACAGCCTGAGCCTGGTTTGTGGGATTCCATAGTGGCTCCTAGTGGGGGTGGAGTATGAGCTAGGTTCAATATTTTTACAGAAATAATAGACCACATACCATGATGAAAACAATTTTTGCACATGTGATGTTGAGACCCACCCCTGCAGCTTGAATGGAGGCCAGTAGTATTTGGGTTGAGGTACTGCTGGCAAAATCTGCCAGGCACTTGTTTTGCTCTGTAGCTGTCATGGTGCCATCCAAGCAGAAATATTTGATCTTTTTATGACTCAAAGCAACTCAAAGCAATCTGAATTCTGAGAATTGAATATTTTTTGAAAAGCATGGTAAGCCTCTTTGTGAAAATTGAAGCTTATCTGGAGGAAGTCTTACAAATCAAGAAACCTTGTCCAACAAGAAAACACCACCGTCTTGCTTGGGCTATCCATTTTCTCCAATTCATCCATGATCATGTTGATTAGTTTTTCAATTTTTGAGCTCTCCAAACACAAAGCAGGTTGGACTCAATGTTGAATTATACCACGTTTTGATGAATTTGAATCTTCTTCTTTCACTTGTGTTTCAAAATTACCGGATGATGTGAGAACCAGATTTGGGTTGGCTAACAGGGGATGATCACAGATTTGACAGAGTTCCTGAATTCTAGTGAGGAATTCAGGATTATTGGCACCTTGATGGACATAGGACTCTTTCTTTTGGAGTGATTTGACAAAGATTTCCCTTTGATTATTGTAATATTCTTGTGCAGATGGTTTCAGGGGTGTGTAGATAATTTGATAGTTTGCACCTGGTAGACTATCAAGCTCATTCTCTTTGATTCTACTGAGAACTAGGTGACGCACGATGAGTTGGAGTGGTTTGAAGTTTCCAAGTTTGAGATGGGGTAGAAGCATTTTTACCCAATGGTTGTGAGATTCTTCAATATCCGTGCAGAGGAATGTCAGCAATGACATTAGGTCATTTAGATGGTTCTGGACTGGTGTCCCAGTGAGGCATAGGCCTCATTGAGCTCTAATTGCAAAGATTGCTTGAGTCCCCTTTCCATTGCTGTTGCGGATTCTGCTATCAAATGATAGATGATCAGTTTTAGGAATTACAGGTCATGGCAGTGATACTTACTGTGCCTCATCAAGGATTATCCTGAACCAACAGCAAGAGTAAATGAAAGCAGAAGAAAGGTTGGATTCCTTCTGTGCCTTCTCATGAGTAGATTCCATGAGAGGATAAGTTGTGATGATGATGGAGGCTGGGTTGAGGACATCTGGACTGAATTGATGCCTTGCACATCCATGGTAGATCAAGTAGTTGATGGTGTGAGGGCAACATGTTTTCTGGGTTTGTTTGCCAAGTTCTGTGTCAGGCGGGGTGGGCATATGATGAGAGTGGCATGATGAGGCACAAATGCTGGAGGGTTATCTTGGTGATGGTAAAAAGAGGTTGATTCAGGTATAGTCTGACAAATAAGGGAGATTGCTTGTAAAGATTTCCCAAGACCCATATCTCCGCCAGTATTGAGCCCAAAGCAGTTGGTGGAACAGATGTTGGATCAATTAGAGCCAAGCTTGAGCTGCTGATTTTGTTTTCCCAAATGTGCCAGGAATTCATGTTTGATTTATACCACAAGGCCAGAGCAGAGGTAGAATGTGGTGATTCACAATCAAGCAAGAATGCAAGTCCTTGAACCTGGTGGGGGAAGAGTTTGGTGGTGACTATTTTTGGATTGCGGAGGATTGGATTGAGATCAAATCCACTTGGTATTTCAAGTAGGTTTGGATCATAGTAAGTGTTTTCAAGAAGTGTTGGCATTTTTAGCCTTTGGGATGGTAGGTTGGCCAGTGGGGAGCCCTGGTGTTTTGAAGGGTTATACTTAGGGGGTCTTTGGATTATTATATGAGCACCAAGAAGCTTATCAAGTATGTCCAATATATGTTTTTCATGACAGAATAGAAGGAGAGCAAGTTTAAATGTGGTAATTGTGGAAAAACCAACATGGAGAATGGTTTCCACAAAGAGAATTGGATGAGGAAGTTCCTTCATCATTGCCTGCCAATCACCACCTGGTCCATAGCCTGTGGCCTGGGTAAGGAGGGGTAAAATTAATGAGTCAATTGGAGGGGAAAGGACTCCTACAGCAAAAGGAAGATCTGGTATGTAGACATTTAGCTTATTATCCCTGGGCTATAACCATGCCCAATATTCTCCTTCACTATGTAGCAGTTTTGGGAGAGCTGAGGTATCTATTTCAGCAAGAGGAACCTCAACAAGGCCAACGCAGAATGGGGTATGATTAGTCAACTGCATTGTGAGTATGGGGGTTTCTGGAGGAATAACACAGGTGATGTGTTGCCAAGGAAGGAGGATGGTACTAGTGTGGGAATTCTGCCAGAATTTGAAATAGGGCAGGTATTTTAATGAAAATCATGTGAAACATTTGTGTACAAGTGGTGGGACAGGTGTAAAGATTATAAATATATGCATAGAGGGTATTATTTAAAATATATTCATTTCATCTATGGGGGAATAACACTGCTTGTGATGTCCAGTTTCTGGAAAGCGGGCATCGGGTTGGAGCCATGTTATTCCCCTGTAGAGAACATCAAAACCATGCTACCTCCAAGCCACATTATGCTGCTTCATTGTCCTTCTTCACCCCATGCTTTCAATCTGTATAGCCAGTTAAATTTATGGATGTTGATGTGCGGTTTGCGGAAACCGGACATTAACCTTTGGGGTATTTCATGCTCTACAGGGGCATAACCCTGCTCATGATGTCCCATTTCCGGAATCCGGGCATCACCTTGGAGCAGTGTTATGCCCCCATAGAGCATGTAAAGACCAGTAAGATTCATTCCACTTGGGATTATGTGTGTTCTTTCATGCTCTACAGGGGCATAACACTGCTTGTGATGTCCGGTTTCACAAAACAGGGCATCACCTTGGAGCAGTGTTATGCCCCCGTAGAGCATGTAAAAACCATTAAGACTCATTTCACTTGGGATTATGTGGGTTCTTTCATGCTCTACAGGGGCATAACACTGCTTGTGATGTCCGGTTTCCGGAAACCCAACATCACCTTGAAGCATTTTTATGCCCCCATAGAACATGTAAAAACCAGTAAGAGGATTATGTGGGTTCTTTCATGCTCTACAGGGGCATAACACTGCTTGTGATGTCCTGTTTCCAGAAACCAGGCATCACCTTGGAGCAGTGTTATGCCCCGTAGAGCATGTAAAAACCAGTAAGACTCATTTCACTTGGGATTATGTGGGTTCTTTCATGCTCTACTGGGGCATAACACTGCTTGTGATGTCCGGTTTCTGGAACCCGGACATCACCTTGGAGCGGTGTTATGCCCCCTTAGAGCATGTAAAAACCAGTAAGATTCATTTCACTTGGGATTATGTGGGTTCTTTCATGCTCTACAGGGGCATAACACTGCTTGTGATGTCCGGTTTCTGGAAACTGGGCATCACCTTGGAGAAGTGTTATGCCCCCATAGAGCATGTAAAAACCAGTAAGACTCATTTCACTCAGGATTATGTGGGTTCTTTCATGCTCTACAGGGGCATAACACTGCTTGTGATTTCCAGTTTCTGGTAACCGGGCATCACCTTGGAGAAGTGTTATGCCCCATAGAGCATGTAAAAACCAGTAAGACTCATTTCACTTGGGATTATGTGGGTTCTTTCATGCTCTACGGGGGCATAACCCTGCTCATGATGTCCGGTTTCCGGAAACCGGGCATCACCTTGGAGCAGTGTTAAGCCCCCATAGGGCATGTAAAAACCAGTGAGACTCATTTCACTTGGGATTATGTGGGTTCTTTCATGCTCTACGGGGGCATAACACTGCTTGTGATGTCCGGTTTCCGAAAACCCAACATCACCTTGGAGAGGTTTTATGCCCCTGTAGAGCATGAAAGAACCCACATAATCCTCTTACTGGTTTTTACATGCTCTACGGGGGCATAACACCGCTTCAAGGTGATGTCCGGTTTCTGGAAACGGGACATCACAAGCAATGTTGTGCCCCTGTAGAGCATGAAAGAACCCACATAATCCCAAGTGAAATGAATCTTACTGGTTTTTACATGCTCTACGGGGGCATAACACTGCTCCAAGGTGATGTCTGGTTACCGGAAACTGGACATCACAAGCAGTGTTATGCCCCCGTAGAGCATGAAATACCCCAAAGGTTGAAGTCTGGTTTCCAGAAACTGGAAACAACATCCATACCCCATATATTGGAGTATTATACATCTCATCAGGGATATATCATCTATCCATCATCTGAGTGAATTAATAATCCGTTGTGGAGACCAAATTGGTACACCTCTTTATATATATATATATTCTGATCTGGAACTGGTGGCCTATAATTTGCCATTCCTCCAACTCTCTCTTGTCCTAACGGTCTAAGAATGATAGCCCCTGTGGTGCCCAAGCCCCTGGGTCTTGTATTCAACTTCACCTCTTCTCACTCTCTAGAATTCCCAATATTCAATGCAAGTCCTCACCTCTTTCAATCTTTTGATCTTGTTTTTATAAGTTGCTTTGTCAATGATCATCATCCATCCTACAAGGATGATGGCAGTAATTGTAACCAGGCCATCAATCATCCCCTCCCATGGCTTAGATGCCAACACTATTGAATTGTCAGAAAGCTCAATCCCCATCCAAGGATGACAATGACAACAATTGTCATTGACTGATCCATCAACTCATTGCCCACCAATCTTAATCTAAGACTTAGATCGTTGCCGTCTTATTTACTTTTCAGGGGTCACCAAAAATTTACAAGCATCCTCCCTGAAGTCACAAACATCCCGCTCCCATGACCATCCTTCAATCCCACAACCATTGCTTGTCAGCCCAAGCAAGGAGGACAATGACAACAATCGTCATCCATCAACCCATCATTTCCTCTTGCTCATCTCGCGCGGTTGCCTGGCGGCTGCCGCAAACCCCAACCGTCCTCAACCATTGATCATCCTACCTCCATCTCCAGTCCTCATTGGCTCCTTCCTTCCCACCACCAAAGTCCCATGCCCAATCCCGCGGCCATCGCAACCTTGGCGTACGCCCGTGCTCCGCCTCCCATCGACCGTTTTTTCCCTGGATCAATCACCTCCTGTCCGATCGCACCCCTTTCCGTCTTTGGATGGGGGTGCGAAAAGAGGTTTCCTTCGTCCACCCGCGATCATCCGCGGGCGGTCTCAGTTTTACCTATCGCCGCCCCTTCCATCTTCGGGATGGGGTGGGTGATCTCTTGGTTGTTGCGCGCGCCCGCCCGCGGATGGACGACCGATTCCTGTCCAATTGCACCCCTTTGCGTCTTCGGATGGGGGTGCAAAAACAGGTTTCCTTTGTCCGCCCGCAATCATCCGCGGGCCATAATTCATTTCATGGCTTCCTTGTAATAACTACATCTACCGATCAATTGATATAATATGTACTGACCTGCGGTTCGGTTTCAGAGATACTTAGCGTATTGTATTGGTTTTCTGAGTAGTAGAGGGTAGTACCGGTACTACCGACTTCCCCAATCACTTGGGTCCATCTCTTGGTCTCACTCACTCGCTCCCTTCTCAGCCACACCAAAAGGGAGTGGGGGGATGTTCCTGCTACCCTAGCTGCCTTGGTTTGGGTCATGAATCCCTTTGATGATCGCGAGTAACAACTGCAAGGATCTCATCCAATTAGTCACTCTATATCCTTCATCATCTTCCTTTGCTTGTTCTTTTTTTTCCCTCAAAGCCCTATCAGAAAACTTGATCTCACTTGTGGGGTTGGAGTATCGCCAACAACAATCTCCCGGACCTGGACAATGTTTTCATGACAAGCCATCATCAATGTATGGATTTTGCAGAGACGCGGACGGACGACCAATTGGCCCTGGCCTGTCCGATTGCACCCCTTTCTGTCTTCAGATGGGGGTGCCAAAAGGGATTTCCTTCGTCCGCCCGCGATCATCCGCGGGCGGTCTCAGTTTTACCTATCGCCACCCCTTCCATCTTTGGGATGGGGTGGGTGATCTCTTGGTTGTCGCGCGCGCCCGTCCGCGGACGGACGCAAGGAACGGCAGGGTGAGTGTTGCGCTCACCCCAGCCGCGGGAAAATGTCAGAAATTATTTTTTTTCCGATCCCTTGTAATTAGTATTTAGGGCCTCTTGCCCATATAAGGAGGGGCTCTCCCCGGCCTTTTTGCCCCATACATCAGAGTATTGTATACATCCTATCTATCATCATCATCCAGGGGTATCCTTTCCCTGATCCATTTGAGCAATTCATAATCTTTAACCTCAGAATATCTTTTGATTGCCCCTTGATCCTTGAGCCTCCATACTCAAACCCTTGATCTGTCCCTCTGTGGGCATTATCACCAACCAATAGCCTTGCTGGTTGAAGAAGAATTCATTTGGTTGAATTCTTAAGTGTGTTAAACCACTCCTGATCCCTTTTTCCAACCATACTGGTCCTGATTGTTCTTTGATTACCTTTCCATAGCCAGCCACGTTTGGCTGAGAGGTTTTATTAAGCTTGAGACCTGGAGTTTTAGACCTCCCTTATTTCTTTGAAGTTACATTTTGCCATGCTACTCTTGAGTCCCTTGAAAAGTGTTGGGTTATTCTTGTTTGAATATGTTATTGCTTGCTTCTAGAGCTTCATAAACAAATTTCTTTGTTTTGTACAGCCACCCACAGTTATCTGGTACCCTTCAAGCACTTGATTGCGGAGAGTTAGGCAGGTTCATTGAGAACCTGGAGGTTGGTTGGGATTGAGTTGATCTTTCCTAATCAGCTGCTGACAACCAGAGTTATTAGCTTGTGGGCGTTTTTATTTACAACTGCCTTGTTCTATTGAACTCTGAACAAACTCTAACATATTCTGTTCAAGTATTTTCCCACACCATCTTTCCCAATGGATTGTCCAGGTTTTTGCCCCTCCTCTTGCATCTTCCATCTGAGAATGTTTGTTGATACCTCTCAATATTTTCACACAGGCCCCAGGAAAAAGGTTTTTTGTTCTTCCATTTTCATCTCTTATCCTTTCCCAGGGGATAATTTTCTGGGGAGAAGTTTACTCAGGGAGTTTATCCAGGACGGGTGCCCTGTATTGCTTCTCTGTTGAGGACCTGGCCTGAATGTTGCGCAAGCACTTTGTGGTTCACATCATTATCCCCTTGGATGATCTTTCATTTCTCTCTTATGTCCATTGGATGGGATGCCTGTTGGAGGGAGGGTTTACGCAGGGAGTTTATCCAGGATGGGAGCCCTGTATTGCCTTCCTGATGATGACCAGCCTGAATGTCACAAAAGCACTTCATGGTTCACCATGTCATCCCATACTTGGATTCAAGATGATTGTTTTTCCTGTGGATTTGAGAGACGTGGAATCTGCTCCAAGGAGGCCCAAGAAGCACATAGGCAGGCCAAGAAAGCTAGTGGAACAAGTGGCTCTTGCAAACCAATCTCAACATCCATAGTCAACATACCCACTCTTCCTGTCCTTCCTCCACATCCAACTCAGAGCCAACATGTTCTCACCTGTACTTCCACCAGTCAGGATTGTGGTTTCAGCTCTGAAACTCAGAAGAAGAAAATGGAGGTAGTGACCAATATCACTCACTGCCCTGCCCTCAGTCTCTCCATCAGCCAACCTGATGACTTTACGATGATCAGATTTCCAGATGTGCACTCAATTGCAAACACAACCAGGTTCCTTGAGCAGTTCAAACACCATATCAACCCAGGCCCTTCAGTGGTTGTCCTCACCAACCACAAGCGTGAACTTGGCTTGGTTTACAAATTCACCAAGTGGTTGGACATGTCATGCACAGAATATGATGAAATCAGACTCTTGACCACAACCATTGTCCAACTTGGATCTTTCTATGGAAATCAAAAAAATGCCTCTTTTCTTGGTGGTATCATGAAAGCACTTGGTTGGTGAAAAGGGTATGATAAAGTGGAAAAATTTGGCAAGCAATTCTATTACTTAATTCTTTGATTACAAGTGATACTAATTGAAATTTGATTATTTTTATTAGGAATATATAAGCCTTTTACATCAAAGACTCTTACACCAGAAAGATACAAACAGTGGAAGGCGCTCCTGGACAAGATGCCTGTTTTTCCACAAATCATCTCCAAAAGATACAAAGCATTGGCCCCTGGACTCTTTTCACATGCAATCAAGCAGATGAAACAGGCCAACGTTCCTGGTTTTGGTTCCCAAGAATATGGTGACCCCCAGGACACTGAGCCTTTTTCTGGCAACATCACCACCACCTGGAGGGAGTTTTACAATCAAGCTCATATTGATGATGATGTCAATGCTATCACCTATGGTGGCTTTTGTGGTATCCATGAGGCAACTGGTGAACCAGCTCACTTCAGTCAAGGCTTTGACATCAAACAAGGCCAGTTTGTTCTTCCAGGTATTTCTACGTTCATTGAGTTTGACAAACATGATGGATGGATCAATCCCTTCTGGGCGTCCAACCTATTATTCAGCCAAATTTTTCAATCCAATTGACAAGCAGGAAGTCCATTCACCAGACTTGGTATTCCTGTGCAAATTGCTCAGAGACTTTACAATGGGTGTTTGGCTGCAATGCAAGAGGATGAGGTGATCACTGGTGGATCATCTGCACGCAATGAAGACCTAAAAAGTCACTTATCACATTGTGTGTAATTAAATTGATCTGCTGACTACATTTCCTGCTTCATACTATATCTGGTCTCTGTACTCTTTATTCTGTTTATTCATGTTTTGTATGCAATTTACACCTGCCACCATCAAAACATGAATATACTCTAATAGAAATTGTTGCATGCTATTCAAAGCCCTGTCATCAGTTCTCTCATCACATGTTTCCATATCAAATACAGTTTTGCTACAATTCCTCATCATATATTGCTGTGTAGAAATACAATGGCTTGATTGCTGTTGGGGTACTCTTATGATCCCCCAGCACCATTATATAAAGAGAATCTTTCCCTGCCCTTGTCCCCACTCATCCATCCACTCAATTGTTCCTCACTACACCACCGTTTCATCCCCAGCCTCTACATCCTACTTTCCATTCTTATCATACTCATTTAAAATTATATACCTGATCATGGTTACAACTCAATCTTCTTGCCATTCCCTTAGGAATGATACTCCTGCACCCCTTTCATCAACAGAAAATACAACCACCTGTGCCAATACCCAAACTTTACCTGATAGCACAGGGCCTGCAGCAATGGATGCCCCCCCCCTAGATCAAACCTGTCTTAACCTCCTGCTTGGAACAAAGTTGTTGGTGATAAAGACAATGCAGTGGAACCAATTCCACCCCCTCCTCTATCTGAGACTGGTGGATTCTTCAACAATTCAGAATTTTCCCTCATATGACACCAGGAATTCCTCTCCAGTAACAAAAAAAAACATCAACAATTGGAAAAAATTGCAAATGACAAAACAGCCACCCACTCTCTTTGTGATATTTCTCGTCAAGGAATTGAAGCCTGTGACAAATATGATGCCAGTAAGTCATTCCCACTAAATTTCTCTCTTGACCCCTGTTGACCATTGTGCTTTTTATCAGTTGTATCAAAGGGTGAAGAATTACTTGAAAAAGAAGAGGTCAGAATTGGTAGTGGCAACCTCCTCAAAAATAAATTTGCCTCTCACTCATCCTCCAACAGACCTGCCAAAAAACAGCATGTATTTGTTTCAGAAAGTGATGAGGAAGAAGATGAAATCAACATGTCTGCGCCACACAATACAGAAAAAACAGATGATTCTGCTGCAGTCCCCAACAATGAAACTGGAACCAATCCAGCTGGGGAGAAAACCTCACAAACACCTGCTGAATCAACTCAAAATCTGAAGCTCACTCAAAGCATCCAAAACCCAGCTCCTGGTAGGGAACATCTATTTATTTATTATTGATCAATAGCAAAACTAATGATGAAATTCTTTTTATTTTTTCCAAGATGTGATGCCTTGTCTCAAAAAGTATCATGCAGAGGCTCAGCCAATTCTCAAATTATTCTCTACCTCCCTCACCCTTTCAGCATATGAATTGGCAGTTTCATCCACAATTCATCTCTTTGAGGCTTGGTTGAGACACATCAAACCCTTGGAATCATACCCCTCAACTCTGAGCCAGTCCATCCGGTTTGAAACATGTGCCACTGGTTTGAACGAGTGGGTCAAGCAGTTGGAAAATAGTGGTAATTCAATATGAATGTTGATATGCATTTTTCCAGGGCTGAACTGGTTTTTTTTCTGCATTCAGATTTCAACCCATTCAAAGCTCAAGTCAATGAGCCGTATTACCCCCCAAAAGTCATCAACATCCTGTCCACACCAACTGATCTCCCAAAAAAGGGCACTTATTCCCTTGAGCATTTGATCCAATTACTTTCATTTCCTACTGAGCACTGCAAATGCAACTGGGCCCACATCTGGTTCCAGTCAATTTTGTTGGTTTCCCAGGAAGTCACTCCTGCCCCTGAATTTGAGAATCCAGTTGATCCAGAGGATGAAATTGCAGAGGAAATATTTAAAATTCAGTATTTCATCAATTGCATCAAATCTCGGCAAAGAAAACCAGCAATCACACAGTCTGGAGAAAACAATCCATCCAATATTCCTCCAATCGACTTCAAAGCAATAGATAATGTGGTAGATGGCATTCACTATATGCTCATAGCTTTCTCCATTCTTCGGGCAAAACATAAAATCAACAGGGCAACAACCAATATTGCTAAATACACTCCTGATTTTGCCAAACTTCCTCAACAATTCACCAAATGTCCTGCCTATCACCTTTTAGTAGCATATCTGGTTTCCCAAATACGTGGTTTCCTGCTTATTCCAGATGATCAGAAGAGGTTCAAAGTCGCCGATTCTCTCCACCTTATATCATTAATCTCTAAAATAAATCAGCTACAGCCAAAAGATATAACTGAAAAAATATGGAAAAGAACCAATTCATATGTTGTATCTCTGATTCAACAATCTTTCTTTGATGATAAATCCTTCTCTAGGCCTTGGAATTCACAATTTACTCTTGCAAAATTTCTTGTACTTGATTTCAGTGATTATTGGCTTCAATTGGTGAATACTGAAGAGAATTTTGTTTTTAGTGTTCCACGTAAAGCCCATGTTGGATCAATTACACTAAAAAAATATGTTTTATTCCTTCATGCTGGAAATGGAATTCAACAAAAAAAATTGATTATCCTCAATCAGCAATACACACCTAAAAATTCTACAAAAGTCTCACTCTTGGGGTAATGAATTCTGGAAAAAAAAAGCTATGTAAATAATTTTTCATGATAAGTAATGAAATGAAACATCTTATGATAAGACTTCAAATGTTTCATGATAAGCCTTGAAGTTTTTCATGATGATTGTCTATTGTTTCTTGATATGGAATTAACTGCTTCATGATAAGACATCAACTTCTTCATGATAAGCCATCAATTGTTTCATGATAAGTGAAGAAAATCTTTCTTCCAAGTTCCCAAAACATGTCCCATGGAATCAGTTTCACTGTTTCAAGATAAGCACTCAATTTGTTTTCATCTTAATAACCCAGGCGAGTCACTGAAACAAAAACATTGAACCTGATAACCCACGCAAGTCACTGAAACAAAAACATTGAACCTGCAACCTATTTCACCAGAGTTTTTTCATATAAAGAGACACTTTTCTCCCCCATCATCAATTCATGCACTCATCAAGAACTTGCACCAAAATGGCCCCCAAAAATATCCAACTTATTGTTTGCATGTGTGAAAATTGCTCCAGAAAAACTCATATGACTCCCAATGGGATAAAGCAAGGCATAGCATTTACCCCTTCTGGATATGCTAAGCATCAAAAATTCACCACAACTTTCCTTTCCACTCAAGTTTCTCCACCAGCAATAGCGGCTCCACAAGCACTGTCCCTAAAAACACCAAAAAACCATAGATATTCATTAGATAATTACAATGCAAAAATGGCCCAATCTCAAGATAATATCACTGCAATTTCACCTCCAGCTGGTGTTCCAATATTTGAAACTCAAGACTTTGTCCTATTACCCTGGATACAAAACCGAAACCATGTCATAATTCCAATGGTGATCACAGCCATCATGAATGTGCATCATCAAATCAGTACAGAGGCATCAAGGTTCCTGCTTTGTGCTTTCAATATTCAAAATAAAACAATTTTTCAAAATACTCTTCAAAACCATCAGGCCAATAACAGCTCAAAGATTCCCCTCAGCATTTTGACCATCTTCAAGCATCTCAAACTGGATGCTTCACTGGAGATATATTTCTGTTTTCCAGAGTGCTTCTACTTGGTTGACCAATTAAAACATGTCACAGACCCCAATATCAAATGCACACAACATTTAAAAATATTTGACCAGGGTCCACCTTGCTCATCCACCTTGGGAGCTATGAAGACTTCCATTAACTCCATGCCTAGCAGAAAAAATTTAAAAGAATCAAAATTCTCTGCAAGCAAACATTTCATTTACCAACCATTTCAACAATGGCTGGCAAGATTTTTGAACCGTCCAGGTATTGAGGAAGAACTGCTCAAACATCTCCAAAACAAACCCTCTGAGATAATGAAAGATATCTGGGATGGGATTTTTTGGAAAAGATTCAGGGGCCCAAATGAAACTTCCCCCTTTTTGTCAAAGCCTGGGAGCTTGGCATTCACCCTATATGTTGACTGGTTTAATTCTTTTGGAAATTCTAGTCGTCATGCCTCTCTTGGAACCATTGCAATGGTATGCCTGAATCTTCCACCTGAAATACGTCTGAAAGCAGAAAAAATTTATCTGGTAGGAATCATACCTGGCCCCAAAGAGTCTACTGGTCCTCAACTGAATCATATACTCACCCCCCTAGTCAGAGAACTTCAGAAACTTTGGAATGGTGTCCACTTCTCCAAGACCTATAATAATCCTTCAGGAGTTACAATCAGAGCGGCTATACTCACTGTCATAGCAGATTTTGTAGCAATGCGCAAGATCATAGGATTTACCAGTCATTCAGGAAAAAGGTTTTGCAACTTCTGTACCATTGAAAATTCTGAGATAAATGAGATTGAGCCTTTCAATTGGGCCCCAAGAAATTTATCAGAGCACAAAATTCAAGTAAATTCATGGTTACATGCAACTAAATCACACAGAGATCATCTCTTCAAAGAGAATGGTTTCCATGACTCAAGATTAGAAGAACTCCCGTATTGTGATGCCACAAAAATGGCCAACCTTGACATAATGCACAATATGATTCTTGGAGAATTGAAAGATCATGCTGTTAACAAATTAAAACTTGCAGAATCCTCCTGGAAAAAGATACAGAAAAAAACTCCAGACTCATCAGATGAGGGATCAAATGATGATGAAGATGAAAGTGGAGAAAATGAAGATCCCAGAAAAAAACAAATTGATTCTAGAGAATTGGGTTACTTGAAAAGAGATGCCCAGCAAGATATTCAAAATATACAAAAATCCATAGGCAAAGGGAGAGAACAACCTCTGGCTCTAACTCATGAAGAATTCATTGCAGAATCTTCTTTGTTCTCTGACTTAGATTATGTACCTGTCTCATTTTTGGATCCAGGCACCAGTGATATCCCTGAGCAAAGCCCTTCAATTTTGTCAAAATTCAAGCTTGATTCTGTTCTGCTGAAAAATCTTCAACAAGTCATCAAGATTACTCTAATCCCATCTGGTTGGACAAGAGTACCAAAAAACCTTGGAGCATCAATTCATGGAAGTTTCAAGGCTGCAGAGTGGTCTCACCATTATAAAGTCTAAATTCCCAATTTTATCATTGCCATGCAATCTGAAAAAGGTCCATTCCCAGAAGTAGTTGTTGAAAATACCTTCCATTTAGTGACCTGTTTTAACATTGCCACTAGTTGGAATACCAGCTCCCAAAATGGTTCTGATTTCACCAGGCACTGGGCAAAATATTTCCAACTTTGTAGGAAGCTATTTCCAGAGCAAAATCAAAAGCCAAATCATCATCTTGCATCCCATATCCCTGAGCTTTTACAAAGGTGGGGGCCTGGCCCCACATGTGCTACCTGGGCTTATGAGCGCTTGAATGGGCTATTTTCCAAGTTCAAGACCAACAATTCTTTGGGTGTGTGAATTCCTTTAAATCAAATATATACAGAATACAACAATGCTGAAAATGATTTACATTAAACTCAGATGAAGTACCACTTACTATAGTTCAAAGGTTCTGCAGAATTTCAAATTTAAAGTCCCTGATCAACTCACCAGGTGCACCACCACAGGTCAATCAGGTTTCAAGAATTCTTGAATCATCCACCAGGTCAAATTAAATCCCACAGCTAAATCCTGTCCATGCAAATCCAGAATCTTATTACAAATTCCTCAATTATTTAAGGAATTCCATCTCTTCTACAAATTGGCAAGATTTAAATCAAATCAATAGTGCCAATGAACCAAAAACTGTTACTCTCTCACCATGGTGGAACTATTGGAATCATCTCCATTGGAATAAAATGGCATTATCCACAACAGAATCAAATTATGGGAACAGTGCTGTGTCATATGATCTGGGTAAATTCTCCTTCTTGGGTCAGATAAAAACCATATTCAGTGTGGTGGATCCATATGGGAGCATACCAGGTTACTTCTTTGAAGTGAATCCATTTCATATTGACAGGAATTTTTTAGTTGATTGGAAGCATCTCAATGTTTACAAAGTTAAACACGGGATTGAACAACAAATCATTTCTTGTGATGCTGTTGATGGCCAGTGTGCATATTTCTCTCAAAATGGAATCATACTAGTCACAAAATTATATCTTCCTGAAAGTGAAATCTGAAAATTATGCAATATCTCAAGTGTTATGAATTGTTTCCATCTTTTTTATTTTAATTATTTTGGAGTGAATTGCAATTAAATTTATCAAGCATTACCTGTAGATAGAACAGAAATTTCATGAGGGAAGGAATTGTATGAATGATGAGGATAACTTTTGTTCAAAAATGCTCTTATTTCATTTCAGAAAATTATGAGGGATTATCCTGATAGGGGGAAAATGGATAATTGTGGGAAATCAGAAAGAAATCAGAGAGAAATCAGGGGGAAATCAGGGCCAAAAAAATTGGAAACCACGTGGAATCTGGGAGGAAGTAAAATAGAAACCTTGGAGAATACCATTTGAAATCATAGGTAAGACAGGAAGAAAAGAAGGAGAAAGCTTAGATATCAAAAGGTGAAACAGAATGGAATGAAATCAGAAACAAATGTGAATAATTGGATCAATTGTGAAGCAACTAATTGTAAACTGGGGGTAAGCTTTGTTTCCAAATGATGGAAACATTCAAGAAAACCATTGGATTTAACCATCTCACCAAAAGGATGTGATTTCCCTGGCTGACCAGATCCACCAGATTTTTCCTGGTGAGGGCTTGTCCTTGTGTTTACAGACCTGGAATTGTGCTGCACCTGCGTTCCTGAAATAATATCCCTTCTGTTTGTCCCCCCCATACCTAGCCGCTGTACTCAGTGGTTTGCAACCTTCCACTGTGGAATTCAGAAGGGGACTTCCCCTATAGCGGTTCCCAAGGTTTGAAGTTATTGATCCCTTGCGTCTGTAAACTCTGAGTGTGACTGTTCACCCTTTTACTGAGAGATAGAGAATTGAGAGTAAATATCCTTCCAAAACCTATGATGACCTAATGTGATCCTCTGTGATTGGATGTCTGACCATATACTCCCCCCATCCGGGTTGAGAGTGTGGTTTAAGTAACCTCCCCCTCAAACCTAACCTAAGTACAACCAGAAACAAGCAAGAATAATGAAATACAACCCCTAAGCACAGAACCCTAGCCCCAACCCTATCTTTCCCACCCCATAATCCACATCCCATACCCCATATCCATCTGTATTGCCCATCTGCCATTACCTCCACCTGGTTTTTCCTTCTCATGATGCTGCCCTTGCGCTGTGCCCAACTTGGAGCCCCAGGCATTTCTGTATCCGCTCAATGCACCATTCCAGATATCCAAGATATATCCGCGCATCTTGTGACACGCAATCCATCCAATCCAATCCAATCCATCCTGCGTCTCCAGATGCTGAGCCCAATTTGACTGCTGCTGATCCCGCAGAACAACTTGTTGGGGCAAAGCCGCAACCATGGCTGAGTGCGCAGAGCGCAGCCAATTCTGACTTGCTTTTATAAAAGACCACCACACCGCTCTGCCGGGAGAGATTTGCATGGCCTCATCCAATCTCACGTTGGTTTTGTCCACAGGCTTTTGTCCCAAACTTCCTTCCAGGCCCGCCTTCTTTTGTCAAAGCCCTTGAAAGCCCAGCCTCCTTCTCCCCAGCCATACTGTTGATACCCAATCCCTTCCCATTCCGCACCTGAAGCCCTGCCACACATGTCTGTTGCACCAATGCCATAATCTCCTCTAGCGGTGATAGTAACATGCCCGCCTTTGGCCCATTTATCCTGCATTCCCAGAGCTCCATTTCCTTCCATTACGCATGCATTCTCCCCGCCATTGAAGGGGTCCAACTTTGGTTGCAATCCTCCAACGCCTGGTCTTTTCCTTCCACCACCACTCCCCTCCTCTCTGCAAGACCCATGCACCGTTCATTGGTTCCCAAGCCATGTGCAATATCCGCTGCTTTATTCTGGTCTGCACAACCCATCCACCTTTCATTGGTTTCCAAAATGGGTGTAATATCTGATGCTCTCTTCTTCTCCGCAAGACTTGCCTGCCACCCATTGGTTCCCAAATTGTGCACAATGGGCCTTGGAGCAGCCAGCCGCAGTTGCTCCTCCACATCTGCTCCCATCCCATCCCCCACAGCTCCCCTTCCCTCCGCCACCATTGGTTCCGCTTCCCGTCCCCTTGTCCTTGCTTGCTTCATAGCAATGGGCTGATCCAACTCCGCCAAGACCCGGTTTCCCAACACGTATTCTTTCTCTGCTGGGGAAACCAATCTTGCATTTGAATTCATTGTCTGGTTCTTGCGTCCCAAACGCCAATAGCCATTATTGTCACCATACTGCACACCTGGGGCGGGGGTGCGCTAGGGAGCTGCAAAACCTCCTCCCCCCAAGGTTACAAACCACCCCAGTGCTGCAACATGTGGCTCATATAGATCTTAAGGTCCCTTGCCAACTCTGCAAGTTCACTAACCCAAGGGATGGTTGCCAGTGGTGGGGCTGGAGCACAAGCTGCCACTTAATCTGATTCTGCTTGCAACTGGACCCTGCCGTGGGGGCTTGCCTCTGCTGTGGCTTGTTCAAATTTTCCTTCCCAGAAACAAGGCTTTCACTTCCCCCATCTTTAAATCATGTCCCCCTTCAGGTTTGGCCAATCAAGGTTTTGGTAGCCTTCCATCTCTTCCACATCCCAAAGCTCTTCCTTGTCCATGATGAACAGGACAAAATGGTGCGCCTCATCTGAATCCAATGTGTCTTTGGATTCTGCAATCAGTTCATATTGTGAGATGAATTGCTCCACATCTGCAGTGTTGACTCAAAGGTGAGGGTAATCCTTTGGCTTGATGCGGAAAGGGAGGGAGGAGGAAGAAAAAGGAGAAGTGACTGCTGGTAGCATGCTGAGTACCTACGAGAGACTTAAGAGGAAAGATTTTCCCGGCCAGACCCCCAAATGTGGAAACAAGAGAGAGGAACTTCCCCAGCTGTCCCTAAGTTCTGGAATTGTTGGTCTTAGTGTCTGTAAGGATAAGGATGCACCCATTTAGAGAGAGGGGGGGGGGAGGGAGACAAATTTCCTTCCTTTCCTTTCCTTTCCATACCATCCCCCATGATCCAATGATCTATATCATATATATCCCTCCCCCCCTCCAAGCTGGGGTTGAACGCGCAGATTTTATGCCCACAATCTCAAACCTAACCTAAGTACAAGCACAATGATAGCCCAACAACAAATAGAAAAGAAAACCTAAAACCCAGAACCCTAGCCTAACCCTAATCCTTTCCCATGCTGCAACCCCCCTCCCAGCCCACCTGTTGTTACACACACCCAGTTTGTTCTTCTCATGAGGCAGCCCTGTGCAGCACCCTACTTGGAGCCCTCAGCATTGCCTGGATTTTTCCAGGGCTCTGCATGATTTCCTTCCCCGCAGGTTTTCCTGTGCTTGTGCGCGCCCGCTCCACTCCTATAGCCCCAATTGTCCCACTCCACATTCCCAAACTATCTTCCTGCAAACCTGGTTGGGCCAGATCCATTCTTGGGTCTCTGATGTCCAAGCGGGCCGCAACCCGCCACACCCAATTAAGCCCAACCTGCGCCCAGTATGCTGAGCACACTGACCAGGGCACAGTTCCCAATCCAAGGCTATATAAAAACACCACATTGCTCAATGCTGTTTCCAGCCATTGATGGCTCACAACCTCTCCAAAACTTACCTGAAATCAATCTTTGAGCCTTAGTTGCTCTATTCCATCAGCTTAGTAGTCTAATTTTCCAACCTGGTCTGATTCAGCCTCTATGTTAACATGTGGAGCCTTCTTGTATTGCCAATGACCAACTTTGCTATTGCAATAATACTGTAGTGACCTCTCTCTTCCAGCTTGTCCCTAGTCATCTTATATCTCCCTGGTTCATTGGCCCTCCCATTACATTAAGCCTTCACCTCCCTAAAGCTTCAGGCAAGGGGGTGTGTTGAAATCTTTTTCATGTGCTTGTTTTTTCATGAATCTTTAATGAATCTCAGTGTGACTTCTTGACCTTATTTTTATTGCTAATCTCTTGATTTTCTATGCAGAATGATTACTCTATACTATAGTCCTGTTATAGTTCCAGTCACTTCTCATTCATTGATCCTGGTAGCTCTTCTGTCTCAGTCTGTCCCCTGCTATTATCCAATTGTGTGGACTCCTAGGCCCAGCTTGAATACTATTCATTATTGTCTTTCTCATGTCAACCACTGATTTTCCCTGCTTGTAATTAGTCTATTTAAGCAGCCTACTCACATGTGACTGAACTTCATCAGTTCTAGCTAAATTTGAACCTGAGTGCCCCCTGAGGTTGTCCTCTAGACTCCTTGATCCAATCATCTAAGCATTATTGGACCTTCATCCTCCTTTCCTCAATCTTCCTATCAGAGCAAAATACTCAAAATTTGAAATGAAATTCATCAGTTCCATTGACAACCCCCCACCTGTTTCAAATTCTCCTCAATCAATTTTTTTTAAATCAAAAAGGTCCACCAACTGTTTTTTTGGCCCTGTTTGGGATCAGTCCCAACCCTTATTGAGTGGTGGTCAGCAGAAGAAACAATGGTGGTACCCAATCCCTAACTCTTCTTGTGCTGCCCCAATTTATTTTAACAAGGGTGCAAAATTGGGTTTCAACAGTTATCCACCCTTGTGCTCCTTGCAAAATGGCCAAAGTTGTTGAGGACTTTGTTGATACAGTGGTAGATGCTCTAAGACCAGTGAAAAATCTGCCCATGGCCAGATTTGAACTGTAACTGTGCATTAAATATTGGGGGCCAGCCACCAAACTGTCCTTGTTTTGTAACTGCAACCGGGAAGACCAAGGAAAGTTACAAAACATGTTTGGCAACAGCTGGGGCCAGGATATAACTGACTGAAGCGGTTTCTAACACTCCAGGTCCACAATGACCCTGTGAAATGGGAAGGAAAACCCTGCCAAATGGCATAAAAGGATGGTGGCCCCTCCCCCACCATCTCCAATTCATTTGCCCACATCAACCTTTTTCAAAAAAAATCAAAAATTATTAGATTTTGTGCCATGATTTTTGAGCCAGATGAAAAAAAGATTGAAATAACAAATCCATTTTATATTGTATTCAAGAAATTTTCATTACCAAAAATTCCATATTGGATTGTAAAGATTTTTATTACAACAACCAAATCCTTTATTGGTAAGTTTGTGATTGATTCTTTATTTATTTCTTTTATACTTTTTCATTAATTTTACTTGCTATTTTTTTTTATTTGGTTGAAATAATGTATGATTTTTTTACCTTTGGGACAATTTAAAAATAATTTTATTACTACAACAAAATCATTTATTGGTAACTTTGTGATTGAATCTTCATTTTTTTGAGGCTTTTTTATGAGAATTATTGGACCACAAGCTTATTCAAAGAGCAGTATTTAAAGAAAAAGAAATGCTGATACAATAAATTCTGATGATTGATCCTTAATCTGAGGCAGAGGCAATGGAACACTTGTGAATTTGAATGAATTGATGAATTAATGGGTGGAAAACAGCAAGTAGAAGAGCTCCTTAAATTCAAAAGATGATGCTCATGTGGAGCTCATGTAAGGACAAGAAAAAGGCAAACATTCCGCCTGAAATGGGCTGTACAGGCTCCACAAGCCCTGTTACTTGGTTTGGGCTTATGCTGAGAAGGATTTCTCCCAGGTCTGCAACTGCCACTGCAGCATCTTGCCAACGCTCAGATGGCCCAAATCACAACTACAATGCACACGCCAATGCAAAAAGTCCATGTTGTCCAGCCCCTCCCAAACTGAGACCTGAGGAGACCACAATTGAGGAACCACGCCAAAGGACACCAAACCACCTCCAATCAAGGACCGTAAAAACCATTGGGTCTCAAGATCAGTAATAAGAACACCAGCGTAGAATTCAGGAGGAGCAAGAGTAAGATAGGGTGGAGGTAATTGTCTCTTCCGCTTCAAGACTGTTTCTTCTTCTTTCCTTCATGACCAATTCTCCACTTCATCATCTTGCTATCTATCAATCCCAACTCAGTCATACTTTTCACTGTCTCAGGACCAAATTCTGTAATCCTTGCTGTACTCAATCTGAATTCAAAGGTTTACGCTGATTTTTTCAACTGAGATCCATCTTGGGTGAATATCAAGTCTCTACTCAGAAGCTGGTCTCAGTTCTCATTCATTACTTTAATATATACTCTAATATACCTTGCGTGTCTACTCTCCTTGTCAGCTCTTACTGTTACTACCACTTGATTGACTTGCTGAAATAAAGAAAGACTTGTAATATTACATGGTAGCAAGATTCAATTCTTGGCAGTCAATAACAGTAGAATAGAAAAGCAATTAGATCCAAAATGGCCAACCTACAAGGATTTGGAGGCACCCAAATAGTCATCCCCAATTCCAGTGACTTGGAGGGCAAAAACTTCTCCACAAAGGCAAAGATTCCTCTACTCACTTGGCACAACAGGTACAAGTGGAAGGCCCAGTTCAAAAATCTCCTCATCAGAAAGGGCCACAAGGAACTACTCAACAAAGAATGGATAAAGTACAACCGTAACACAAAGACATACTGGCAGAAGACGGCACTAGCAATCAGCCTACTGAATGGATCAGTAAATCAAGAAATTTGAGGATATGTGACCCCTAATTGTAAGGACTTCTTGAAGGCCTTGGAAGACTAAGTAAAGGCATGCGGTGAAAATTTGCTAATAAAAATTGGCAACCAAGTCTCACAACTGGTTCACTTAGCTTACCAACCATCAAGCTCAATCTGAGAGCATGCCGTTAAGTTTTGGGAAAAATACCTATCACTCAAGCACACACTCACCTCCCAGGACCCAGACAACAAGGAAGAGCACATCAGCATATCCTCCCCCCTTGAGGCAATATTTTTCCTCAAAAGCTTCTGCCTAGACCAGTCCCTCAATCCGCTGATTCAGTCATGTCACAAAATCAAACCATTCAAATTTGACCAAGTCTACAATTGCATTCTGGCCAAAGACACCTGCCGTCAAAGCAAAATCCCTGAGACCGCATACTCCACTTTGCTGCAGAATTGTAGAGTCAACTCTGATCCCACCAGTTGTCAAGCAAGACAACAGGGACGTGGGCCTAGTAGGCCAAACCACGCTGATACTCCTAAACCAGCTGTACGTAATAAAGGCCACCCAATGGACAAACCTAGGCGTAAACCCAATCTGTATCAAATTGAGAAGTCTATTGAGAATCTAAACAAGGAGCTGCGGGCAATAAAGGCCAAGGAAATAGTCAACCATGTCAAGGAAGAATCCAAACCCCCACTGGATGACTACGTAAACAACCCTGCGGAATCTGAGGACTCCAATTTCTTCATTGACAAATGTCTATATTCCACCTCCTCATCCTCCCACAAAACCTAAAATCTAATTTACAGCTCTAGAGCCACTCAATTGACCGTCAGAAACCTAAAACTACTCACTGAAGTCAAACTGCATGACAAACGTATCAACACCTACGTAGGCAATGTCCAAATTACCCACGTAGGAAGTCTCAAACTAGGACCTGTGCTCATATATCAAGTCTACTACTCCCCAACTGGACCTTGGAATCTGATCTCTGAATCCCAACTAGAACACCACGGACTGAAGATAGTCCACAAACACCAAGTGGTACTCATCAAGATGGCCAACATGGTGGTGTTTAAATTCAACCGTGTAGGTAACCTCTACTCTTCCATGATCAGACCAGAGTCATCCATTTTGGCCATTGGGGACAACTCAATGGTATCAGACTGGCACATTGCTCTTGGACACCCGTCAGACAGGTACCTCAAGGAATTTTTCCATCAACACAATCTTGAGCAAAACCCCCTGCATACCTCAAGAAACTTCAAAATTTGCAAGTCATGCAAGATGAAAAGATTGCCTCACTCAAATCCTCTCCCTAAATCCCCTTCTCCTTTCCACACTATACACACCAATGTTCTCCAAATCAACCCTCCGTCAAAACTTGGTTACCAATATATAATTGTACTCATGGATGCCTACAGTTTTTTCAATTAAATTCATTTGCTCAGGCTCAAGAGTAAGTTGGAACTGAAAATAATCTATTACCTCAACAAGATTTGAAACTGTCTACAAATCACCCCCGCAATATTCCACTCTGACCAAGGGGGAGAATTCTCATCCGCCAAGTTTGTGTCTGGACTGTTTATTTGGGGAATCACCATTGAACAAGGTCCGGCCGACTCCCCTCAGACAAACGGCTTGGCAGAGTGATTCAACCACACAATCTTGACAAAAATACAATGTATGATGGCCCAATCAAATGTACCAATAAACTACTGGGATGAAGCGGCAACATATCCCTCAATGATAATCAATATTCTTCCCAGCAAGTCCTTAAGTTGGAAATCTCCAGTTAGTACTCTATCCAAAAAAGACTATTGCATAGAGCCTATTAGGAACCTCAAAAAACTCATCCCATTTGGCCTGAAGGTCCACGTAGACCACAAACCTCCCTCCAAGGTCTTGGATCCTACTCACTTTCTGCAGTTTCTAGGATATGAGCCTCACTCCGATGCATGCAGGTTTCTAGACAGCTCTCAAAAATCTGTTGCTATTAGTCCTGATTTCTTCCTATCACCTTAATTTTTCAACCACAAGTCACCTGAAACTCTGAAAAAACTCTCCTGATCTCTCCCCATTGCTGTATCAACATCCTGCAATCCCATCCCCCAGCCTAAGATGGTTGTAGTTTCTCTACTGCATCTCCCACACCCTACTCTGTGGCCCATCCGCTCATGCACCCGCCTAATGCAGAACTCTCCTCCACACCAGTAATCCCCTCCCCTCAAGGTGCAATCACGCCACCCACCACAAGCAATAATCCCCCTGGGCTCCCACTCAAGAAGGGTTATTCCTATGTACCATACTACGATTTTGCCCCAAAGAATATCAAATCCCACATCAGTCCCTTGGCCATTGTCACAACATCAAGGAGACCAAAAACTCATCCTCCTCAGGCACTGCAATCTGACAGTGACCACAAGGCGCACTTAAGAAAAGTTATCTCAGTGAAAGAGGTGTCCTTGGACCCCATTGAAAAGCCAAAATGGGTCAAATCAATGTCCTCCAAGAATCAGTCCTTCCTTGCTAGAAATACCAGTACGCTGGTTCCTCCCCCTACCAATGAAATTTTAATAGGTGGAATGTGGAAATTGGTGAAGAAGAAGGAAAAAAGTGGTGAAACAATCTAAAGTAAATTGCGCTGGGTGTGCTTTGGCAGCCACCAGCTACCCAAGTGACACTACTTTGATACGTACTCAAGTGTGGGAAAGAACAAATCCATGGAAACTCTGCTTGGGCTGGCGGCCCAACAAAATCTACTGGTGGCTCAGTTTGATGTCAAGACTGCATTCTTGCATGGGGATATTGATGCCATTGTACAAGTCTTGCAGGTCTTGGGTTTTGAGGTCCGGGTTAAGGAGGATTGGGTATGGCAACTGAATAAATTGCTGTACGTCACTAAACAGGCACCCCAGTGCTGGAAACGCCATCTGAATGACACTCTAGCCACACTTGGACTTTTTCCGTCCAAAGGTGATGAGTCAATCTTCCTCAACAACACCAAATCACTGCTGATTCATCTTCACATGGACAACGGAATCCTGGTGGGGAAATCAAGGGCTGAGATTTACACCTTTCTGGCACAGCTGAAGAAACAATACAGCATTAAACACCAATACCGGCTGGTGCAAAATTTAGGGCATAAGCTTGACTGGAAGGGGTAGAATGGCATGATCATGCAACAGAAGGATTACTGTGAGAACATCTTGGAAGAATTCTTGATGGATCAGGCCAGACCAGTCAAAAGCCCCACACCTGCAAATCTCCTTAAACTAGTTGACAAACCTGGGAAAGTGTTCAACATTAAGGTGATGGAAAAGGCCGTTGGGATGCCAAATCACCAGCCCTTCACACCCAACCAGAAATCACCCATACCTTGAATTTATTTTTGCAACACACATCCAAGCCTACCCAACACCTTTGGTTGGTTGTCAAGCACACAGCCAGATACCTGAGGGGGACAGCCTCAGTTGGTATGCAATATTCAAAATCAGAAGTACCAACAGAACAACTATGTGGGTGGGCTGACGCTGACTACGCAAATGCAACAATCATGAGAAAGTTAACCTCCGTCTTTGTGATTACATTATACGGGAACCCTGTATACTGGCAATCAAAAAAAAAGTCATTAGTAGCCCAGTAAACTACAGAAGCCAAATTAATAGTGATGAACCACTGTGCCAAACAACTTCAATGGATGACTCACCTCCTTTTCAACCTGGGCTACAAGGTACCTAGTCCCACCATCATGAATGACAACTCAGGAGCAAACTTCATCAGCAAGGAAGCTCAGCTGAACCCTAACTCCAAGCGCATTGAAGTCAGGTACCAGTATCTCCGCAAACTGGTCTCCAAGTCTCTGATCTCAGTCAAGCAGGTGTCCACCCAAGATATGAAAGCCAACATGCTCACAAAGCCCCTGGGCCCACTCAAAGTAGAAGCTGCCCTGCTGCAACTAAGCATGAACTTGGACAAAATAAGGAGGAGTGCTGAGAAGGATTTCTCCCGGTTCTGCAACTGCAACCACAGCATCTGGCCAACACACAGATGGTCGGAATTACAACTAAAACGCACACGCTAATGCAACAAGTCAATGTTGTCCAGCCCCTCCCAAACTGATACCTGAGGAGACTGCAATTGAGGAACCATGCCAAAGGACTCCCAACCACCTCCAATCAATGACTGTAACAGCTGTCAGGTCTCAATCTCAGTCGCAAGAACACCAGCGCAGACTTCAGGTGGAGCAAGAGAAAAATGGGGTGGAGTTAATTGTCTCTTCCTCTTCAAGACTGTTTCTTTTTCTTTCCTTCATGGCCAATTCTCCAATTCATCTTCCTGCTATCTATCAATCCCAAGTCAGTCATACTTTTCACCGTCTCAGGCCCAAATTCTTTAATCCTTGCTGTACTCAATCTGAAGTCAAAGGTTTCACTGATTTTTTCAACTGAGATCCATCTCCGGTGAATATCAAGTCTCTACTCAGAAGCTGGTCTCAGGTCTCATTCATTACTCTAATATATACTCTAATATACCTTGCATGTCTACTCTCCTTGTCAGCTCTTACTGTTACTATTGTTTGATTGACTTGCTGCAATAAAGAAAGACTTGTGATATTATAGCTTACTCAGCTTACTTGTAATTAGTTCTGAACCCTTTTTACCAGCCTGTAACGGTTTAATTTAGTGGTTCCACCCTCACAGGGCTGAACAAGCCCCTTCCTGTTCAGACCCTGGCTGGTTGTTTATTACAACCAGCCCGGTTACCTGGTTAAATCTCTCCTCTGGCTGTACTGGACCTTTCTATACACTCACAGGCCTGGTTGCCTCCTCCAACCAGTCCCCTGGCCCTCAAAATGGCCAGGGTTGACCCAGAATCACACTGGGTCCGGCAAAGAACTCATGAGGGGGGGGGGGTGGTCTAAACGGCAGGTGTGCGTGCCCTCCCCCCCCACCTTTGCTCAAATCCCCTGGGGAGGTTATCAACTCCCCCTCCAGGGGCTCTGGGGGTTGATAACCCCAGGGACTGTCACACTGAAGGTGGGCTGAGTGGTGGTCAGGCCCACCCAGCCCCATTGGTCACTGCCCCCTTGGTAACGGGGGGGGGGGGGGAAGGAGATGGCCCCATCAATTTTGAGGTGTGGGGGTGATCAAGTCCCCCGCCACCTTGCCAGTTGCCTTCATTGCAACCAGCTTGCTGGTACGGTCAAGGAGGGACCAGCCATCCTCCCTCCCCCTTGCAACCAAGCAAGGGGAGGGAGGAGGCAGGGGCCGCCAGCCCCCTTGGCCGCAACCAGCTGGGTGGCCCAACCGCTGTGGTGTGGTTACATAGTCTTGGATTGGGAACCGCACCGCGGTTGGCGCGCTCAGAACTTGGTAGGTCAGTCTCAGCACTTGGATGCGCGTGGTCTCAGCAGTGGCAGCTGCGGGTTCAGCAGCAGTTGGAGAGGGCTCAGCAGTGGGCACTGCAGGGATTGTCATACTGGGCATGGGTTGGGCTTGATTGGATGTGGCGGGCTGCAGCCTGCTTGGAAATTACTGACCCAAGAATGGAGCTGGCCCAACTAGGTTTGCAGGGAGCTAGTTTGGGAAGGTAGGGCAGGGAAATTGGGGCTATAGGCGCGCGCAAGCGCGGGCCAACCCGCGGGGCAGGAAATCATCTGGCGCACAAGGCGGATATGGACAAGCGGGGGGCTCCAATTAGGGCCCGGAAGAGGGCTGTTTCATGAGAAGGACAAACTGGATTTAAGTAATGGTGAGTGGGCAGGGAATGGGTTAGGGTTAGGCTAGGTTTCTGGGCTTAGGGCTTCTTTTACATTTGTTGTTGGTTTGTTATTGCGCTTGTACTTAGGTTAGGGTTGAGAGTGGGGGCATAAAGTCAGCGCTCTCAACCCCAGCTCTGAAGGGGAGCATCTTATCTCATCATTGAATCTGGGGAAAAGGAAAGGAAGAGGAAGGGAAGGAATTAATCATCTTTTTTTTACTCTATTTCTCTCTCTGTCTTAACAACAAAGGAGAATCCTTAAACTTACTGGTGCTGAGATCATTGCTTCCAACCTCAAGGGTAATTAGGGGAGTAGTTCTCTTTTAATTTCCACATATGGGGGTCTGGCCGGGAATCACTTTTGTCTTAAGTCTCTTGAAGGTACGCAGGATACTCCCAACCACCGCACCGGGATCAAACATTCCACCCGCTTTTACTTTACCATCAACTCCTAACGCTCCAGCTCAGCCCCTGCCACCAGCTGCTTCTGCCCCCAGGGCAAGCAGGTTTGCTCCACCATTGTCAGAGGGGGGGTTGTTGGACATGGTGGCTGAAGTTCCTTGTTGGGCGTGGCTTAGGCCTAGGGACTTTCCTCATCTTTGGTTCAGCACTGCAGACGTGGAACAGTTCCTCTCCAGGTTTGAGGGTATTGCAGATTCCAAAGCGGCGTTGGGTGTGAACAAGGTTCAAAAAGTTTTTATGTTCATCACGGAAGAGGAGAAGCTTGGGGATGTGGAGGAAATGGTTTGGTATGAAAGGCAAGACTGGGAAAGGCTGAAAAGTGAGATTTTGGCAAGGTGGGGAAAGAGAGAGCCTTGTTTCTGGGAAAGAAATTTCACGCGGGCCATGGCAGAGGCAATTGAGCATGGAGTAGTTTAGAAGCGCAAGGGATTGGTGGAATACATGTTGAATTTCAAGCATATTTACGGGTACCTGTCAAAGAAAAAACTTGTCATGGGGAAAATGGGGGCAATGAAGCGGGCATTTTTGAGCGGACTTGTGCCATCACTCAACTTGCAGGTGAAGCAATACCTGTATGGCCATGGCCTCATGAAGAGGTCATTAGATGGGAGCATGGCAATCCTCCTGGACTTTTCATTCATCCAGTGGGCCGTGGAAAGCAAAATCAACTTGGACAAGCTCATTGCGGATACAGCACAAACATACCTGGCCACTTCAAAGAAGTTGGTAATGCTCTTGGTACCGGCTCTGGCCAAAGCACCAGCTGCAGGGCTGTCAACATTTCCTCATTCCCCAACGCTTCAGCAGGGTCGGGATCCAATGGTGGGGGAGATGGCAGAGATCCTCTGGGATTTGCAAGTCTTTCTTAAACTTACCAAGGCCCCTATGGCTCCTAAGATTCCGGCTTCCCCAGTCCAACCGCATGCTGTTCCGCCTCACATGGCGGAAGGCTTCCAACCTCCCAGCCGGACTTTTGGGGGTTTCAAAATTTGCGCATGCACATATTGCGGAGAGAAGGGGCACTGGAAGTTGTTGTGGAACAATCTGATGCAGGACATGGGCCAGGGATTGGTGAGCCCATCTGGCCTCATGTACATATTTCTGACGGGCAAACCAGTGGATTCCGCAACAGGTCAACCCCCCCAAATGGTACAAATAAGGGAACGGGTGAAGGCCCAGCCCAACACTGTCCAGGTCAAGCTTGGGATTTTCACAGCGCCTGAGACCTGGGAAGCTCCAAGGGTGGAAAGCAAAGTGAGGGCACTGGCAACAAACATGCAAATTGTGGTAGAGAGGATAGAAATTGATGTCAGCAAGCAATCAACAGTCCCAAGGGCAAGTGCCCCCGGACCCGCTGGAGACAGAAAGTTGGCAAGTGCCGCGGAGATTGTGCGGAGGGTGATGAGAATGAGATGCTGGTACCCCTAACGCTGCAAGAACTACCAGCGGTGTCCCTGGTGGTTGTCAAGGAGATTGTCCAAGCATTGAGGGAGTGCGTACAAGGCCGGGTTCCAACAACGGTCCAGCGTGTGAATGTGGCAGAGGAGGAGTTGTTTCAAAAACTGTACAAATCAATGTTTTTGTTGGTCCTGCTTGCTTTCATTGCAATGATAATTGAGGGGCAGAAGGTATGCGCAATGGTGGACAGCGGGTTGATGGTCAACTTACTTCCATCAAGGCTGGTCGATGAGCTGGGATTGGTGAGGAGGAAGTGCGCAATGGGGCTCCGGGCATTGAACCGCAGAGAGTGCCATGTGGATGGGGTAGTGGAAGGCAAGGAGGTGGAGTTTGCAAAGGTTTGGAAGCCTTTATCTTTTCTTTTGGTGGAATTTGGCAACGTGATCCTGGGTTGGCTGTTCATGTTTGCATTCTGGGCCCAGATGGCTTTCAACCTGGAAGCGGGAACAGAAGTGTTAATTGTTGAAGACAGGTTTGGTGCAAGTTTTGATACCACAATCAGCAATCACAGGAAGAGAAAATGGGTGGGGAGGCTGGAAATTTGTGGCAATGGCAAGCCCAATTCTGGGGCTGACTTTAAGGGTCAACTTGCGGAGGATTTTTCCTAGTCTGCCATGGTTACTGCGTGGGGCAAGCTCCGGCCCAGTGCAGGCGGTTGACTAGCAAGGAGCAGGTGGGAAATGGAGCGGGGCAGAAAGGGTGGGTAGCAGAAGCAAGTTCCCTTCCTCAGTGTGCATCTCCGGGAGTTTCTGTGTTTCAAAACCCCTACCATTGTGCCACAGTTGTGAGCAAAGGCAAAAGCCCTGGTTTGGTTATTTCTAGGACTTACAATGATTATGGTTGGGTATGGATGGCAAGATGAAACGCTGGAAAGTAAAAGCCGGTGCCACGGAAGGTCTGGCCACAGAAAAAGCCAATGCCACAGGGACTGAACAGACCCTTGCGCCCGATTGCTTGGTTCTGGGATCCATGGGAGATGCCCTTGAAGAATTCTGATTGGGTAACTGGTTGGCGTGGATCACTGACAAGCGGATTGAGGCTCTTAACTTTGGACCCATGGGGTGGCTGAGCGCGGACAAAAGGGATTTGCTGGGTTCTGTGTTGGTTTTACGGGAGAAGACCCTAGCCTTTTGCCTGGACAAACAAGGGCTTCTGAAATACAACATTGGTGATCTGTACGTTATCCCCACGGTTTTGCACAAGCTGTGGCAGATCAAGCCAATCACAATCCCTTGGACCATTAAGGAACCCTTCTTGGATTTGGTGCGCGAGCGGGTAAGGACGGGTCTCTATGAGCAATCCATGTTGAGTTACTCAAGCCCAATCTTTGCGGTTGTCAAGAAAGACCAGAAGTTGCTACGGATCGTCCATGATCTGCAGGGTTTCAACTCATTCACTATCCAGGAAGCTGGTGTGCCATTGCAGGTCAAGGAATTCCTGGATTCAATTTCCAGGCTTGTGGATGTGATGGGTGGCTACAATCAGCAGGAACTCCATCCCAATTTGGGCCTGCTGACTGTGTTTAAGACTGGATTGGGAAGGATATAGTTGACGCGGCTGCCGCAAGTCACAACTAACTTGGTGGTGGTGTACCAAGCTCAGATGACATGGATACTGTGCAACAATCTTCTGGAGGGTGTTCAGATCTTCATTGAAAACACCGGTATCAAGGGCCCAAAAACAGATTATGGAGGCGCAGTTCTGGCAGAGGCACCTACGGTATGCTGGTTCATTTTGAAATACGCGGTAACGCTAGAATGGGTCCTGTTCTGGATTAAGGAAGCAGGGCTTATGGTATTGGGAAAGGAACTGGCAGTCTGTGTTCCAGCGCTTGAGTTCTTGGGGCACGTGGTGGCTTCCAATGGTAGATGTATTGTGGAGAAGAAGAGGAACAAAGTTCTTGAGTGGCAGACTTGGCAGACGGTGTTGCATATTCTCCAGTTCCTGGGGTTGTGCAGCTATGTCTGCATGTTCATTGAATGGTTTGCGGAGGTGGCAAGCCCCCTGCAAGCTTTGAAAAAAAAGGGCCCAAAGTGAGAATGGACTACTGGGTGTGACAATGCGTTTGCAAAGCTCAAGGAGATAGTCAGGCGCGACATCATCCTCTTTGATCTTGACTACAACACCGGAGGGATATGACTGGAAGTTGACTCTAGCAAGTTTGGCCTAGGAGGAATCCTGAAGCAGGAGGAGGATGGGAAGGATTTGCCAGTGTTGTACAAGTCAGTTACCTTTACCGCAATGGAGAGTTGCTATTTTCAACCAAAGTTGGAGCTGTTCAGAGTTACTAAGATCCACCAAAGGCTTCAACACCTCCTTTGGGGTGTTCATTTCAAAATTTTGGTGGACGCAGAGGCCCTGGAGCAAATGATCAATTTGCCAGTCCTGCCAAAGGCACCAATGACCCGGTGGGTGGTGTTCCTTCAGCGTGATGCACTTCCCGGGTAAGGCCTTTAAAATGCTGGATGCTCTGTTGCAGTATCCTCAGGAGGATCTGTACAAGTTAGTGGAGCCATTAGATGTGGAATCTCCTGTTATTCAAGTAGGGGTGGTGGAGGCAGGGGTTTGTTTGCTGCTGCTTCAGTCCGGAAGCTACGGGGTTTTGTGTTCTTATTTTCAATATCTGCGGTTTCCCAAAGGCATGAAGGATACGGTCATCCAGTGGGCAGGGCCAGGCGCGTTGAAGTTCTACCTCCAGGAAGGGAAGTTGTGGCAATGGAGTTCCCCTGTCCCTCTTGTGGTTGCAATGTCTAGGACAGATCAGGAAGTGATCTTGAGGTGATTGCATGAAAACATCAGCCATTGGGGCAAAATCAAGATACAGAGGAGGGTGAAGGCATGGTTCTGGTGGCTGGGAGTTGTGGGCGCAGTTGGGGAGTGGTAAAAATTGTGTGAAGCCTCCCAGCGGCAGAGTTTGAGGTTGCCCAAGGAGGTTGGTCACCCCACAGGGGAGGAAGCATTTTTTTGGAGAGTTTCTCTTGATGTGGTTCATGTGAATTAAGGGAAGTTCACATACTTGCTTGTTGCACCGGATGAACTGTTGGGATGGGTGGAGGCGCGCCCCTTGGTGAATTTAATGGCGGGAAAGGTTGCCCAGTTCTTGGAGGAATATTGGTTTGCATGCTACGGATCCCTCCACCTGGTTACAGTGGAAGAGGGTGTGGAGTTTTGAGGTTGCTTGATGACGTCAGTTCAGAGTTGCGGGGCAAAGTATGGCTGCGTGATGGAGTACTATCTGGAAGGCGTGGGGATGATTGAGCAGGGACACCAACCCATCAAGGATGCCCTGGTGAAAATGTGCAGAGAGGAAGGGAAGAAGTGGCAGGAGGCGCTTCCAGTGGTTCTCTTTGTGGATTGGATCTCTGTGAAGCAATTGACGGTTATTCACCCTACAAGCTGCTCTTTGGGCAGTGGCCCGTCCTTCTGGTGGAAATTGAGCTGGAGATGTTTTTGGGTGTTGACTGGTGGAAGGTCAAGACCTCCGCAGACCTTATTGAGGCCTGCCCCAAGCAATACGCAAGGACAAGCCCCACAGAGGAAATGAGAGGTGGAGCGGAAAGCAGGAAGAGGAAGTGAGACAAGAAAAAAACTCTTTCTTTCCTTTTCTTTTGCTTTTCCTCTTGTTATCTGGGTATGTTTCTATGTTCATTTTTTTTATACAGATGGGCGTAAGGGGATGGAAGTATGGTCAGGATACTGCCAGACAAGGTTGACTTGGTGAGGGGGTGTCCTAGCTGGTTCACAGTGGGAATAGCTAGGCACCCCACAAAATTTGTTTTCCTTATTATCTCTCTCTCTCTCTTGGATGGTTATGCCTGCGTGCTGGTGGCTTTTCTGTTTATTTTTTGTAGAAAGGACACAGGAACTGTGTGGTAGTTTTTCTGGGGCGGTCCAGGTACCTTCCAGGGAACATTGGAATCCAGAAGGCCCTGACGCGGATTTTTCTGTCACTCTCATTCACAGCGCATGGACGCAGATCTTTCTCTCAATCACTTGCTCAGTGCGTGGGTTGTTCTCACAGGATGACAAGCTTGGAAGGGAAGGCGCACATGGGAAGCGTGTATTTCTCTAGAACTAAGGAGGGGGTGGATACACTTGATGGAGAAGGGAAAAAAAGGGGAGGCAATGCGTCTATGCCATTCTTGTCATCTCCTCCATTTCCATCCTTGACAACTCCAGTAATGCCCAGAATGTTGCCAGGAGCTTGCATTGGGAAGCCAAGGATTTTGCGCCGGGAGCTGTGAGGAAAGTTTGAAGCATTGAGGTTGATTGTTTGGCAAAGCTGTCAAAGTTGGCCGCCAAGGGGGCCATCATGGTGGGGATCTCCAGGATCTTGGGCAGGCTTGGCGGCAAGGAAGGAGCTTCTGAAGGGCCTCTTGGAGGGCTTGATCCAAGAGGAGGCAACAACGCAATGATTATGGGGGACAGTGGCGGAGGAGTGACACGCAGAGTTGCGGGGCCTTTTGTCCAACCCCAATAAATTTGGGGAATCAGATTTGGGAGCAGGAGTAGGAGCCAGCGCAGGGGCTGGATTAGGAGCCGGAGTGGGGGCCGGAGGAGGGGCTATGCATTGCCTAAGGATTTCCTCAATGCCCCAATCCCTTGCACCTTGGGTAACCTGGAAGTGATCCTCCCAGTATTGAAGAGGGGCCCTTTATGCCGCAAACTTTGGGAAAACCTCCTTCTGGGTAATTCCCGCGTGGCAGAGTGGCAATGTGGAGTCGCAGTCCTTGCTCAGAGGAGCACGGCAGTGAGGGGAGCCAGGCAGAGTCCACAAATCCTCCAAAATTGTATTTTTGTCCAAAACCACAAATGGATCCAGACACACCAAAAAAAAGTAGCAGCACATGCTAGAAAGTGCCATCAAGGAAGCTCTGATTGAAGCTCTGTCCAATCTCTAGTTGAAGTTTTTTTCATTCTCTAACATGTTTTTGGTTCACAGTGACTGTGCAAAAAGCAGAGTGACTGTGCACAATACAGAGTGACTGTGCACAATGCAGAGTGACTGTGCACAATGCAGAGGGACTGTGCACAATGCAGAGTGACTTTGCAAAATGCACAGTGACTGTGTGCAATGAACAGAAACTGTGCACAATGAACAGTAACTGTGTGCAATGAACAGCAACTGTGCACAATGCACAGCAACTGTTCACAATGCACAGCAACTGTGCATTAGAGCTTGGATAAATTTTGTGCACAGTCACTGTGCATTTTGCATTGGAGCTTGGATAAATATTGTACACAGTCACTGTGCATTGTGCATTGGAGCTTGGAAAAATATTGTGCACAGTTGCTGTGCATTGTGCACAGTTGCTGTGCATTGTGCACAGTTGCTGTGCATTGTGCACAGTTGCTGTGCATTGTGCACAGTTGCTGTGCATTGTGCACAGTTGCTGTGCATTGTGCACAGTTGCTGTGCATTGTGCTGTCACACAACCACCCCACGTACTATAGGGCAATCTTAGATGATCAAGAGTGCAAAAGGAAAGCTGAGTGCAAGGGCAAGTGGGAGGTAGCAAGGGCTAACTGCAAAGTGCAAACTAATGGTGGATTAACTTTACACACAGCAAGAGGGATGAATGTTCCAATGGAAGGAAACCAAACCCAAGCCCAATGTGATCACTGGATTCAGCAAATGCAAGAAAGTATGAAATTAACTAACTGAGGAGACAATCCTCAGGAAAATGGAGTAGCCTTGATAAGGTAATCCAAGATGACTGGATACAACCTGATGGATTGTCAACTACAGTTCTTAGCAGTGAGAAAATGAATGACATGGACAGAGTACAAAATGAAATGAAAGTATGAATTGTTTCCAAGGTCTTAGCGTAAGTGCAAGACAATAGGGAACACATGTATTGGAATTTAATGGTTGAGACATAAGGGAATGACGTCAGAAGCAATGCCAATATGACGTTGTAGTTTATGCAGGGTAAGGGACTAGTCCATTTGCAAACTATAAAGTTGAGATGGTTTGAATAGCGTGAGTTCAAACTAGCAATAGCATGTGACTGCAAATTGGAACCCAGGGTGAAAAGGGCGGAACCCAAATGGATGGCCAACAAAGGTAGAGTTGATTGTGAGGTTTGCAAGTCAATGCTGAGTTAATCGCTGAGAATGGAAGGTTGTTATGTGAGCCAGAGTTGATAAGCGGAAGGAACCATTGATGTTTTGCTTCTAGTTTGTCACGCTTATGGACTGAGGTAGATGGTACTTGAAGAAAAGAGTAGGTTAAAGTAGGAGGACAATAAACGTTAAGCTCAAAGCATGACAGTTTCCCGGGTATAAAGACACAAGCTCCTGAAAGCGTTTAGACAGTTTTCCCATCAATTCCAAAGTTGTTACAATTACTGTATACCCATTAATCATTACTTCTTTGCTTTAAATAAATTCATAATTAATTATGTTGTCATCATCATTCTGCCGTTGCAAAAACTGCATTCAACAAAACAAGGGATTTATCCCTAGTAAAGCCACTTGAGGTATTTGAGACAATTGCAAACAGTGTTGCTTGCAAAAAGTTGCTTGTACATTCCCTATAAGTAGCAAGCTGGTCATAGATGTCCCAGCAGCGTCCAGAAGGGAAGTTCAAAGTCAAAGGTCCGCGCCACAAGTTAATTATTATATACCACCAGTGCCGGAGATTGAGTTCTTAAGTATTTGGAACCCTGGTAAGTTGAGGCTTAGAGACTAAAAATAAGTAGAAAAATAAAGAAAAGAGAAATGAAACTGATATAATCATCATTGATTTCTTACTTCCACAATTCCAACAATACACCACCAATATGCCTCTGCCTCCACCGCCATATACTGGATCAATTGGGTTGGAAGTGCAAAGCAAGGTTCAAAGTGAAGTGCAAGCCAAAGAAAGCAGACAATAAAAGGAGCAAGGGAAGAAGGAATTGCTGAAGGGGAGGTGGAACAAGAGCAAAGGGAGGGAAATGAGGAGGAAGGAAACAGAGTAGAAGAAAGGAGTGGAATGGAATGGGAGGTGGAGGAATGGGGTGGAACAGAAAGAAATGAGATGGAAGGCCAAAATGAGGGGAGCCAAGTGAAATTCGAAGGGCCAATTGAAACAAATGCAAGGCAATTGACTGGAAATGTTGGAGAAGGTTATTCAAGGGGCTAAAGGAAGAGATCTTTTGAGGAACTCATGGAGGAAGGTGGATGGAATACCCGGCCAAAGAGGGTTTGGACTGCAAAGTGAAAGGAAATCTTTGAGAGACATCTAGTGACACAAGTGATGATCTTGCAAAGATTGTCTTCTTTGGTGGATGAAAAAGACTTGGAAGAGTTTAGGTTGATGGTAGAGGAATTGAATGAAAATTGGGAGGAAGCCAAAAGGTAAATAAAGGATAATCTGTAGAAGTGTATAATTTTATTTTTATTATTTTATTATTTTATGTATATATTTATATATATTTTGTTTGTTTAGGAAAAATAGGATTTTTGATTTTGAAATAAAATTTGAAAGGATAAGATTTGTGAAGAGAAAAAAGGAGATGGATATGAGAAAGGCAAAGGAGATGAAATGAGGAAATGGGACAAGATTAATGGGAAGAAATGGAATGGAATGGAATGGCATGGAATGGAATGGAATGGAATGGAATGGAATGGAATGGAATGGAATGGAATGGAATGGAATGGAATGGAATGGAATGGAATGGAATGGAATGGAATGGAATGGAATGGAATGGAATGGAATGGAATGGAATGGAATGGAATGGAATGGAATGGAATGGAATGGAATGGAATGGAATGGAATGGAATGGAATGGAATGGAATGGAATGGAATGGAATGGAATGGAATGGAATGGAATGGAATGGAATGGAATGGAATGGAATGGAATGGAATGGAATGGAATGGAATGGAATGGAATGGAATGGAATGGAATGGAATGGAATGGAATGGAATGGAATGGAATGGAATGGAATGGAATGGAATGGAATGGAATGGAATGGAATGGAATGGAATGGAATGGAATGGAATGGAATGGAATGGAATGGAATGGAATGGAATGGAATGGAATGGAATGGAATGGAATGGAATGGAATGGAATGGAATGGAATGGAATGGAATGGAATGGAATGGAATGGAATGGAATGGAATGGAATGGAATGGAATGGAATGGAATGGAATGGAATGGAATGGAATGGAATGGAATGGAATGGAATGGAATGGAATGGAATGGAATGGAATGGAATGGAATGGAATGGAATGGAATGGAATGGAATGGAATGGAATGGAATGGGAGCTACAATTGGCAAGGTTTGCAAGGGTAATTTGCATGGAAGTCTCAAACCAAATCAGGAGAGTTGCAAAGGTGATGGGCTGGTCCCCACAAGGTGCAATCTTTATTGGAATGGAAGCCAGTCCATTAAACAAGGTATTGAAGCATTCCTTTGCGTAACCTGGAATCCAGGATACAGCTTACTTCCCACTCTAGCTGATTGTGGACTCAGACCGGTTCAGGAGGGGGATGAGTATTGCCTGGGTATAGGACTGGAGCTGTCTCTAGTAGAGACACGTGAAAGACCGGGTGGATACCTTTCCATTTCACAGGTAAGTTAAGTTTAAAGGCATTAGGGGAGACTATTGATTTGACTTTGAAGGGGCCAAGCTTTCTTTCAGAGAGTTTACAAGTTGGGCAAGTACTGTGAATCTTGCAAGCATCAAGCCATACCCAATCTCCTACTGCAAAGGCTGGGGTCAAAGTGCAAAGCCAATCTGCTTGTTCCTTGTAGCGCTGGTTTGCTGCTTCAAGGTTGGTTTGAAGTTTTGATTGAAGGGATTGGATGTTGTTAAGGTATTTGGTAGCAGGTTGAGAAGGTGCTACGTGAAGGGAAGAGAAAGTTGGGTTCTACCATAAAAAGTCTGGAAGGGCAAATTTTTGGTTGAGGAATGAGTGGAATTTTTGTAGGCAAATTCAGCTAATGGGAGCCATTGTGACAAGTCATCCGGTTGGTAGGAGACCTAAATTAAAAGATACTGTTTGAGGAGCTGATTGATCCGCTTGGTTTTCCCATCCATTTCCGGGTGGTAAGCTGTTGATAGATTGTGAGTGATCTTCAAATGTTGACACAGCAACTTCCAGAAGCTAGAGACAAACAAAGATCCACAATCACTAATTATATTATCAGGGAGACCATGTTTTGAGAATACATATTCCATAAATAAATTAGCTTAGTCTTCAGAAGAGGCTGTCACATTAATGCAAAGAAATAAAGCCATCTTTGAGAAGCAATCTACTACTACTAAAATAGCATCATGACCACTAGAAAAAGGTAATTGAAAAATGAAATCAATAGAAAGCAAGTGCCAAAGAATGGGCAGAATTGGAAGTGGCTGAAGCAGCCCATACTTCCACTGTTTCAAGGACTTGTTCTGATTGCAATCATAGCACGGGTTAACATAGTCTTTTACTTCATTTTTCATACCAGTCCAATAGAAGTTTCATGAAATCAATTGGTAGTTTTTATCCTGCCCATAATGAAAAGAAAGCAGATAATCATGCCTTGAATTGAAGATATCTAACTTAATGCAAGGATTATCTGGTACCAATATACAATTTTTATAAACTAAATAATCATTTTTGTCAATACTATAATCAATATCTAATAAGTTTGCATTCTTGCAAATTTTGCTACACTTGAGGTGGTTGAGTTGAGCTTGTCAAAGTTCAGAAGACAGATCTCCAAGGTGAGTGATGATTGAACTGAGTTCAGCAGACTGGGTTGAGAAAAGTGTCCTAACGTTTTCAGGATTGTTGTTGGCAAAGGTGCTCCCCCCTCCTGGGTAAACGTTGTCCCAATGTGACAAAGCATCAGGGACTACGGCATGTTTCCCAGGAACTCACGTGATTGTAAATTTGAACTCGGAGAGGTATTTGGCCCAACGTGCCTGTCTGTGTGTAAGGACTTTTGAGCGCTGAAATATTTCAAAGAATTGTGATCAGTTAAGACCTCAAAAGGTTCCATAAGGCTCAAAAGATATGAACGCCATTTTTTCAAGCAAAAAACAATTGTAAGAAGTTCCTTGTCATGAATCTCATAATTAAGCTCTTCAGCAAACAATTTGCAAGACTCAAAAGCTACAGGATGAAAAAGAGAAGATTGGGAGGAAAACTGCAAGATTACTCCTGCAATTGCATAGTTGCTTGCATCTTTTTTGACAATAGTGAGAGCTAGCTCATTAAAGTGAGCAAGTATCAGAGCAGTGGTAAAGGCTTTCTTCAGAGCTTTGAACTCCAAAGCAGCTTGTTCTTTGAAAACAAAATGAGTGTCTTTTTGAAGAAGGTTAGTGAGGTTTATGGTTTTCTTGGCATAATGCTCAATAAACTCCCTGTAAAAATTAATGAAACCAAGGAAAACTTGAAGGGATTTAACAGAGGAAGGTGGGGGAAAGTCCAATATGCGTTGGCTTTTGGCTGGGTCCATTGATAGTCCTTGCTGAAAGACTATGACACCTAAAAATTGAAGAGAAGGAGTATGAAATTTGCACTTAGAGGCTTTTGAAAAAAGTTCATTCTTGCAAAGTTGCTGCAGCACCTCTCGCACATGTGCAATGTGATCCTCAAGAGTTTTTGATTTGACTAGTATATTTTCAAGATACACCACAAGATATTTCTCTATGAGGTCAGAAAAAATGTCATTGACAAAATTTTGAAAAGTGGAAGGAGCATTGCAGAGGCTGAAGGGCATGAGGGTGTAAGACTCCAAACAGTGCTAGGCCGTGGCAGTTCTGTGGAGGGGAAAGGTGCTGTTTAGGCTGCCCTCCTGAGTTTTACAAAAATATTCAAATGTAACCAAGATCAAGGTCCAGAACCTGGTAAATGAGGAACCAAAGAGTGGAGAATAAAGATGATAGCAGTTGTTGGTAGCAAGGAAACAACGTTATCTGAGGCAAGATGGTGTTGGGATAAACTTTCAACAAAAGAAGTCAAGGTTTGTTCAGAGTTTGACAGAATAAGGCAGTTGCAAGTAAAAACGCCCACAAGGTAATAGCTCTGGTAATCAGCAGAAGATTGGGCTTTATCAACTCAAAACCAACCCACCTCCAGGTTCTCAATGAACCTGCCCAACTCTCTGCAATCAAGCACTTGAAGGGTCCCAGATAAATGTGGGTGGCTGCACAAGACAAAGAAAATTGTTTGATGAAGCTCTGGAAGCAGACAATAACTGATTTGGACAATAATAGCCTCAACACTTCTCAAGGGACTCAAGAATAGCGTGGCGAAGAAGCAACTTTGAGGGAATAAAGGGAGGTATAACACTCCAGGTTTAAGCTTAATAAAACCTCTTCAGTCAAACGTGACTGGCTCCGGAAAAGATAATCAAACAATTATCAGGACCAGTATGGTAGGATGAAGGGATCAAAGAGTGGTTTAACACACTCAAGAATTCTATCAGTCAAATTCTTCTTAAACCAGAAAGGCTATTGGTTGGTGATAAGGATCAAGGATCAGGGGGCAATCAAAAGATATACCCAGTTTTAAAGATGAGGATCAGAACTTGTGCCAAATGGCAGATGACGGATGAATTTCTGATGATCAGAAATGATAGATGCAAAAAATGATGTGATGAGATGACATGGACATGATATCAATCCCATGGACGATTTCAGAAAGGCAGGGGAGAGCCCCTCCTTTTATGGGCAGGAGGCCCTGTATACTAGTTACAAGTGAGACTACAAATTGAGCAGAATATTTTTTTTTTTTTTTTGAGATGATCAAACAAAAATTTCAAAAACCAACAAATATGAATTGAAATGGCAGAGCACTTGAACACAAAAAAAGAATCAACTGACACCAGCCAGCGGTTGGAATCGGCCGCGGCTGGTGATTAACAGCGGGAGAGGAGCTGGTCAAGGGTCGCCATTGGTTGGGATTGATTTATCTGTCTGTTTTGATTGGTCGGTGAAAGGGGGATTGAGTGGTTGATCATCCTTGCTCAAACAATGCAATGAGAGCGAGGCAATGGGGGAGTTGGTTTGATATGGATCAAAGCCGGCCAATTTTCCTTGGAAAATCGGGAGGCCAGAAGGGAGGGTTGAGGGGCGGATCTTTGGATGATTAGTGAAAATTCAATCAATCATTCAAAGTTGATTGGTCGTGGATGCCTTGATTTTCTTCAAAGGGTCAAGATAGATGGGTAGGTGGATGATTGGTTGGAAAGCAACCAATCGTCTTTTGTGGATTGGTTCAGATTCCAATGATGGGGAATGTGGGCTGGGATGGATAGCAAGACAATCATTCAGCCAAAGAAGGCCAAGTTTTTTGATCAGATAGGAGGTTGGGCTAGTACCGGTGAGGACCAGACAAGTTCTGCTGAGCTACTTGATGAAGGCAATGGTGAGAAGGATGATCAGATTGGTGGGAATGTTCTTGATGAATTGAAAAGTGTGCTCCCGGTGCTGACTAGACTGATCTTGGTCGAACGCCAAAAGAATTGGGGCGGGATTGAATATGAATCGCAAGAGGTAGTTGAGATGCTCTGGGTTGAGGCTGAGGGATAGATAGGTGATTAACTGAATGCACACTAGACCATCAAGGAGGAAGAGGGCAAGCAGGGACTTGGGGTTGATGTTTGTTATGATTGGAGTATTTGACAATAAGAAGGTTGTGGAACTAGAAGTCGGGATGGGTTTGAGTTCCAACTGATGGTGATGGTGACTTGAATTGAAGGTCAACTTGCAGGTGAGTGGAGATGAGATGCTTGGCTTGGTGTTTGAGTAATGAGCGATGAATTGAGAATTAGGAATCTTGGCGGGTGTCTGTGTATGGTATGATTTGATGATGTTGGAAGTGAGTGAAGAGGTGGGTGATGATGGATCTTGTTGAATTGTGTTGTGATACTTTTGATGTTGTTGTTCTCAATTCATCCTCATTTTCTCCTCCATGTCATAGGTTGATTGATTATTGGAGCAAAGAATGGTCTGGGTTGAGGCTAACTAGAACTGGTGGTGGTGGGTGGCTGTCAGACTGGGCTGGTTCATCAAGTTTGGACTTGGTTAGTGCAGGAGGAGGGAGAGCAGAAGGGCGCAGTGGTCACAAGACAAAGGTGACAAGACAACTAGAGGCCTGTCCCTAGACCACTGGGACAGAGAAATGTTGGAGAGCTGAGAAATTTGGAGGTGTGATACCAAAGCAAGGAAAATTCCAATTTTTTTTTTTTTTTTTTTGATTGATGATAGCTGTTAAGAAAAAAAAATTATAAAAAATTTTAATTTTCCATTTTTTCCTGAGGCCTCCAGATTTGGTCACCACAATGGTAAACTCATAACTGCCAAACCGTGTTCTCATTGCATTCAAATACTCATGGCCTTTTGCAATGCAAACTAGGTTATAGGTGCCTTGAAGGTCTAACTTTGAGAAATAAGCAGCTCCATGAAAGAGAGTGAGGAGGTGCGACATAGGCCTTATTGAGTAGGCATTCTTCTGGGTTACCTGGTTCAGTTTCCTATAGTAAACACAAAGGAAAAGTCCACCATCTTTCTTCAAAACAAATAATACAGGTGAACCGGTGTTCAAATTGCTTGGTCAAAGAAATCCTTTTGATACATTTTCCGCAATGTATTCTTGAAGCGCAGTTGATTCCTGCTTTGAGAGAGAGAAGACTGGTCCAGGTGCATGTGGTGGTCCAGTAAGTTTGATCTTATGATTTCAAGAACGGAATGGAGGAAGTTTATCTGCCTTCACAGCTGAAAAGACATCAGAAAAGTCATGATAAACAGAAGGTAAAGACTCTCAAATGATTTCTAAATCTTCAATCTTGTCATCTTCAAGCATGGGAGTCAAAGTGCTTGCATGATGCAAGAGGATTAGGGAGCAGAAAATACACTGTTTGCTTGGTGCCTTTTTTCTCTTTGAAGAAATGAGGAAGAGGTAATTTGGACAAATAAGTAATAACTCCTAAATCTGAAGAGGGAACTTGGGAATGAAGTTCAGGATATTGCAAATCTCCTGGCGGAAAAGTTTCATTCAACTCAATGAAAGTGTCAGGTAGGCTTTTTAATTCCTGTTTGAAGGAAGTGTTAGTCTCCTGGGGTTTCAAGGTTTGAAGGTTAATTAATACTTCTTGCCAATTCACATCTGGATTCCAGTTGACTAGGAAATCATGGCCTAGAATGGTATCATCTGTTCTGGGAATATCCAAGACAAAGAAATCCCATTCAAAGCTGGGGACATTGGAAAATGTAAAGGTCCATTTTACCTTTTGGGAAACCAAATGAGAGGGCTCAGTTGCACTAATTACTAAATAGAGAGGAAACCTATCTATCTTGGAACGCATAAGGTTTTTGGAAGTGGAAAAAGATTCACTTATAAAAGAAACATTATATCCAGAATCAAGTAAAACTCAATAAGGAGATTTGTTCAAATGGAAAAGGACAAATCTCAAACTTTGAGCACCTAGTGACTCAGAAATACAAAGATTGACTCGCTGTAATTTAGATAATGTGTAGCCTTCCTTGCAAGTTTCAAGAAAACTACAAGCTTATTTTTTGACTGTTTAGCGGCTTCACGCTCTAGCCACTTTGCACAACTATTGAAATCATGTTTACCTCCACAATACATATATAACCCATTCTTTTCCCTCCTTAACCATTCCTCATTCTGGAGCATCCCAGTTTCTTTATCTGGGAACTTTGGAGTTTTGGCAATGGGTTTTCCTTTTGGGTTGGAGTGCATGGTTGGATTCTGTCTGGATTTCTTTGGGTTCTTCAAAGATTTTGTCAAGGATTTGTCCGTCTTTGGAGACAAAGTTGATGTTCCATGGTTGTTTTGTCAAGAGCAGTTCTTGTTGTGATAACCATTATAAAGCTCAATCACCTGGTTGATTAACTGTTGAAGGGAGGTTGTCTTATGTCCCCCAACTGGGAGTTTATTGATGAGGCATGCCGTTAAACCTTTTTGAAAATTAAATAAAAGGGCTGCCTTGTTCCATTGGATGCAAGACTGCAGGGTTTGAAAATTAGGAATATAAACGGAAGCTCTACTATTTTCCCTCATGACTAGATTATTGAGTTTGTATTTGGTGTTTCAAACTTCATTAGGGTTGCCAAACAGGGTGAACAGCTGTTGCTCAAACTTATTGCAATTGTTGAGAATACAAGTGGGGCCAGTATTATCTAAAAATTTGAGGTAAGGTTCAAACCACTGCAAGGCTCTTCCACCAAGGAAGGGAGATGCATACATAACTCTAAGTCTATCAGTAGGGTAATTATGAGGATTTTTTATGAAGATGTTTTTGCAGGACTGTAGGTAGGATCTAAGCTTATGAGGGTGTTCCCCAGTAAAGTGATCAGGCTGCTTCATTCCCAGGGTGCAAAAAATAGGACCACTTGGACCAGATTGCAAGGCAGTTTGATTGAGTGCCTGAATCAGAGTTGTGAGTAAGGTTGAGGCACTGGGCTTGGGAGCATTAGTGCAAGCCCGTGATCTACCACAAGTTGAGGTTGCATTGGAAGAGTCTTTGATTTCTTTGAGAGGGTCCACTTCCTCCCACAAGGGAGGAAGGGGATCATCAAGAGGTTCAACCAAAGGAGATTTAGAAGAAGGGACAGGATCTAAAGGTTGTCTGGCCCAAGAAACACTGTCTCCCTACCCAATGGATATCATCATTGTAAGGGGTGAGGGAAGCGTCCCTGGTTGAGTAAGTACGTGACATTGTAAAAAGAAATCTGTAAAAGTTTTGATGAATTAAGAAACCTAGACCAGGCTGATTCATTTCAGATTCAAGGAAAGGGTTAGATACCATGGACATGAGATAAAGAACAGATGAAAAAACAGAAATGAACAGGAAGGAAAACAAACAGAGACTGATAGTTCTACAGGCTGGGTTATGACCTCTAAGGAGATTAAGTAGAACAGAGCAGTTTGAGGATTTGTTGTCAACTGATCCGACCGAGATACTGAGCTGAAGGAGTCAATAGATTAGTTCAGAGGAATGTTGAGTTGACCATTTTTTCAGTCTAGTCTTTGGGTTCAGATGATTTGGTGATCGAAGTCGAGTAGGTGAAGCTGGCCAAGTGGTCGAGTTTGAGTCTTCACTTGTAGGACAGAGGACGGTTGCTTGTCCTTTATGTGCTGAGTCGAGAGGTCGCGTGAGAGTCGTAGGTGACAGGTATGAGATACGTGACAGCTTGTCACACAGGAAAATTGGACAGAAAACAACTTGACGAGCAATACATGAGAATTGAAATAGATGGGAAAGAAGAAAACAAACACGGTAACACATCTGACATTAAGATGAAATGGAATGAGAAAATCAACAAAATCTATTATAGGTTGGCAAGCTACAATAGATGATTTGAGTTATTTAATTTACTGTCACACAACCACCCCACGTACTATAGGGCAATCTTAGATGATTGTGAGCACAAAAGGAAAGCTGAGTGCAAGGGTAAGTGCAAGGTAGCAAGGGCTAACTTCAAAGTGCAAACTTTTGGTGGAGTAACGTAACACACAGCAAGAGGGATGAATGTTCCAATGGAAGGAAACCAAAGCCAAGCCCAATGTGATGACTGGATTTAGCCAATGCAAGAACATATGAAATTAACTAACTGAGGAGACAATCCTCAGGCAAACGGAGTAGCCTTTATAAGGTAATCTGAGATGACTAGATACAACCTGATGGATGGTCAGCTACAGTTCCAAGTGGTGGGACAATGAATGACATAGACAGAGTAAAAAATGATATGACAGTATGAATTTTTTCTGAGGTCTTAGCATAAGTGCAAGACAATAGGGAATGAATGTATTGGAATGTAATGGTTGAGACATGAGGGAATGATGTCAGAAGCAATGCAAATATGAAGGTGTAGTTTATGCAGTTTAAGGGACTAGTCCATTTGCAAACTATACAGTTGAGATGGTTTGAATAGCGTGAGTGCAAATGAGAAATAGCATATGACCAGAAATGGGAACCCAAGGGTTATTGATACCCAGGGTGAAAAGGGCCAAACCAAAATGGATGACCAACCAAGGTAGAGTAAACTGCAAGGTTTGCAAGTTGATGCTAAGTAAGTCTCCAAGAATGGAAGGTTGTTATGCAAGCCAGAGTTGATAAGCAGAAGGCACCATTGATATTGTGCTTCTAGTTTGTCACACTTATGGACTGAGGTAGATGGTACTTGAAGAAAAGATTATGTTGAAGTAAGAGGACAATAACCCTTAAGCTTGAAGTGTGACATGTGCACAGTTGCTGTGCATTTTGCACAATTGCTGTGCATTGTGCAAAGTTGCTGTGCATTGTGCACAGTTGCTGTGCATTGTGCACAGTTTCTGTGCATTGTGCACAGTTGCTGTGCATTGTGCACAGTTGCTGTGCATTGTGCACAGTTGCTGTGCATTGTGCACAGTTGCTGTGCATTTTGCACAGTTGCTGTGCATTGTGCACAGTTGCTGTGCACTTTGCACAGTTGCTCTGAATTGTGCAAAGTTGCTATGCATTGTGAAAAGTTGCTGTGCATCATGAACAGTTGCTGTGCATTGTGTGCAGTTTCTATGCATTGTGCACAGTTTCCATGCATTGTCCACAGTTGCTGTGCATTTTGAACACTTGCTGTGCATTGTGCGCAGTTGCTGTGCATTTTGCACAGTTACTGTGCATTGTGCACAGTTGCTGTGCATTGTTTAAAGTTGCTGTGCATTGTGCACAGTTGCTGTGCATTGTGCACAGTTTCTGTGCATTGTGGACAGTTGCTGTGGATTGTGCACAGTTGCTATGGATTGTGCACAGTTGCTGTGTATTGTGCACAGTTGCTGTGCATTCTGCACAGTTGCTGTGGATTGTGCACAGTTGCTGTGGATTGTGCACAGTTGCTGTGGATTGTGCACAGTTGCTGTGCATTGTGCACAGTTGCTGTGCATTGTGCACAGTTGCTGTGCATTGTGCACAGTTGCTGTGCATTGTGCACAGTTGCTTTGCATTGTGCACAGTTTCTGTGCATTGTGCACAGTTGCTGTGCATTGTGCACAGTTGCTGTGCATTGTGCACAGTTGCTGTGCATTATGCACAGTTGCTGTGCATTGTGCACAGTTGCTGTGCATTGTGCACAGTTTCTGTGCATTGTGCACAGTTGCTGTGCATTGTGCACAGTTTCTGTGCATTGTGCACAGTTTCTGTGCATTGTGCACAGTTTCTGTGCATTGTGCACAGTTTCTGTGCATTGTGCACAGTTTCTGTGCATTGTGCACAGTTTCCTTGCATTGTGCACAGTTTCTGTGCATTGTGCACAGTTTCTGTGCATTGTGCACAGTTTCTGTGCATTGTGCACAGTTTCTGTGCATTGTGCACAGTTTCTGTGCATTGTGCACAGTTTCTGTGCATTGTGCACAGTTTCTGTGCATTGTGCGCAGTTTCTGTGCATTGTGCACAGTTTCTGTGCATTGTGCACAGTTTCTGTGCATTGTGCACAGTTTCTGTGCATTGTGCACAGTTTCTGTGCATTGTGCACAGTTTCTGTGCATTGTGCACAGTTTCTGTGCATTGTGCACAGTTGCTGTGCATTGTGCACAGTTTCTGTGCATTGTGCACAGTTGCTGTGCATTGTGCACAGTTGCTGTGCATTGTGCACAGTTTCTGTGCATTGTGCACAGTTGCTGTGCATTGTGCACAGTTGCTGTGCATTGTGCACAGTTGCTGTGCATTGTGCACAGTTGCTGTGCATTGTGCACAGTTGCTGTGCATTGTGCACAGTTGCTGTGCATTGTGCACAGTTGCTGTGCATTGTGCACAGTTGCTGTGCATTGTGCACAGTTGCTGTGCATTGTGCACAGTTGCTGTGCATTGTGCACAGTTGCTGTGCATTGTGCACAGTTGCTGTGTATTGTGAACAGTTGCTGTGCAGTGTGCACAGTGACTGTGCATTGTGCACAGTCACTATGCATTGTGCACAGTCAGTGACTGTGCATTGGAGCATTCATAAATTTTGACCTGAGCTTGGTAGGAGCTTGACCTGAGCTTGGCCATACATTAGGCAAGAACTCTTTGATGGGAATTGCTAGCAAGTGACATGCAGATTTCTATGGTGACAAGCCCTCTTCTGCGGCCAGGGGCAAGATCCAGATTGGGGAAGGGCCTGGCGCATTCCCTCACTAAGAGAACAGCGGCGGTGGCTGCAACAACAGGGGGTGCATGCGTGGCAACCAGGGACAATTGAGCACCCATGTTGCTTCAAGCACAGAGCTCGCAGGGTATCATGGCAATGACGGAGGAAGGGTGATGGTAGGAGAGGAGATCATGCTGGAAAAGTTGGTGGGTGTGGGAAGGGAGCGCAGTAACAGTTGAGGTAGCAACTGGAAGACCTCTGGAGAAAGAACTCAAGTTGGGGGGGATGTGGTGTTCTCATATAGTTTTGGATGGGGAACCATGCTGCGGTTGGCGCGCTCAGCATTTGGTACGTCAGGCTCAGCACTTGGATGCGCGCGGTCTCAGCAGTGGCTGCTGCTGGATTGGCAACAGCCACAGCAGGCTCAGCAGTAGGCACCGCGGGGCTTGGCATACTGGGAATGGGTCAGGATTGATTGGATGTGGCAGGCCACAGCCTGCTTGGATGTTACGGACCCAAGAATGGAGCTGGATCAAACTAGCTTGCAGGCAGCTAGTTCAAGAGGTAGGGCCAGGAAATTGGGGGTATGGGGGCGTTCAAGTGCCGGACAACCCAGGGGGCATGGAATCACCTAGCGCCTGAGGCAGATACGGACAAGCGGGGGGCTCCAAGTAGGCCGCAGCGGAGGGCCGCGTCATGAGAAGGACAAACTGGATTTAAGTGATGGTGAGCGGGAAGGGAATTGGTTAGGGTTAGGCTAGCATTCATGGATTAGGGCTTCTTTTACATTTGTTGTTGGGTTGTTATTGCGCTTGTACTTAGGCTAGGGTTGAGAGGGTGGGCATAAAGCCCGCGCTCTCAACTCCAGCTCTGAAGGGGAGGATCTTATCTTATCATTGGATCTGGGGACAAGGAAAGGAAGATGAAGGGAAGGAATTCATCATCTTTTTTTTACTCTCTTTCTCTCTCTCTCTTAACAACAAAGGAGCATCCTTAACCTTACAGACGCTGAGATCATTGCTTCCAAACTCAAGGACAAATTGGGAAGTAGTTCTCTTTTACTTGCCACACCGCCGCACACAGCAGGTGGGGGAACTCCAAGCGGAGTCCCCTGCCCTCTATAATGGCCCTGAACAAGCCTTTGGGCCCTGCAACGGGCCCCAGGTGAGGAAAAAGCGGGCCCAAGTGGGAGGCAGGCCCAATTGGAAGCCAAGGCCTGAATACCCCAAAAAACATACTTTTGCGGGCCAGCCCGTCTGGCCAATATGTCCATAATAATCCTTGGGCTCATAAATTCCAAGATAATCCCATCTCCCTAAGGTGGCCCATTGACCCTGAAGGGCCTTTCAAGGCCCGTGTCCCAGTTGACTTGGAAAACGCGTTTTGGTGCCCAAATGCCCAAAACCAATAACATCCACATAGACTCACATGGCCCCCGTAATGTCCAATGGGCCGTGGAGGCCCATTTGTGCATCCCCTTTGGATTACACACTAATATGCACATTACCTGAGTGCATAGATATTTTAACACACCCCCTTAATCCAAAAGAGATTCCCTTCACATACTAGACACAAAACCTTGATTTTTTTTCCTATCTAACACTTAGTTAAGATCTCTGCAATCATTGCTCCAGTGAGCATGTACCGTAACACTATCTCATTGAAATTTACTGCATCAGGTGTATATTCTTAATTAACATCAATATAATTTATTCTTGAATGGAAAACCTGGTTCTCTGCCCACGCAATGGCACTCTGATTATCAGAATACAACAACGCAAATCCTTGTTGTTTATGTGTATCCTCTATAACCTTTCTCAACCATTTTGCTTCCTGTGAAGCTGACAGGTATGCTCTTTAATCTTCTTCTGTTGAAGAAAGACTTATTTCTGACACCTTTTTGGATATCCATGACAGTAAATTCTTCCCTAAGAAGAATTCAAAACCACTTGTTGATTCCCTAGTGTTACCATTTGCCCAACTTGCATCAGAATAACCAACCAAGTCAAAGTTTGCTGACTTTGAAAACTGCAGTCCCAGACTAATTGTTCCCTTAAGATACCTCATAACTCTCTTAAACGCTGACCAATGCCTCATTCTAGGTCTCTCTAAGTGTTGTGACAAAAAACCAATTGTAAATGCAATATCTGGCCTGGTACACAGTCCCAAATAATTTAAAGATCCAATAGCTGGCCTATAATCATTTCTGGATTGAAAAAACTCTATATGCTCTTCATCTGTAGACTTTTCTAACCAAATGTTAGACTGCATCAGAGTACCAAACTCTTTTGCATCCTCTAAGCCCTAATTCTTAAGCAGAGCTGAAAAATAATGGTTCTGATCCAACTAGATCCCATTCTTGCTCTTACTAACTTTCATTCCCAGCACCTGCCATGCCACACCATGATCTTTTATCTTGAACTCCTTTTTGAGTGTCTCCATGACTCTCTCCTTACCATTCCCAATAATGATAATGTTTTCAACCAAAACAAACAAAATTTCATCCTTTCTCACAAAGAGACAAGGATATTCCTCACTTTTCCTCAAACCAATCTCCATCAGTTTCTTACTCATAGTGTTATACCATGACCTAGGTGCTTGCTTTAATCCATGCAGGGATCTACACAGCTTGAGGACGTATTCCCCTTTATCTGTTGAGAGGAAACTTTTCACACGTATTTTCTTCATAGTTTCTTGCTTGGTCTCTACAATCCTTTCCTTTAAACCACCAGGAATTTACATATACACAGTCTCCTCCTCTCCAATTTTTGCATTCAAGTATGCAGTCACAAAATCAGCTTGTCTGATTTCTTCACCCAACTCCACTGCCAAAGCAATGATGTACCTGCAGGTGCAAAGCCTCCCAGTTAGCAAAAAAGTCTCCTGGTAATCAATACCCTCTCTTTGCTTGAAGCCCTTTTCAACACATCTAGCCTTGAACCTCTTCAAAACTCCATTAGTATCAAAATTCTTAGTCAACACTAATCTAGACATAAACTTTCTTTTCCTTGAAAAATAAATCCTATATGACTTACTTATTAGATCATAGCCTACAAGTCCCCTTGTTCTGGATCAAGGATCTAACTTAACAACCATCTAATTATGGTGGAAACTATAATACACTTAGCAACCAATTTTTCTTAGGTGTGATGTTTTGGGGTACAAATTCCTAAACTGATAATGCGGAATTTTCCAATTAACACTTACTATATTGGGCAACAGACACACTTTCCACACCAACTCCAGCCATAAAAACTTTGGTAGACCAGATTGAGCCATGATAGTTCTGACTTTGTGTAATAAATTCCTATTCATCCTCTTGACTATTCCATTGTTTTGTGGAGTACTAGCAGTAGTAACTATATGAGTGATGCCATAATCATTCAACAGTTTCTCAAAATATTTACTCACAAACTCACCCCCTCCATCAGTAATAAACCTCTTGATCTCCTTCATCAAACCATTCTGTTTCCAGACTTTGAAGATTACTGAAACCTCCTCTGTGGTCTTATCCTTTGATCTTATTGGTTTTACCCAAAAATAATTAGTTGTTGTGTGAACTAAATTGATGAAGTATCTTGCCCCTCCAAGGGAAACTGGTGGAAATGGCCCTGCCAAATCAATGGAAAATTCCCCTCTAGGAACTTCTGTGCAATCTCTACTCATTTCTGGTCTTGGCTGCTAAGGTACAACTTTCACATTTGCTGTTCTTCAACTTATGGCCACTTCTATTGTGAGCAACAGTGCTCAGAGCTGAAAACTTGAACAAGTTAGCACAAAGCAAATTTTTCCAAAATTGTCCACTCAGGATAGTTCTCCCATTCAAATCAATAGCAAAACTATCTTCTTGAAGATGAAGAATTTGGAACCCTTTCTTCCAGAGAACTCCATGAGACACAAGGTTATAAGGCAGATCTGGTACATAGAACACTTTCTCAAAAGATATTTTGAAACCCAAGTGATTTGACAGAATAGCTTTTCCAATTCCTTTAATCTGAATTTTTCTTCCTTTTTGGCCAATATATACAACACCATCAAAATCTCTAAGATTTTAAAACAAATTTGGTTCAAAAAACATGTGGTCTGTACAACCAGAATCAATCAAAACAAGAAAATCCTCCCTCAATCCTCTAGTAAGGAAAGGAAAATTATCAGCCACAGATAATTCCCTACCATCAAGGTTAAGATTACCCACTTCATAATCAATCAAGTCCATTTCTTGATACTCAATGAGCTTTGATTTCTTGTGGGGGAAATGATTCTCAACAGCCTTTTCTAATGGGCATTCTAATGCCACCATAGCAATTTTCTCCATTTCAAGGTTTCCCTCTTTGTCTTCCTTATCTTCTTCTTCAGACTTCTTCCTCTTCTTGGCCTCCTGACAATCCTTTTCATAGTGCCACTTCTTCTGAGAATTATAACATAAGAATTTTGATAAATCCCTCTTGGACTTTGCCTTCTTTCTGAATTTTCCTGTCTTTCCAACCAGAGCAGTTCCTGTTCCCTCCTTCATCTTAAATTGAAGATCATCCTTTTCAATTTTCTTCAGCACATTCTCTTCCCCAGGAAGTGGATAAGTGGATCCAATTGAGATATAATGCTAACCAAGGAATCATAATCTTTTGGTAGCTTCTGCAGAATTAAGAGTGACAAACATTAAGGATCCATGTTCAGCCCAGATGACTTGAACTTAGCAATGCTTGATTTTGCCTCCCCAATGGATTGTTTACAGTTGACAAATTTCAACTTAAACAACTTATTGAAAGCAATCCCCTTCTGATGAACAGAATTACCAGCATACTTGGCATTGAGCATCTTCCATAAATTGCTTCCCATTCTCTTCTGTCCCTCTCTCAAAGTCTCAGAAACCCATGCCATATGACTTTCATCCAAATTCCTAAGAATGAGATGTTGATACTTCTTCTCTAACTCTGAACTAATCAAGGTATCATCTGCATCCATAATCTCCCCAAAACAAATTTTTTCCAGCTCACTGTCCATTAATACAGACCAAGAACTATAGTTTTGAATATTCAAAACAATCTTGGTGGAGCTGGATTCTGGGATATAAGACACCTTCTTGGAAAACTTGAGGTCCTTGAGGTTTTCCAAAGTAACGAATAAGGGTCTATCTTGCTTGGAAATAATGATGATGATGGAACTGATAATATGTGAGAATTATTGGCCCACAACCTTAGTCAATGAGCAGTATTTAAAGCAAAGTGAATTCTCAGACAATAATGTCTTATGATTGATCCTCAATCTGAGGCAGAGGAAATGGCACACTTGTGAATGTGAATAAAGTGATGAATGAATGGATGGAAAAAAGCAGGGAGAAGAGCTCCTTAAATACAAAAGATGGTGCTCATGTGGAGCTCATTTAATGACAAGCAAAAGGCGAAAATCCCGCCCCAAAAGGGCTCTACAGGCTTTACAAGCCCTGTTACTTGGTTTGGGCTTACTCAGCCCACTTGGTATTAGTTCTGAACCCTTTCAACCAGCCTGTACCAGCTAAATTTGGTGTTTTCACCCTCACAGGGCTGAACCATTCCCTTGCTGTTGTGGTGTTGTATTTATAACCTTGGATCAGGAGCTGCGTTGCGGTCTGAAAACTTCCCAGGAAACACGGACAAAGTGATGAAGCTGGCCAGACCAAGCTTGCGGGTGGCTAGTCTAGAAGGCAAGGGCGGGGCAATCAGGGGTTATACGCGCCAGGGAGGTTTGGGTGGGCATAAGGATGTGCGGACTCACGGATTCCAGTATCCGCGGGCGTGCGCAGACGGATAAACCCAGGGGGCTCTGAGTAGGGCGCGGCGGAGGGCCACGCCATGAGAAGGAAAAACCCAACGTACGTGATATCAAAGGGGAGGGTTTTGGACAGGGCAGGCAGTACGGGGTAGGGTTAGGGTGGATCTAGGGTTCTGTACTTGGGGTCATATTTCATCTATCCTGTTGCTTGTGGTTGTACCTAGGTTAGGTTTGAGAGGGAGGACTTAAAAACAACTCACTCTCAACTCCAGATTGGATCATCTCAACATACAGATCACCGGATATCAGATTACCATAGATAGAGCATATATCATAATCACCGGATCACCAGGGAATGGTATGGGAAGGATTGGAAGGGAGGAATTTATCTTTTCATCACTCTCTCTATTCTTAAACTCATTGCATCCAATCTCCTTACAGATGCTTATACCAATAACATCCTGAAATTGAGGACAACTTCAAGGGGTATCACCTCTCTTGTTTCCACATCTGGGGGTCTGGCCAGGAACAATCTTTTGTAGAAGTCTCTCAAAGGTACTTATGGATGCTAGCAGCAGTTTCCCCTCTTTCTTCCTCCTTCTCCCGCCCCCTCTGCACCAGCCCAAAGTATTACCCTAATATTTGATTCAACACCACGGATGTGGAGCAATTTATTTCACGGTATGAAACAATTGCAGACTCTGAAGGCCCATTGGATTTTCAGAAGGCGCGCCATGTTGTCCTGTTCATTGAGGATGCGGAATAGCATTGGGACGTAGAAGAGATGAGAGGATACCGGAACCTGGATTGGCCAATACTAAAGGGGGACATGTTGGTGAGATGGGGGAGCACAACTCTTTTTTTTGGGAAGGCAATTTCAAGCCGTCCGCAGAATCAGACTACAAATTAGGCGTGAGCGGCGGGGTACGGTTACAAGCGGAATTGGATTACGCAGAGTTGTATCACAGGGCAGTGTGCGTTCCGGCCCCATCACTGGCAACCATCCCTTGGGCCAACAAACTTTCAGAGCTTGTAAGGGGCCTTGAGGCCTATCTGGAGAGTATTCAGCATCCTAGCGCGTCTGCGCCCCGGGTGCGCACGTATGGGGACAAAAACAATTGTCGGCGGCTGGGACACAAGGTTTGGATGACAGATTCAAACACAGGACCAGTTTCCTTGGCGGAGGCAGAGTGCGTGTTGGGAAATCTGGTCTTGGCAGAACTTGTTCAGCTGCCTGATAGGAAGCAAGCAAGGACAAAGGAACAGGGAGCTGATACTCCGTGCAGCTTGGGAACCAATGAATGGCGGATGGGTCTTGTGGAGAGGGAAGGAGTGGTGGCAGTGGGAAAGAAACAAGGGTTGGAGGATTGTAACCGGGGCTGGGCCTCTTCAACGGCGGGGAGAATGCGTGCGGGAAAGAAGGAGGTGGTGGTGGCAAGGAGGATGAACGCAGAATGGAAGGATGAAGGGCGCGGGGAGTGCGGGACAGATCAACAGAGGACAGGCCCGTTGCCATCATGGCTAGCGGAGGTTTTGGCCTTGGTGCAACGGACACTTGCGGAGGGGCTTCAGGTGCAGAACGGGGTAGCGGCAGAAGGCGCGTTGGGATGGAAGTTTGGAGAATTGGCAGGTGGAAGCAACCTTTGTGGGATTGGTTCAGACTGTCAGCTGAGGACAGCAGCCAAGTTGGAGCAGAAGCCTGGTGTTAGATGGGACGTGGGCACGGCGCAAGCCAGGTCCGTAAACGCAAAGACAAGCCCCGCAGTTGGGTAATGCGGGTTAAGGAGCAGAGGCCCGGTGTTAGCAAAAAAAAAAACTTTTTCTTTTTTTTGGTTTGGTTTGCTTTTTGTGTTTGGTTCTTTTCTATGTCTTCTCTTTTTCAGTTGTCTACTATGGGGAACTGTGTGGCAGTTTGACTGGGGAGGTCCAGGTACCTTCCGGGGAACTTCTTTGGCTCAGGATGTGGGCGCGGATCTCATTCTCACCAGGTTGGCGCGGATCTTATTCTCACCAGGCGGGCGCGGATCTCATTCTCACCAGGCGGGCGCGGATCTCATTCTCACCAGGCGGGTGCAGATCTCAATCTCACTCTTATTCCCACCAGGATGAGGGCTTGGGGGAGTGGTGAAGCGGAGTTGCGGATTGGGCTAGTAGCTGGGGTGGTCCGGTAGCGCAATAGGGTTGAGGTAGTGATGGAAGGACCTCTGGGGACAGAACTCAACTTGGGGGGGATGTGGTGTTGTATTTATAACCTTGGATCAGGAGCTGCATTGCAGGCTGCAACCCGCCCAGGAAACACAGACCAAGTGATGGAGCCGGCCAGACCAAGCTTGCGGGTGGCTAGTCCGGAAGGCAAGGGCGGGGCAATCAGGGGTTATACGTGCCGGGGAGGTTTGCGCGGGCCGACTCATGGATTGCGGTATCTGCGGGCGCGCGCGGACGGATAAACCCAGGGGTCTCCAAGTAGGGCATGGCAGAGGGCCATGCCATGAGAAGGACAAACCGGACGTACGTGATATCAAAGGGGAGGGTTTTGGACAGGGCAGGCAGTACGGGGTAGGGTTAGGGTGGAGCTAGGGTTCTGTACTTGAGGTCATATTTCATCTATCTTGTTGCTTGTGGTTGTACCTAGGTTAGGGTTGAGAGGGAGGACTTAAAAACAACTCACTCTCAACTCCAGATTGGATCATCTCAACATACAGATCACTGGATATCAGATTACCAAAGATAGATCATATATCATCATCACCGGACCACCAGGGAATGGTATGGGAAGGATTGGAAGGGAGGAATTTATCTCTTCATCACTCTCTCTATTCTTAAACTCATTGCATCCAATCTCCTGACAGACGCTTAGATCAATAACTTCCAGAACTTGAGGACAACTTTGAGGGGCATCACCTCTCTTGTTTCCACACTGTTCAGGCCCTGGCTGGTTTTCTATTACAACCAGCCCTGTTACCTGGTTACATCTCTCTTCTAAACGTACTGGATCTTTCTATACACTCACAGACCTGTTTGCTTCCTTCAGCCAGGCCCCTGGTCCTCAAAATGACCAGGGTGGACCCAGAATCACTCTGGGTCCAGCCAAGAACTCATGAAGGGGGGTTGTAACTGGCAGGTGTGCGCCCCCCCCTCCTTTGCTCAAATCCCCTGGGGAGGTGATCAAATCCCCCTGCAGGGGCCCTGAAAACCTTCCATTCTTGGAAACTAACTCAGTATATACTTTCAAATATTGCAGTGAACTCTATACCGGTTAACCATCCATTTGAGCTTTTCTCTTCTAACCTGGGTATCATCAGCCCTTGGACTTCCATTCTCAGTCATGCACTCACACTAGTTTGCACCCATGCCTAGATAGCTACATCAACTGTATATTTTGCACATATACTAGCCTCTTACCCTGCATAAACTACACCTTTGAATTTTCCTTGTCTTCACATGTCATTCCTTCCTGTCTCATCCATTATGCCCTTGTACACTCAGATTCTATTGTCTTGCACCTACCCTAAAGCCTTGGAAACAAATTTACTTTTATTTAATTTCCCATTCCATTCATTTCATTCATTGCCTCATCACCTCTTACCTGGAGCTGGCCATCCTTCAGTTTGTATCTAGTCACCTTTGATAAATACTTTGTTCCCTTCCTGAAGATTGTCTCCTCAGTTGGTTAATTTGATATGTTCTTGCATTTGCTAAATCCAGTCATCAAATTGGGCTTTTCTTTAGTTTCCTTCCATCAGAAAACCTCCCTCTCCTTGCTTTTTTTTGAGTCACCAAATCATAATTTTGCACTTTGCAGTTAGCCTTGCTACCTTGCATTGTCCCTTGCACTCAGTTCCTCCCTTTTTTCCCATGATAATCTAACATTGCCCTATAGTATGTGGGGTGGTTTTTTGACATTCAATTAAATAACTCAACTCCTCTATTGTAGTTTGCCAACCTATAATAGAATTTTCTTTTGAAATTTCATGTACTTGCTCAACTGGGAATGCTTCCCTCACCCCTTACAATGATGATATCCATTGGGTAGGGAGATCCAGCGCTTCACAGGCCCAACAACCTTTAGACCCCATTCCTTCTTCCAAATCTCCTTTGGTTGAACCTCTTCAAAATCCCCTTTCTCCTCAATGGGAATCTCCAGTGGATCCCCTTGAAGAAATTGAAGATTCCTAACATTCCTCCAATGAAACCTTGACTTGTGGTAGATCAAAGGCTTGCACTTGTGCCCCAAAGACCAAAGCTTTAACCTTGCTCTCAACCTTGATCCAGGATCTCAATCAAAATCCCTTGCAATCTGGCCAAAGGGGTCTCAGTTTCTGTACTCCGCTGTAAGACTCCAAATGGTGCTAGGCTGTGGCAGTTCTGTGGAGGGGAAAGGTGCTGTTTAGGCTGCCCTCCTGAGTGTTACAAAAATATTTAAATGTAACCAAGATCAAAGTCCAGAACCTGGTAAATGAGGGACCAAATGTAAGAGGATAAAGATGATGGTAGTTGGTAGCTGGGGAAACAACACTATCTGAGGCAAGATGATGCCAGGGAAAAATTGAATAGAAAAAGTCAAGGATTTTTCAGAGTTCAACAAGACAATGCAATTGTAAGTGACAACGCCCAAAAGCTAATAGCTCTGGTTTTCAGCAGAAGCTTAGGAAAGATCAACTCAATCCCAAACAACCTCCAGGTTCTCAATGAACCTGCCCAACTCTCCGCAATCAAGCGCTTGAAGGGTACCAGATAACTGCGGGTGGCTGCACAAGACAAATCTAATTGTTTGAAGAAGATCTAGAAGCAAAACAATAGCTGATTCCAACAAGAATAACCCAACACTTCTCAAGGGACTCAAGAGTAGAATGGCGGAATTCAACTTTGAAAAGAAATAAAGGGAGGTTTAACACTCCAGTTTTTAAGCTTAATAAAACCTCTTCAGTCAAATGTGACTGGTTCCAGAAAGATGATCAAAGGATGATCAGGACCAGTATGGTTGGATGAAGGGATCAGGAGTGGTGTAACACACTCAAGAATTCAATCAGTTGAATTCTTATTCAACCAGCAAAGCTATTTGTTGGTGATAAAGATCAAGGATCAGGGTTTGAGTATGGAGGCTCAAGGATCAAGGGGCAATCATGGATATACCCAGAATTTAGTTCTCAGATAAAGGGGAATGAGACCCCACGGATAATTTATTTCAAGAAGGTAGTGATGGTGTTCTCTCTGGTAAGGTACCATATGATACCCCTCCCAAAAGGCAGGGGAGAGCCTCTCCTTATATGGGCAGGAGGCCCTGTTATACTATGTACAAAGGATTCTACAAAAAGAGCGGAATTTTTTTTTTTTTTTCTCAGGTGATCAGAAAAATTGATCATGCGGGCCAGTGGAAACCCGGCCTCCCTGACTGGGGTGGGATCTTTCTCATCCCTTCAACATCTCTTGCATCTGTCTGCGGACGGGCGCGCGCAACAACACCAGGATCACCCACCCCTCACCCAAAGGGGAAAGGGGTGGGAAAAGAAATGAACCAGACCGCCCACAGATGTCTGCGGGTGGTAGACAACGCTTTCCACCCCCACCCAAAGATAGAAGGGGGTGGGAGAGTGGAAGATGATGATGAGATGGGAAGATTGGATGAAAGCCTGAAATTGATCATGCGGGCCAGTGGAAACACGGCCTCCCTGACTGGGGTGGGATCTTTCTCATCCCTTCACCATCTCTTGCATCCGTCCGCGGACGGGCGCGGGCAACAACACCGGGATCACCCACCCCTCACCCAAAGGGGAAAGGGGTGGGAAAAGAAATGAACCAGACCGCTCACGGATGTCTGCGGGCGGTAGACAACGCTTTCCACCCCCACCCAAAGATGGAAGGGGGTGGGAGAGTGGAAGATGATGATGAGATGGGCGGATTGGATGAAAGCCTGAAGGTTGGGATGCCAATTGGGGGGATCAAGACCAAGGAGGTAGATGAGAGTTCCAAGGTATTTTATCAATTGATTGAGCCGGGTAGTCTGAATTGATTGATGGATTGATTGATGAATGCCAGCAATTTGGGCAAGAACCTGATCACAAACGGTTGTAGATGGCACCAATGAGGATGTTGAGGAGGACGGTACCGGGGATTGAGAAGGCCTGTTTCCAGATGAAGATGAGGGAGAGGATCAAGGTGAGATGGAAGAAGGGGAGTGAGTACGGATCTCAAATGTAGATTTTTAGGTTGATCAGTTTGGCTTGAATGGAGTCGATGGAGGTGGGCAACCTGAGGGAAGGGATGGTGGAGATGGCAAGGGTGATGATGAGGATGGAGATGAAGAGGATGATGAGGATGAGGATGGAGATGAAGAGGATGATGAGGATGAGGATTAGTCTAGGGAAGAGATGGTGGTGGATGACTATTTGATGATTGTGGGTGGATGACAAGGTAACAATGGGCAAGGGAAGATTGGGCCAAGCGGGTCTCAGCCGGCGCGTTTGGCCAAAAGGAAGGGGGGAACAAAGAGAGAAGGAATCAAACGCAATGCCTAGGTGATGAGACCAAGAGATGCCTGTCCTAGACCACTGGGACAGGGGAATGCTTGGCAGATTGAGGAAATTGGAAGAGTGATACTGATAAAAAAAATCCATTTTTTTTTTTTTGAATGACACCTAAATAAAAGCATTGTAAAAAATTTTTGAATTTTCCCCATCTGGTCCAGGGTGTCCAGATTTGGTCACCACACCGGAAATAAAGCAAGGTGATCACTTTACAGGAGAAAAATCCCATAAGCTTAGATCCTACCTACAGTCTAGAAAAATAATCTTCTTGAAGGATCCCAACAATTTTCCTTCTGATAGATATCAAGTTATGTATGCTTCCTCATTCTTAGGGGGAAGAGGCTTGCATTGGTTTGAACCATTCCTCAAAATATTATCCAATACCAGTCCCACTTGTATTCTCCACAAGTGGGAAAAGTTTGGGCAACAACTGTTCACCGGGTTTGGCAACCCCATGGAGTCCAAAATGGCAAATACAAACTTCATAATCTAGTCATGAAAGAGAATAGTAGATTTTCTGTTTATATCTCCTATTTCCAACCTTGAATTCTTGCATCCAAAGGAACAAGGCAGAAGTTTTATTTCACTTTTTGACATGGTTCACTGGAACACCTAATCAAACAGCTTGCAGTTGGGGGAAATAAGACAACCTCTCTTCAGAAGCTAATCAATTGGGTGATTGAGCTTGATAATGGCTATCATGACAAGAACCACTCTTGGAAAAATTACCATGGATTTTCAGTCTTGGATCCAAAGGTAGACAACTCCTCAAATCAACATTTGAATAATCTGAAACACTTCCAACCAAATCCAACCTTGAACTTCAACCCAAAAAGGAAAACCATTGCCAAAACTTCAAAATTCCTGGATAATGAAACTGGGATGCTCCGGAATGAGTAACGGCTAAGGAGGGAAAAGGAAGGGTTATGTATGTATTGTGGGGGGAAACATGATTTCAATAGTTGTGCAAAGTGGCTAGCGCTTGAAGCAGCTAAGCATTCAAAAAAATAGCTTGTAGTTTTTCTAATACTTGAAAGGAAAACTATGCATTATCTAAACTACAGTGAGTCAATATTTTCACTTGCCAGTCACTTGGTGCTCCAATTTCAAGATTTTTCCTTTCACATTTTGAAAATACTCCTTATTTGGTCTTAATTTATTCCAGTGCTAATTTTTCTTTTATAATTTCATCTTTTGCCACTTCCAAAAATTTTCTGCGTTCTGAGATAGATAAGTTTCCCATCTATTTAGTAAGTAGTGCAACCAAGCCATCTCATTGGTTTTCCCAAAAGTCAAAATTGACCTTCACATTTTCCAATTTCCCTAGCTTTTAATGGGATTCATTTGTCTTGGATATTCCCAGAATGGACAACACCATTCTAGGCCATGAATTCCTAGTTTACTTGAATCTGGATGTGAATTTGAAAGAAGGATTAATTTAAATTCAAAACTTACAACCCCAGGACGCTAACCTTTCTGTCAAACAGGGATTAAAAAGCCTACCTGAAACTCTCATTGAGGTGGATGACAATTTTCCACCATTTGATTTTCAATATCCTGAGTTCCATTCCCAAGTTCCCTCTTCATATTTAGGATTTACTGATTATTTATCCAACTTACCCCTTCCTTTTATCTTTGAAGAGAAACAGGCGCCTACTAAACAGTTTATTTTGAGCTGATTAATCCTCTTTCATTGTGCAAGTACTTCAAATCCAGTGCTCAAAGATGATGAGATTGAAGATTAAGAAATCATTTGAGAGTCTTTAACTTTGGTTTACCATGAATTCTCTGATGTCTTCTCAGCTTTAAAAGCAGATAAACTTCCTCCTTCCCATTCTTATTATCACAGGATAAAACTTACTGGCCCACCTCCAGAACCCAGACCAGACTACTCTCTCTCAAAGCAAGAATCAACTGCGCTTCAAGAATACATTTCCAAAAATTTATTGAACATATTTCTTTTAAAAAGCAATTCAAATACTGGCTTGCCTGTCCAATTTGTTCCAAATAAAGACAAGAGGACTTTGCCTTTGCATTGACTACAGTAAAATGAACCAGGTAACCCAGAAGAAGGCCTACCCATTACTGCCTATGTTGCACCTCCTCACTCTTTTCCATGGAGCTGCTTATTTCTTAAAGTTAGACCTTTCAGGCGCCTATAACCTTATTTTCATTTCAAAAGTTCACAATTATTTGACCGCAATGAGAGCGTGATTTGGCAGTCATGAGTATACTGTCATGCCTTTTGGCCTCTCCAACGCTCCTTGCACTTTTCAACATTTTTTCAATGATGTTTTTTCTGACCTTGTAGAGAAATAACTTGTGGTGTATCTTGATGATATACTTGTCTACTCAAAGACTGTCAAAGATCAAATCACACATGTGCAGGAGGTGCTGCAGCAACTTTTCAAGAATAAACTGTTCACAAAAGCCTCTAAGTACAAATTTCATACCCATTCTCTTCAGTTTTTAGGTGTCATAGTCTCCCAGCAAGGACTATCAATGGATCCAGCCAAGATTCAGCACATATTGGACTGGCCCCCACCTTCTTCATTCAATAACCTTCAAGTTTCCCTTGGTTTTGGTAATTTTTACAGGATTTTTATTGAGAATTTCGCCAAGAAACCCATGAATCTTATTAACCTTCTTCAAAAAGACACTCATTTTGTTTTTACCAAACAAGCTGCTTTGGATTTTGAATCTCTGAAGAAATCCTTCACCACTGCTCCGGTACTTGCTCACTTTAACAATATAGCTTGCACTATTCTGGAAACAGACCCAAGCAACTTTGCAATTGCAGGAGTAATCTTGCAGTTTTCTTCCTCTTCCCCTCTGTTTCATTCCATAGCCTTTGAGTATTGCAAATAGCTTCCTGCAGAGATTAATTACAAGATTCATTACAAGGAACTTCTTGCAATTTTTTATTGCTTGAAGAAATTATGTTCATAGGTTTTGAGTCCTATGGAACCCTTTGAGGTCTTAACTGATTGCAATTCTCTTAAGTATGTCATAAGCTCAAAATTTCTTACATGCAGACAGTCACAATTGGCCAAATACCTCTCTGAATTCAAATTTATTATCACATACGGTCCTTGGAAACAAGAGGTATTCCCTGATGCTTTATCATGTTGGGACAACATTTAACCAGGTGGGGGGCACCTTTTCCAATAACAACCCTGAAAAGGTTAGGACACTCTTCTCAACCCAGTCTGCCCAACTCAGTTCAATAATCACTCACCTTTAAGACACAGCTTCCAAACTTTGACACACTCAACTTGAAGAACCCAAGTCTAAAAAAATTTTCAAGAGTGCAAAATTATTAGATGTTGAATATATTATTGAAAAAAATGATTACTTAGTTTATAAAGACTGTACAGTAGTACCTAATAAACCTTGCATTAAGTTAGATATCTTTGAGTCTTGGCATGATTCTCTGCTTGCTAGTCATCATGGGCAGTATAAAACCTACCAATTGATTTCACAACACTTCTATTGTCCTGGTATGACCAAGGAAGTAAAATACTATTTTATCCTGTGCTATGATTTCAATCATAACAAGTCCTCAAAACACTTGAATTATGGGCTGCTCCAGCCACTTCCAATCCAGCCTATTCCTCAGCACTTGTTGTTGATGGATTTTATTTGTCAATTACCTATTTATATTGGTTATGATGCTGTTTTAGTAGTAGTAGATCACTTCTCAAATATGGCTTTATTTTTTGGCAGTAATTTGACCACCTCTTTTGAAGACTTAGCTAATTTTTTCATAGAATATTTATTTTCAAAACATAGTCTTCCTGATAATATAGTAAGTGATCATGGATCCTTTTTTTTCTCTAGCTTCTGGACCTTTCTATGACAACATTTGAAGATCACTTGCAACTTATCAATGGCTTACCACCCAGAAATGGATGGGCAAACCAAGCAAGTTAATAAAATTATAAGACATTAACTTTGAATTTATTTTGCCTATTAACAGAATAAATGGTTGCCATGGCTCCCATTACCTTAATCTTCCTACAAAAACTCCACTCATTCCTCCACCAAACAGTTGCCCTTCCAGAGTCTTTATGGTAGAAAACCAACTTTTGCATCTATTCACATAGCACCTTCTCAACCTGCTGTCAATTATCTCAATCAAATTCAATCCCTTCAATTTCAGCTTTGAACCAACCTTGAAGCAGAAAATCAGCGCAACAAGGAGCAAGAACACTTACTTTGAACTACAGCTCCAACCTTTGCAGTAGGGGATCAGGTATGGCTCAATGCTTGCATCATTTGCAGTACTTTCCCAACCCAAAAACTCTCTGAAAGAAAGCTTGGCCCCTTCTAAGTCAAATCAGTCATTTCTCCCAACGCTTTTAAGCTTACCTTACCCCCAAAATGGAAAGTTATCCACCCAGTCTCTCATGTTTCTCTCCTAGAGCCAGCTTGAGTCCTATAACCAAAAACCCATCCCCCTCCGGAACTGGTCAATGTCCCAGATCATCTGGAGTGGGAAGTAATCCTTATTCTTGATTTCAGTTTACGCAAAGGAAAACTTTAATACCTTTTCAAATGGACTGCCTTCCATTCTGAAAAATATTGCACCTTGTGGGAACCAGCCCATCACCTTTGCAACTCTCCCAGTTTGGTTCAAGACTTCCATGAAAAGTACCCTTGCAAACCTTTCCAATCTTGATTCCATCCCTTCCAATACCATTTTGCACTCCCATTCTGTTCCATCCCATTAATTACATCACATTTCCCATTCCATCTTATCCTATCCCCTTTTTTAGTTTCTTAATAAAAATTTTTCTTTCTTGCAACCTTTGATTCTCTACATTCCATCCAAGCAAAAATAATATCTCTTTAAAACAAAAATAATAATAATAAATGAAATAAAATAAAATAAAATAAAAATTAAAATTAATAGTGATAAAATAAATAAAAAATTAAAAGAAATGAAATTACAAATTTTCCTTTATTTCTTGTTCTGCCTCTACTCAATTTTCAGTAAGCTCTGCTACCATTTACCTAAATTTTTCCAAATCTTTTTCATTTATTAGAGTTTACATCTGCTGAAACACAAGGACTTGTGCAACCAAATGCTTCTTGAAAATTTCCTCACACTTTGCAGTCCAAGACCTCTTTGGCAGGGCATTCCATCCACATTCCTCCAAGAGTTCTTCAGAAGCTCTCTTCCTCCAACCTTGCAATGAGACTTCTCCAACATTTCCAGTCATTTTCCTTGCATTGGTTTTGATTGGCACCACAACTTGCACTTGTTTTACCTTGCCTTGGCCCTCCATCCCATTCCCTTCCATCACATTTCCTTCCGTCCCACCTGCTTCCACTCCAACCCTTTCTTCTGGCTCTGTTTCATTCCATTCCTCCATTCTGTCTCCTCCATTTTCTCTATTTCTTTCCTCCTGTTCCGTTACGGTTCTTCCTTCTACTTCCACCCCTTCCTCCCTTGCCTCCTCATTCACTGCTAAAATTCCATCCTCACCTTGCACCTTGGGTTGCACCTTGGAGTTCATTTGGTTTTCTTGGAACTCAGCCAACAGTCCAAAATACGGTGGCAGTGGTGGTGGTGTATTAGTGGTATATCTTCAAAACCTTGGCAATACTAAAAACAGCAATGATTGAATTATATTAGCTTCATCTTCCCCATTTGGTCAGTCTCTAGTTTGACTTCCATGCGTTTGGTACTCCCAAGAATTTGATCTCCAGCACTGGCAGGATGTGATAATTCACTTGGGGAGAAGATCTTTGACCTTGTACTTCAATTGTGGACGCCACTGGGGTATTGGTCACTGGCTTGCTATTTAAAGTACAATTACAGCCCACCTTCCGGAGAAAAAATTTCTTGCACTTGCCTAGGAGACCCCGCAAGGCAGTACTAGCAACACATTGTTCATTTTGAAGAATGCATTTTTTGCAAAAACAAGATGAATATAAAAAAAATCTAATTCAAATTTTATTCTAGAAGAAATGAAGTATAGCAATGAGCTAAATGGTATACAGTAGGTAAAACAACTTTTTGAATTGATGGGAAAATCATCTTAATGCTTGCAGGAGCTTTTGTCTTTATACCCGGGCAACTGTCATGCTTCAAGCCTAAGGGTTATGGTCTTCTCCACTTTTACATATCCTTTTCCTCATTACCATCTACCTCAGTCCATAAGCGTGACACAAATAAATCACAACATCAATGGTGCCATCTGCGGTGGTGACTCATTTGAGACACCTAAGAAAAAAAAGGGAAATTTTTTAAAAACTTTTTTATATCTAATCTTTTTTCACCTTGTAAAATAGAAAACAAATCTGTTTTGCTATTGAAACTCTTCCATTTTTGGTTTCTCCAACTTCTCCCTGTCCTAGCAGTCTAGGAAGGGCCCACCAAGGCTGTTCAAGTCCCCAGATCCTCCATTCAATTCCTCCTTCTTGCGCTTGGTGCCCAATTTTTTTGGCCAAGCACGGGTAGAAATTCATTCCACTCCTCATCTCCATCACCCTCATATTCATCATCACCAACATCCAGCTCACCACCATCATTGGCAACAACAAAAAAAACCGCCCTTGCCTATTTCCAACCATCAACAAGATCAATCCATCTCCAGTCCACTTGCTTGATTACCCCCTCTCATCTGGTTGGCAGTTGGCGTCCCAGGCAGCCATGAAACCACCCACTTATCCTATTGAATCCCCTGTTGATCATCCAACACAAGTGGTTGCCTGCCGTTGCTGACACCCATCAACAGCTTTTAGGCATGATCCCTCCCACCTAGCTCCTCGCAACTGTTTCCCAGACTGTCATTTCTGCCAATTACTGGCCAAATCCATCATCATCACTAACAATTTGCTCATCTGAAGGACTAGGAAGCTGTGGCGTGTGGTTGTTGGTGGTGTTTCCTTCCACTCCTCAATCATCTCATCACCCCCAAACAAACAATGCTTGCAGCCGTCAACACCTAAACTTCAATTGATACTTTTTCTGTGCGGCTTTCTGCCGCTTTTGTTGCACCATCAATTGTCATTTCCATTGCTTGGCAATGTGGGGCAATTTTTCTTCTCAATAACCTACCTTTGCCTGTTGCAACCCCTCATCTGCAACTCTGCCAACGTCATCCGCTGTCTTCTGTAATCCTTGACCCAGGCTGGTTTCCTTCTTCTCATTTCTTTTTTTCCCATTTCACGGTCATCCTGTTGCTACTTTTGTTGTTTTCATTACTTTTTTTGCTGATCCATCCTTAAAAAGAAATCTGCTCTCATCTGTGTCATCCTCTTGTAAGTAGTCTACAGGGCCTCTTTCCCATAAAATGAGGGGCACTCGCCTGCCTTTTGCCCATTATATCATATATCATCATCATCATCCATCATTGGTATCATCTGAGTCAATAAAATCTGATCCATCATCCCGGGAATTCATCCTCCATGCTTATCCTGGTTATATCTATGATTTCCTTTTGATCCTTGAGCCTCCCTACTCAAATCTTTGATCCATTCCTCTGTGACTGTATCCATTATCACCAATCAATAGCCTTGCTAGTTGAAGAAGAATTCATTTGGTTGGATTCTTGAGTGTGTTATACCACTCCTTGATCCATTTTTTTGACCATACTGGTCTTGATCATTCTTGGATTATCCTTCCAGAACTAGTAAAGTTTGACTGAGTGGTTTCTTTAAGCTTGAAACCGGGAGTTTCCAAACTCCCTGTATTTCCTTGAAGTTGAATTTTTCAAGGCTACTCTTGAGTCCCTTGAGAAGTTTTGGTTTATTATTGTTCAAGTTTGTTATTGCTTTGCTTCTAGATTTTCATAAAAAAAATTGCTTTGTTTTTTACAGCCACCCAAAGTTATTTGGTACCCTTCAAGCGCTTTATTGTGGAGAGTTGGGCAGGTTCATTGAGAACCTGGAGGTTGGTTGGTATTTAGTTGATCTTTCCTAATCTGCTGCTGACAACCATAGTTATTAGCTTGTGGTTGTTGTTTCTTACAACTGCCTTGTTCTATTGAACTCTGAACAAAATCTAACTTATTTCATTCAAGTATTTTCCTGAACCATCTTGGCTCAGATAGTGTTGTTTTTAGCAACCAATTAATATCAAATTCATCCCTTCTTGTTGATTCCTCTTCACAAGGCTTCTGGACCTTAATTCCAGTTAAATTTAAACATTTTTGTAAAACTCAGGAGGGAAGCCTAAAAAGCACCTTTCCCCTCCACAGAACTGCCTGCAACCAGCACTGTTTGGATTCTTACATTTGGTCCCCTGGGCTGGTATTGAACCAGGAACCTTGGGATTTACAGTCCCAAACCTTTGGAATCAACTTCAAAATCCATTTCTTTTCCTATTGTGCTTTCTTTTCTTAGATCTGATCCTTTGAGGCAACCTTTCCCAGAAGTAAGTCCTCCCAATTGTGCAACACCTTGGAAAGATTCTTGTTTTTATTTGTGAAACCCCAATCTGGCCACACTTGTGAGCCACTTTGGAATTCTGCTCTTTGGATCCTCCAGGAATTTTTGTTATTCAAAATGGCATCTACTGGTACTCCCACCACCTCTGTTTGACCTAAGATGGTGAAGATCAAACCTCAGAACAAGGACTTAGGGTTCAATGGGGTAAATGTGGAACAGTTCTTTGACTCTTACAAAATGGCTGCTGAAGTGGATGGGGCAAGCAAATACAATATGTCCTACCAGTTACAATTTTTTATCTCCTCTGATGAAGTCATGGAAATAATTGAGTCATTAAAAGGATTTGAATCCCACAACTGGATGCTTCTAAGGGAGGCAATGTTGGCATATTGGGGGAAAATAGATGTAGCTCAATTTACTTTGCAGGACTTGGATGATCTTGTCTCTCAGTGGATCTCAAATTGTGATGTATCTTCAGCCTGTGACTATCAGTTTTTTAGGAAGTCATGGGATCCAATGCAAAATTATCTTATCCAAAATGACCACATTGATACGGTGGATGAATTTTGAGGGAAATTTTTCCAATATTTTTTTCTAGCAGTGCAGGAAAGGATTAGGGATGAATTGGTCAATTCTGGATCAATCATCACCACCAGGGATAATTGATTCAAGCTCATTGTTTTCTTTGTCCTTAGGATTACTGTGGAAGAATTCATGAAATTTCAAAGTGCTTTAACTTTTGAAAAGCCTAGAACCACTGAACCAGTCCTTGCTCCTTCTTTCAAAGAATCAAACAAAATTATTAATAAGTAGGAAGCTTATTGAAGGCCCAAACCAAATCCTCAGTCCAACCAGGAAACTCCTATTATAGACAAGATCCCCAAAATACTCCAAGCTTTTGAGAACAAAATTTATCAAAAGATTTCTTCTCTTGCTACTCCTAAACCCTCTACCTCTGTTCCTAAATCCACTCTTGTCTGCTACTACTGTCATAGGAAAGGTCATGGAACTGGCCAATGCCCTGAGCTTCAGAAGTATATAGATGAAAATTTGTGTAACAGGAGGGGAACAATTGTTAATGTCAGACTAAAAAGAAAAGGTTAGATTTGAGATGAAACAACCAAGGGGGACACAGATGAGTCACACCTAAAAAGAAAAGGCTCAAAGCCACACAGGTTGATAGCACAGCAGCGCAAACAACACAATGACTGGTAGGTCTGAGGACAGTAATACAAAGGAGAGCATCAACACAAGGAGAAGGACTGAGGAATTCAAAAGAATTGGTTTACCTAGCCCAGAATCCAGGATGCGAGTGGCACAGTTTTTGAACCGTACAAGGAGAAAGGAATCCTGGTTCTGAGCCGGTGCAAGTAGATAAGAGACACAAATGGAGAGCACTCATAGTGCTAGGGGCGCTCTGGAGAGTGCCGTTCAAAAAGGAAAGAATACAAAAGTGCAAGCACAAAATAACACGGTAACACAGTGTAGGGAGAAAGGTGAAGGCACATTGGCAACATATCCTCAATCACCATTCAACACCCTCCCTGCCTTCAGCCTTCAGACACAGCACAACCCAAATTGATTTGCCTGAGCTTTTGTTGCGGAGAGATTTGCAAGACTGGTTTAGTGAGGAAATCCGTGGGGTGGTTTTTAGAATCTATACATTTGATGGCTATTGTGCCCCTTTTCATCTTTTCTCTTAGGAAATGGAACCAAAGTTCCATGTTCTTTGTTCAAAAACCGGTATGATTTGCTGAGTTGGTGGCAAGTTTGATACAACCATTGTTGTCTTCATGGAGGATGATGGGAGCCTTGATTTTTGACCTAAGCACCTCTTCCGCCAGGGTCTTGAACCAGAGAATTTCCTTTACAGGCTCAGCCACTGCCTTGTATTTGGCTTCCATGGTGTACAGTGTAACACTTGATTGTTTTTGTGATTTCCAGCCAACCACATTACCGCTCCACAGGAAGACAAAGCCGCTGATTGACCTTCTAGTGGTTGGACATGTGGCCCAGTCAGCATGTATGTATGAACTGAGTCCGGTCTGAAATGGCTTTCTGGAGAAAGTCAGCCCCACCTTTGGTTTTGACTGTAAATAGCTGAGAGCAAGAGTTGCAGCGTCCCAGTGCTTCATCCTGGGCGCATTCAAGAATTGAGCAAGGTAGTTGACAGCAAATTTAATGTTGGGTTGAGTGTTGCAGCTTATGTAGGTTAGCTCACCAACCAGCTTTCTGTAATTTAGGCCGCTTTCAACAAACAGTTGATGCTCCTCCTCTGATTCTGGTAGTAGTTTCCCCAAAGGTTTGAAGGGATTCAAGCATTGTTTGTGTGAAGGGAGCCGTTATTGATCCACAAGGGAGGAGATGTAGGTCTCTTGACTTAGATTGAAGCAATTGGTATGTTGACTCACATTCATACCCAGAAGGATAGACACCGGGCCCAGATCCTTGATTTTGAAGCGGCTCTGGATGGCGTCAATAAAGAGGTGTGGTTCTGGGATGAAGATGACAATATTGTCCACCTGCACGTAAAGGTAGGTGCTGTCCTTCCAGAACACGCATCAATTGGCCTTGCTTTGGATGAAAACTTCTTTAGAAAGATAGTCACTCAGTGTGTTGTACCGCATTTGGGGAGCCTGCTTCAAGCCAACAGGGCCTTTTTGAGCTTGAGCAACTTCCCAGGCATTACTGGTACATTTTCCGGTGTTGAGACATGGATGTTCTCCCTTAAGGGGACATTAAAGAATGCTGATTTGATGTCAACCTGGTTTAATTTGTAGCCTTGTTGGACAGCATGTGCAATGAGAAGCCAAAGTGAAGACTTGTTGCCCGTGGGCGCAAACAAATTGGTGTAGTCAATGCCAAACTTCTGGTAGAAACCCTGCATGCAAAGATGGGCCTTGAATTTGATGATGCAGTTTTCCTTATCTTTCTTCGTGCGGAAAACCCAAATGCACTTCAGCTGGCTGGTGGATTTGGTCCTCTTGCACTCTTCCCACAAGTTGTAGGACAAAAGATTTTGAAGTTCTCTTTCCATGGCAGCAATCCATTCCAGTCTGTGGGGGCTGCAAAGGGCTTCATCCAGAAACTTGGGGTCTTGGAGTTCAGTGTCCATGAGATTCAGTTGGGGGTTTTTTGCCATCATCTCCCATTGAGAATGCGTGAGAATGTTGTGCTCAGAGATTATGCTGTGATCAGGAAAAGAGGTTTCCTCAGTAACAGAGGGGACTTGATCAGGAGCTGAGATTGATTCACACAGAAAGACGGGGATATTTTCCCTGTAGATGAGTTGCAGTGGCTTGGAAGAAGAAGAAGGGCAAGGGCCTCTTAAGGCTTCATCTTTGTTTTTTTCAAAAGTGTCCTCCAGGAAGGTGACATTGGCGCTTGAGTGCACCCGCTTGGTTCAATGGTTGAGTATCTTATAGGATGAGAAATCAGTTACATACCCAAGGAGCATACCCTTCTCTCCATTAGCCATCATTTTGAAACCATGCCCAACCTTGGGAATGAGCAAGTAAGTGGTTCAGACAGATGGCCTGAGGAAATGGTGATTGAATGGTTGTTGAAACCAGATTTTGTAGGTAATTTTGAGGCCCTTGGATATGATAGGTAGTGCGTTGATAAGATTGGTTGCCGTTTTGACAGCTTCCGCCCAGTAGGTGGGAGGAAGGCTGCTTTGCACAATTAAGCATTGAGCTTTATCTAGAATGGAACAATTTTCTCTCTCAGCTAGGCCGTTCTGTTCAGGTGTGTACGCTGGAGCTAGGTGATGATCAATTCCATGAAGCTTAAAATACCCACAAAGCTCCTTATTCAAAAACTTGCCTCCGTTGTATGAAACAACTGTTGCAACCTTGGCGTTAAGCAGTCTTTCAGAGTGGCTTATAAAATTCTTGATGGCCGCTGAAGCTTGATCCTTGGAGCAGAGGAAAGACACCAATTTGAAACCTGTGAATGGGTCCATGACGGTGAGAAAGTACTTGCAGCCTCCATTTGACTGGACAGGAAATGGGCTGACAAGATCAAGATGAATTACTTCCAGGCATCAAGTGGCTGGCTTGAAGTGACCATGAAACAGGGTGGAGTTCATTTTGCAGCTTTTGCAGATGTTGCAGTTGGAGCAGGGAGAACTGTCTGGAATGAGGGCTTTGAGAATGGCATTGTGAGGGTGTCCCAGCCAAAGGTGCCATGGAGTGCCTTGAGGTTGTTTAAGGAGCGTAGAGCTTTTGGTGCAATTTCTGAACCTAGTGTTTTTGAACTTAGTGCCACAAAGTTTGACCAGATGATTTCTGGAAGTGCCCAAAAGTGAGAAGTGATCCAGGGTGATTTTGTATCCTGAGAACCTGACTTGTTTGATAGTGGCTGCTTTAGACATAAGTCAAGGGAGTTAAATGAGACAGCAGTTCAGAGAGGGGACCAGGAGTATGCTATCCAGTTGGATCTGCTTGCCCAAGTGGTTGCAGAGGGTGGCCTTACCCATGGCTGTGGCCAGAAATGCAGTTCCTTCCGCTCCTGTGCCCACTTTCAATCCTATAGGGGTTGACTCCCAGAGATAGAGGGGAGAGTTAACAATGTGTTGTGAAGCTCCTGAATCCATGACAGGGAGAAGCAATGCTTGAGTATTGGTGTCTTTGAAATAGAGCTGTGCGTTTAGAAAGTCTTGGGGAGGTCCTGGTGTGGTCTCATCAGTTGACAACGCCGCCGAGTGGAGATGGGAGAGAGCTTTAGAGGTAGGATGATTGGGATGCAGTACTGGATGGAGAAACCAGCATCTATCTTCTGAGTGGTTCAACAGTGGGTTGTGTTTGCCATTAGAGCATGGGTGTTTGTTCTTTGGTTTCTTCTGGGGTGCGGTTTTTTGCATGGAAGTAGATGAGACATCTTCTGCAGGTTCAGATGTCTCTACCTTTTGAGATATTTCCAGGTGCATGACTTCCCTGAGTTTGTTGAGCACTGCTGTCTGGTTGGTCAGCATTTTGTTTTTTAGAAGGAGAGTGTTGACTATGTGCTAGAAGGAAGTGGGAAGTTTGGCCAGGAAGGTGTAGCTGAAAATATCTTGAAGTACATCAAGTTTAACCACTGATAGCTTGTTCATCAGTTTGCGGCAGTTGTTGATGTATTGAGAGAGATCCCCCTTGTACTGGTAATGTATGAAATTTAGCCAGAGGCGGCTGCAATTGTTGGATGATTGAGAGGCATATCTCTTGTGGATAGCTTCCAGAATGGCACGGGGGTTGGCTTCATTTGAGCTGTTTACCACCGCGTCAAAAGCAATGTTGCCTAGGTGCTGGATGATGATGTTTCAGGCCTTTTAAATCTTCCTTTTTTGCATGGGAGTGTTTGCATCATTGGATTTATAACCCTCAATGAGTTTGAGCAGCCCTTTTCTTCTAAGATAGCTCTTTAGACGTATGAACCAGTTAGGGAAGTTGGATTCTGTGAGGAGTGGGATGTTGAGTTTTGGATTGTCTTCTTGATTGTTCATGGCAAGGAGCCTTTTCTTGTCAGGTCAAGAACGTGAAAATGGGACTTTAAATCTGTTAATGTCAGACTAAAAAGAAAAGTTTAGATTTGAGATGAAACAACCAAGGGGGACACAGATGAGTCACACCTAAAAAGAAAAGGCTCAAAGCCACACAGGTTGATAGCACAGCAGCGCAAAAAACACAATGACCGATAGGTCTGAGGAGAGTAAGACAAAGGAGAGCATCAGTACAAGGAGAAGGACTGAGGAATTCAAAAGAAGTGGTTTACCTAGCCCAGAATCCAGGATGCAAGTGGCATGGTTTTGGAACCGCACAAGGAGAAAGGCATCCTGGTTCTGAGCTGGTGCAAGTAGATAAGAGACACAAATGGAGCGCGCTCATAGCTCTAGGGGCGCTCTGGGGAGCGCCCTCTCACAAAGGAAAGAATACAAAAGTCCAAGCACAACATAACATGGTAACATGGTGTAGGGAGAAAGGTGAAGGCACATTGGCAACATATCCTCAATCACCATTCAACAACAATTTCTTTCTTCCTAATGGTGCTTTGATCCCTTTTGATTCATATTGCCCTATTTTTCATGTGGTGGCCTCTTATCAGCCAGTACCTCCTATGAAGGCTTCTTTGGCTTCTTTTGATTTTTGATCTCCCTGTGGTACCCTTCAACCTTGGTATCCTCCATCCATCTCCTCCTCCAGTCTTGTTGTAGCTTATCAATCTGATCCAGCTAGGAAACAACATGAGGAACCCAAACCTCATAAGGCTCCTTCTGTGCCAACCTCAATTCTTCAAAAACCTGCTAAACTTCAATGCTCACCTCAGCCTCCTTCCTCTGATGTATAAGACATGGAGGTGGAAAAGGAAAAACTCATGGAAATTTTTCAAGACCACTCTGATCCTCCTCCTTTGGCTAAATTACCTCAACCTTCTGATCCTATCTTAGTTCCAGCTTCAACTGAACTTCCTCCCTCCACCCAGCCCAAAGTTTGGTTTGAGAGGGTAATTTCAAAGGACAGCCCCAATGCTGTGGAAGGGGTATTAAAGAAAATTTCAGATCTAAAAATTCCTGATCTATCTGTGGTTGAACTACTGTCAATTTCACCATCTGTTTCTGAAGAAATGAAGAAATGGGTCTCTCATTGATGTGTGAAGATTGGACCTGAAAAATTAAAGGTCTCCTCTGGCACTTTGATGGAGGACTCTGGTGGAACAGATACCTCCTCATATTCCAACCTTTACTCCTGTCCTCCTGGCTTTCTTCCTTGTTATCTTGGTGATTCAACTAAAACGGTTTTTCTCCTTGTCAATTCTGGTTCTCAGCTCAACTTAATCTCAGATGCTATGGCCTGAAAACTCAACCTTAGTCCTAGATTCAGCTTCAATTCTGTAGTTTATGGGATAGGTAATCAATCTTGTGAATTGGTTGGTATTGCTTAAGATGCCCCAGTTTGAATTGTTCAAAATATTTTTGGAACTTGTCACTTTTGGATCACTTGTTTGGAAGGTCCTATGATCTTGGTTTGGCCATTCTTAATGGATTTTGGTGCTACCCTGATGTTTTCTGATCAAGTTGGGGAGAGTATTTTTCTCCCTTATGCTGATGGTAGAAAAATTGAAGTTCCTCTCTGCTATTTGGATTCTAGTTTTTTGGGAAAGAGAATTCCCTGGTCATACTTCTAAATCAATTTTCAAGGGGGAGCAGAAGGATAATTCCAATTCCTCTCATTTTTTGTTGCAATAGTTGATCCTACTGACAGTTGTAGTTCTTCTCAGCCTTGGACTTCAACTCAAGGATCAACTCTCATCCCTATGGCTTATTTTTCTTTTTTCTCATCATTTTCTTTTGATCTGGAAAATATTAAAAAAACAAAAACATGTTGAAATAGAATATTCCAAAAATATTTCTTCTCTCTCTGGATCTTTTATGTCTTCTTTTCCTTGTACTCTTAAGTCTTATCAATATTCTTTCATTCCTGGTTTAAGCCTCTGCAATGAGTATAAACTAGAACCTGATCTTTATTCTATTATTGGTGGCTTTGGTATGGAGGAATATGTGCTTCAGTGGGGGCAATTTGGGGTAAAAGTCAGTCCTCCCAATTTTGAACCACTATGGCAACCTTCTACTTTCATTTTCAAAACCCTGCCTAGTGCCACACATGTGAGAAAAGTGTTATCTCCTGGTTCTCCCTTTATTGAAAAGGCACCCTTCAAGGATGTTGCAGAACATTGGACGTGGAAAATGTTGGAACTTGTTCTCAGTTTTTGTAGTCAGGTCTCACTGGGCAATGCTTGGAGGAAACAAGAAATTCTCTCTTTTGCTACCAAGTATAAGCAAGTTGCAAAAAAGTTCCAACAAGTCAACCAGCCTATGCCTCTCAACCTCAACCCTCCTCTCATGCGCCCTCCCTTATCTTGTGATCCTTACTGTGGTTTATCTTTATCTCTTACTGGTCCCTTTGTGTCTATTAATGGTTGTGTAACTGAAGAACATATGAAAGTGTTCAACTTTGGTCCAGACGGATGGCTTCTTCCTGATGATTTGAATTTGATCAAAAATGTTTCATCTCTAAGGGAAAAATCTATTGCTTTCTTTGAAGAAGAGAGAGGTCTCTTGAAAGAATCCTATGTCCTCCCTTACATCATCCCTGTAGTTGAACATGATCCTTGGCAAAAGAAAAAGATTCTAATCCCTGCTGCTAAAATTGAAAAATTTATCAAGTTGACCCACAAACAAGTTTTTACTGGTCTAGATGAACAGTCAACTTCCAGTTATTTCAGCCCTGTCTTCTGTGTCCTCAAGAGTAATGGTAAACTCAGAATGGTTCATGATCTTCAAACTCTTAAAAAAGTTATTATTAAATACTCTGCTATTCCTTCTGCCACAGAATAATTTGTTGATTCTTTCTCTGGGAGAGCTTGCTATGGTCTAGGGGACATTATGGGTGGTTATGAAAAACAATCCTTACATTCTATTTTTTTTCCCTCTCACTACTTTCAATACTCCTCTTTGTCAATTCAAACTTACTCAATTGCCTCAAGGTGCCACTAATTTGGTTGCAGTCTATCAGGTTCAGATGATGTGGATCCTCCAGGATGAAATCCCTGATCATGCTGGTATCTTTGTTGATGATGGAGGAATTAAAGGTCCAGTTTCTGAATATTATAATGAGCTCTTACCTTGGCATGCAGGAATTTTTTGATTCATCTGGGAATATGCTACTACTTTGGAAAGGATTCTGTTTTGTATCAAGGAGTCTGGCCTTACTGTCACTGGATCCAAATTGGCTGCTTGTGTCCCTTCTCTGGAAATTTTTTTTCATGTGGCCTTCAAGGAAGGAAGAAGAATGGCACCTTCCAAATCCAACAAGATCATCTCTTGGCCTACTGCAATCAATCCTACTGAAGTTAGAGGCTTTCTAGTTGTTTTAACTTATGTTTGAATCTTTATCCCATCATTATCCAAAATCTGTGCTCCCTTGCATCATCTAACCAGAAAAGAATCTGAATTGATTTGTACCCAAGATTGTGAAAATTTGTTTCAGTTGCTCAAAATTATTGTTGTTAAAGACATAGTTTTGAAAAAGATCTCTAATGGGCCTGGAGCTGGCAAGATCAAGCTGACTTTTGATTCTATTCATCAACCTGTTGGGGCTGTTCTTACTCACAAAGATGAAAACAGATGGGACTTTCCCGCTCTCTATGAATCTTTGTTATTTTCAGATGTAGAATCCAGATACTCTCATCCAAAACTGGAACTCTGTGGTGCGGATCAAATGTTGAAGAAGCTCCAAACTGTTCTCTTTGTTCAACATTCCAAATTACAAGTTGATGCTCAATCTATCATTGAAATGATCAATGCTCCTATGACTCAATGGGTGGCCTTTATCCAGCTTTTCTCTTTTGATATTTTTCACAGGCCTGGAAAATCTTTCACAATTCCCAATTTTTTATCTTGAAATCCTCTTGTAGATGAAGAATCTGATGTTGGAGTGGATTTCAATGAAGAATAAACCTTAATCCATCCTGTCTTCTCCTTCTCCTCTCAATATTATTCTGGCTTTCAGCAAGGCTTCTGGCTTAAACTAGAGCAGTAACTTTTAAATTTCCAAAGATCTCCTTATCTCTCTGCTAAAGAATTTTGATCCCTCAAAAGAAAGTCCTCTAATTTCTTTGCACAAGGCTCTAGGCTTATGAAAATAGGAAATCCTTGTTCTCTCATTGTTTTTACTATTACTTCTAAGCAAGATTCTATCCATGAAAGTCTCCATGAGGGTCTTGGCCATTGTGGGGAAACCAACACTTATCAAAAATTATCCAAACAATTCTGGTGGCCATCTCTGAAGAAATTAGTCTCTCAATGGTGCAAGAGTTGTGAATTTTGTCAAAAACCTGATCTTAGGCATCCAGCTGAAATTTGTTATCCTAATGGGGAGTCACAGTATTTTGGAGGATTGCTATGGATGTGGTTCACGTTAAGGCAGGTGGTGCTAAGTATCTCATTTTGGCTAGAGATTAGTTTTCTGGATGGGTTGAAACATAATTTCTTAAGAATCTTAATGATGAATTGGTGGCAGCTTTCCTTTATGGGACTTGGACTATGCGTTATGGCTTGGATAAATCTTACTCTACTGATGGTGGCTCTGAATTTGGTGGAAAGCTTGCTGAAATGATCCAATCTCTTCCTGGACAACATAGAGTTACTACTCCTCATTATCCTGAAGTCCAAGGCATTGTTGAACAAGGCCATGCTCCTTTGAAGGCTGCCCTTGTTAAACTATCTGGTGAAAGCAGAAAGAATTGTTGTAAATTTCTTCCTCTTGTTCTATTCTCTGATTGAATATCATTCAAGCGGACCACTGCTACTCACCTTATGAAATCATCTTTGGTCAAAGGGAAGTTCTTCCTTTGGATCTGGAAATTTAATCTTTCTTGGGTATCTCAAGGGAAGAGGTGTCTTCAAACACTGATCTATTAGTTGCTAGATCAATTGAAGATTTTTGGGTTGAAGCTTATCAGAAGATGATGGAATCAAGAGGAAAATTGGTTCAGTATTGGGAAGATAAGCAATTAAATCAAATGAGGAATGCCTTAAATCGTGGTTATCTAGCCTTAGCTTATAATTGATCCTTGGAGACTCAGGGGGGAAATCCTTTCACAAACTGCTGGAATGGTCCTTATTGAGTATTTTGTCAGGTTAGAGGTGGATCTTATTTTTTGGAAGAGCTGGGGGTACTCAGTTGGCCAGAAGTTTCTCTGCTGATCAAGTTAAGAAGTTTCATTTTTGTGGAGGCAACTTATCTCAGAATTAAGTCCTCCCAATTGTGAACCACCTCAGTCATTTCCTGTGTTTTGTTGTGAAAATCTACTTTATGGCACATATGTGAGCACCTGGGATGCTCTCTTTGTTTTATCTCTGCTTCTTCTAGGGCTCTTTTGTATGGATCAAGATATTTTTCAATTCTTCAAATACTCTCAAGATCAAGAAATGGCCATTCTTCTTTCTCAATTTCTTTGTATTCCTCCTTTTCTTGATATCTTCAAAATCAAGGTACAGACTAGGAACAGTCTGTAAGTTGTGGAGAGATGTGGTGACCAATTTGAGGTACCTAAGAAAAAAAAAGGGAAATTTTTTCAAAGCCTTTTTATATCAAATCTTTCATCCCCCTTGTAAAAAAGAAAAAATTCTGTGTTGCTATGGCAACTCTTCCATTTTCTGTTTCTCCAACTTCTCCCTGTCCTAGCGTTCTAGGAAGGGCCTACCAAGGCTGTTTAAGTCCCCAGATCCTCTGTTCAATTCCTCCTTCTTGCGCTTTGCACCCAATTTTTTTGGCCAAGCATGCACAAATGGTCATTCCACTCCTCATCTCCATCACCAACATCCAGATTTCCACCATCATTGGTGACACTGACAAATACCACCCTTGCCACTTGTCAACCGTCAACAAGATTGATCCATCTCAGGTCCACTTGCTTGATTCCCCCCTCTCATCCAGCTGGCCATTAGTGTTCCTGGAAGCCATCAAACCACCCACTTATCCGATCAACTCCCCTGTTGATTATCCGACGCAAGTGGTTTCCTGCCGTTGCTGACGCCCATCAACAGCTTGTTGCCATGATCCCTCCCACCTTGCTCCTTGAAACTTTCACCCAGATCATCATTCCTGACAATTACTGACCAAATCCATCATCATAACTACCAATTTGCTCATCTGAAAGACTAGCAAGCTGTTGCTTGCGGCCCTTGGTACCGTCTTCTGCCACTCCTCAATCATCACATCACCCCAAAACAAACAATTCTTGCGGAAGTCAAAACCTAATCTTCAAGCAATACTTTGTCCGCGCGGCTTTCTGCAGCTTGTCTTGCACCCTCAATTGTCATTGACATTGCTTGGAAATGCCTCACACTTTGCCTTTTCAATCACCCTCCAATCACCTTCTGTTGCCTGTTGCAACCCCTCATTGGCAATGCCACAGATGTTCATCCGCTGTCTGCTGTCATCCTTGACCATGGCTGGTTTCCTTCTTCTCATTGCTTCTTCTCCGATTTCATGGTCATCCTGTTGCTACTTTTGTTGTTTTCATTACTTTTTTCCCTGATCCATCTTAAAAAAAAAGAAATCTGCTCACATCTGTGTCATCCTCTTTTAAGTAGTCTACAGGGCCTCTTGCCCATAAAAGAAGGGGATTTGCCCTGCCTTTTGCCCATTATTTCATATATCATCATCATCATCCATCATTGGTATCATCTGAGTAAATAAAATCTGATCCATCATTTGGGCAATTCATCCTCCATCCTTATCCTGGGAATATCTATGATTACCTTTTGATCCTTGAGCCTCCCTACCCAAATGTTTGATCCATCACTCTGTGACCATATCCATTATCACCAACCAACAGCCTTTCTGGTTGAAGAAGAATTCATTTTTTTGGATTCTTGAGTGTTTTATAACACTCCTTGATCCCTTTTTTTGACCATACTGGTCTTGATTTTTCTTTGATTATCCTTCTGGAACCAATCAATTTTGACTGATAGGTTTCTTTAAGCTTGAAACCTAGAGTGTTAAAACTGCCTGTAATTCCTTGAAGTTGAATTTTTCCATACTACTCTTGAGTCCCTTGAGAATTGTTGGTTTATTCTTGTTCAAATTTGTTATTGCTTTGCTTTTAGAGCTTCATAAAACAAATTGCTTTGTTTTGTACAGCCACCCAAAGTTATTTGGTACCCTTCAAGCACTTTATTGTGGAGAGTTTGGCAGGTTCATTGAGAACCTGGAGGTTGGTTGGGATTGAGTTGATCTTTCCTAATCTGCCGCCAATGTCCAGAGTTATTAGCTTGTGGGTGTTGTTACTTCCAACTACCCTGTTATATTGAACTCTGAACAAACTCCAAATTATTTTTTTCAATTCTTTTCCCGCACCATCTTGCGTTTGTAGCTACCAATTACTATTTAATTCATCCCTTCCCATTGATTCCTCATTCACAAGGTTTCTGGAACATGATTCTGGTTACATTTACATATTTTTGTAACACTCAGGAGGGAAGCCTAAAAAGAACCATTCCCCTCCACAGAACTGCCTGAGGCCAGCACTTTTTGGAGTCTTACACCACTTACCACCTCTGTTTTGTGTAAAAACCTTCCAATCTTGGAAACTGACTCAGTATATACTTGCAAATCTTGCAGTGCACTCTATACCAGTCAACCATCCATTCAAGTTTTGCTCTCCTACCCTGGGTATCATCAGCCCTTGGACTTCCATTCTTGTTTATGCACTCACACTAGTTTGCACCCATGCCTAGATAGCTACATCAGCTGTATATTTCACAAATAGACTATCCCCTTACCCTGCATAAGCTACACCTTATATGCATTGTCTTCACATTTCATTCCTTCCTGTCTCATCCATTATGCCCTTGTACACTCAGATTCTATTGTCTTGCACCAACGCTAGGACCTTGGAAAAAACTTTACTTTTATTTTATTTCCCATTCCTTTCATGTCATTCATTGCCTCATTGACTCTTAACTGTAGCTGGCCATCCTTCAGGCTGTATCTAGTCACCTTTGAATTACCCTATAAAGGCTGTGTTTCCTGCCTGAAGATTGTCTCCTCAGTTAGTTAATTTCATATGTTCTTGCATTTGCTAAATCCAGTCATCACATTGGGCTTTGCTTTTTTTTCTTTCCATTGGAACATCTCCCTCTCCTTGCTGTTTGTTGATTCACCAAATCATAAGTTTGCACTGTGCAGTTAGCCTTGCTGTCAGCTTGCTACTATTGCAAATCAAGCTGCAAAAGTAACAAAAATAACATAAAAATAATAATAATACAATGAACCTAAGAAGCAGTAGGAAAACCATAAACATTATTACAGAAATGGATTCTCTACCCAAAATTAGGTAGGGTCACTCACTGACCCCACCCTTGAAATCCAACTCCTTATATTTTCAAATAATTAAGGAAAGAAAGACCAAAATACTAAGGCTCCACTATTGAGCTTTTGGTCAATTAAATATTTCACACATGTTTTCACACATAGGTTTCACACCTAAAATTCAGTCAGAATTGAGGTGTTGTGTATATTTTAGGAGTTACGGACGGAAATGTGTTTTGTCACAATTCCCGCACGCAGCCGCAGCAGCCAATGCACCCGCGCGCGGCTGAGATACAGCCCTGTCACTCCGTCAAGGTTGTGTACGTAGCCCCGGGCCTCTGACAAGTACGCAGCCAAGGGACTATGGGTTGACAGAGTGACAGGCGGACTGAGAGGCTTAGGTACCGCGTAAACATGCTACAACCCACACAGGAACATTCTACATATGTAATAAATGAACCTGTGGATATTAGATAGTCTAAAAGTACATAATATTATATAAAAATCCTTAAATAATCCTTATACGTATTTCTTATTAAATATAATTCAAAGTACCAAGAATGTCGAAAATAGTACAATCACAAATTCTAAAAATATATTAAAATACTTTAATATAATTTTATGAAAATTCCTAAACATCAATATCTTTGTGACATACTAAGAAAACTAATGATGTAACAATATTACATGAATTCCCATGACTTATATTTTTAAGTAATTACTTTAGTAAATCAACTGGAACTCAAAAATAAGGAGTAAAATCAATATCATGACTTTACTCCAGTTATTTAATACATAATGAGAACTCACCTGAAATCAGGATTTCCGTTGAAATGTCTATTTCTATAATTATTAAATTACTGGGAACATTTACAAAGGATAATTAATTAAATAATACATAAATGGGACAGATTAGTTTTATTCACACGTCCTAATATCTATTATAAAGTAGAATCATTCCCATACCCTGAGGAATTAGATGCTACCTGTGCTATAGCACCAAAAAAATGTGACAGGCTACCCCTGGTTACCCTTCTAGCCTTAGTGTCTGTCCCTCTGAGCCCCTGTACCCCTCAGAAGGACAATATTGGGACTCCAAAAGCTATAAATAAAGAGATCTTTTGAGGATATTGATACCAAGAGACCCAGTTATATTTATATCCAGACACCATCCCAAGGTAATCAAGTACTTATAAGAGATAATTAAGTGATTTATGGCTAAGTCTGATCAATAATATCCATCCTCAACCTCTTTTTTATCAATTAAAACTGCTGAAAAACCTTATAACCCCAATATACAGGTTTAACCCATCAGTGCACATCTCAAACAGATACCCAAAGTTTTTAATAATATACCAGTGAGTTTTATTATCCTTTCTCTTTCGTGGCAGCTTGGTTACAAGGCCCTGCCACTCCACCGTGTATTTTATATACATATTATCTTTGGGTAAAATTTCCTTTAAACTAAAGAGCTCAAAGTAACAGGACTACGTGTTTTCATACTGAAATCCCTGAAGAGATTTGTTAAAGATCCCCAATACAATTGTGGCCCCTATATAAAAATATTTAATGATCAATTTATTCATATTGATTTAAAACAATAAACCATAACCAAACCACTTAACCTTGCAATAAGCTTAATCCAAATATTTTATGGATTTTTGCTGCATTTATTAAATAATATATTTATTATTTATTCTATCACCTCTGGTAGCTAAAGGATAGCAAGGGTCTTGGCATCCAGGAGGCTGACAATTGGGGGTCTGGCCAGGAAATATTCCATTTTATTATATTTAATACCTTGGACCAGACATTTTACAAAAAAATAAATCAACAATAAATTTATCTGACTTTATAACTGTGATTTATCATTAAATTCTTTTGCAGTGGATTTAAAAACCAATGCAGAATTAATAATCTATTATTCAAATCTTTTAAAGATAAGAAAAGAAGAATATATTAAAAATTATAAATTTTCTTGTTGGAAAGCTTTAACTCAAGCTGAGCAACTTAATATCTCTTCTGCACGTAAACACTTAGATAAACTCCTTTAACAAGAAGATCTTGAAAGGCGCATCAACTTTCAGGCCCTATTAAGGAAACATGAAGCTTGAAAGAAATACGGTATAAATTACTTCTTGAAATATAAAAGTAAGTATACAACTTGTATTAACATATTTTTTTTAAAAAAATAATATTAATATATTTTATTAACCAATAAAATAAACTTTTTTATCAGTGAACCCTCCTGTACCAGAAACCACCGCCACTGAAGTTGATTTATTGGATCAAGAAATCCCAGATATCTCTGGACGCCTTGTAAATATTGATTGGGCAGGTGAAGACCTTATTGGAACACATCAAGACCCCGTAGGATTACCTACTAAGGATCAATTTAATCCCAATAAAGTCTTGGTACATTTGAACATCAACTTAAGTGAGTTTTGAATAAAACTTATTTTTATGGATTTTTTCTGAAAAATACTTATAAACATATTATTCAAAAATGAATAGACGTAACACAAGAGCCTCAGGGAGAATTCCCTCCTATGGATCTTTGCCAACAGCTCCCAGTCACCATGAGACCACCAATAAGGACAACCATGAAGGTACCCCAACCCCTGAATCAAATGTTGATGGACAAGGAGCAGCACCAATTACTTTGGCCCTCTCCCAACCTAGAGCTGGAGAAGGTAGTAGAATCAAGCCACCCTCCTTTACAAGAAGATTCCCTGCAGCCACCCCAGCACAATCTGGCCAAGGAAGCCAGGATCAAAGACTTATTCAAAGAGCACGTGAAATATTGGGAAGAATTTAAAGAAGCCCAAGCCAAGGAGGACATGGTTTCTATGAAAAAGATAATCTCCCAGGCAAAAGCCACCAAGATAGCTCTTCAGAAAATGATTCCAAGGAAAGAGATAGAATCCTACGTAGAAAAGTGGAATCCTTGGGACCAATTAGCCGAACTGAAAGGCAAAGGATCAGGAAAGAAGAGATCCTCTTCCCATCCCAAACCAAAGAGAAAGAAAGACTGGGATCAGATAATATCCCTAGCTCAAAAATGGAAAAAGGTTTGCAACAATTAGCTTCTAATTCTGAGCCCAAACAAACCTCTGATGTAATTACTTCCTTTTCTAATGATATGCCTCATAATTTCAAAATTGTTTGTGAAAATTTGTACGGTTTTTATACCCAAATGGATAAATTAACCTCAGTAGTAGCCAAATTGATTAATAACCAAACAAAGACAGTAGGAATGGAAGAAATAAAAGAACATACAGAACATTTATTGGAGACAATTAATCAAGGTAGGATCAGACAGACTCAAACAATTGAGAATATGTTATCAGGAATCCAAGAAGATTTTCTTATTTCTTTCCACCCCTTAAAAGAAGAATTGGTAACCACTACTAACAGCTCTATTCTATCCCTTAGTGAAAAATTGGATTTGCTTAATGTTGAGTTGACAGCCAGCCTCCTCAAAATAAACCCGCGCACCCCGGTGTTGACACTTCAAACCTAACCAACCCTGGGCTTGCTGGTCCCTTCTTTACTCAACGTCTCTCAACCCGGTTCTCAACTTCTTACTCTCATATTCTCACCCACCAACTCAACTCCATCTCCGTCTCCTACATCTCCACCATCTCATTCTCTCTTGCTCACTCAACCTTCTCCACCATCTCCAATTATCCGTTCCTTAATCCTCTATTCTCACCGCTTCTGATTCCCACATCCACTCTCCCTATCACACTCCGTCGTCAATCTTTCCAGTCCTCAACCAATCTCAACCTATCCCCGTCAATCCTTGACCTTGGTTTCATGTTCATACAATCACTGGCCTCTCAACTCTGATCTCCTGTTTAGCTGTGAGGCTCATTTTCAATCTATCATTGCTTGTTGGGAATTTTTTGACATCTTTGTCCAGTTTCCTATCCCCTGTCTCCTTGATCCATCTGCTGTCCTTGATTCCTCCTCTGCCAATTCCTTGTTTTCAATTACTTCTCAGTTCTCATTTGACCTCCGTTGGTAAGACCTACAAACTCATCTCATCTTGCATTCCATGTCATTCCTTGTGTTTCTCAATTCTCATTCATCTTTCTTTTAAGACTCCGTTGGTTTTACTTTGAAATACAGCTTCAAAGTTTTCATGGTTAAAAGCCAAAACGGGGCTGCAGCAGCCAAGCTACCAGCAGCATGTACTCAACTGGACCAACGGGTGTCAACTCCTCCCTTCTCAAAACCCTGACCAATTCCATCCCTAATCTTAACAAATCAAATTTCTCATTATGCCAATTGAAATTAACAACCATATTTTCTCTCAAAGGTATAGCCTATTGGCTGAAGGATGGTGAGGCCAAGAACTGCCCCTTGGAAATCAACCTTGAGATTGCTGGCTACATCCTGGCCAAGCTTGATAATTGGACCTACATCAATTGCGTCAAAGAAAACAACGCGCTGGAAGGTATTACCTTGTGGAAATCAATAAACAAGTTCTCTGCTTCTTCACAAACTTCCAACCAATCCCAAATATTCTTCAACTTTCTGAATCTCTCTTTCAACTCCAAAAAAATAGAAAAATTCATTACCAATGTGCAATCATGCTTGCTTCAAATCTTGGAAATTGGAATAAAGATGGACAAAGACATAGTGGCCTATCTGATCCTGTACAAGTTCCCTCCTCATCTTGAACATCTGAAGACTACAATAACTCACTCCCTTGGGGACGCCAAGATTAACGGAGACATGGTCCTCAGACATCTGAATCAAATCAAAAATGAGATAGCTTCTGGGACGTACACCTCTGCCCTGCTCTCCAATCAGGAACCTTTGCTATGCAAACCCAACTGGCACAACCCTCAAGCCTTTCATCCAAAAAACAAGTGCTTTGCATTGTACCCTCACCTCATCCCAAACAACAACTCAGCTCCCAGAAATCCAGCCTCCTCACAATCCAATCCCAATCCCAAGGCCTCCACAAACCTGGCCTACACTTTTGCCATGGCTAACTTCCACCATATTAATTTCCACTCCCTGTTGCTTGACTCTGGCGCATTGAACAACATGTTCAAAAATCCCAGCTATTTTGAGTGGCTTAAAGACAACAATACTGAGGTAAATAAGGGAAAACCAAGTGCCTCAATAATGTCTCAGGGAACTGGGAATGCAAAAATCCACACCAAAACGGCCTGCCTCACTCTAACCAACTCTTTTGTTGTGCCCAACCTAGCTGTGAACTTAGTCTCCCTTGGGCAACTGATTCAGAAGGGATGCGTTCTTTCCCGACTTAATCCCAGAAGTTTTGGAGTTTTCTTTGAAGAAAAAATGATAATGTCCAGATACATTCGCAACAACCTTCTCTATATAGAAGAGTCAAATCCCAATCTCTCTGATTGTCATTTATTTCTAACCATTTCAACAATTCACAAATGGTTTGGGCATATTCACCATGATCAGGTGAAAATTCTTTCAACCTCATTCCCCAATCTCAAGTGGGACTACAACCCTTGCATTGCTTGTGCAAAAGGAAAAATCCACCAATAACATTTCAAGGAACACATTCCCTCCAGATCTCTTCCATTTGAATTTATTCATGCCAACCTTTGTGAACCAATCAACCCCATATCCCAGTCAGGACATTGCTACTTCCTTCTCTTGACAGACAACTACTCCAAATATAAGACCTGTATCCCCATCAAGCTCAAATCCAATGTGACCAGTGAAGTCATCAACTTTATAAAACTACATTCAAATTGCCTCAACAGAATGTTGAGGATCTTTCATTCAGACAACGGAGGCAAATTTGTCAACAATCAACTAGCCTCATTCTTGAAAGACAACGGTATTTTACACACCACCTCAGAGCCCTACACACCACAACACAACCCAGTTGCCAAGCGAGGAAATAGAAAGCTAATCAAAGTCACCAGGACCTCCATGATTGACGTGTCCATCCCACTGACCCTGTGGGATGAGATCATGGTCAGTATGTGCCAAATTCTAAATTCAATCCCTTCAGTAAAACTCAAAATCTCCCCTTTCAAAATCTGGAACAACCAACCTCCAAAATTAAAGCTATTCCAAACTTTGGGTTCCAAAACCGTTGTACTGAATAACCACTCAAGTCCCTCCAAGCTCAGTGAAAAATTTATTGAGGGAATATTGGTTGGATTCAATCTTGATCTAAATTCCTATTAGATTTTTTTCCCAGAGACTGGATCCATTATTTGTAGCAAACATGTTAAGATCTTTGAAAATTTTAAATTCAACAACATCTCTCCTTCTTCCTCAGACTCCCTTTTTAATCCCCTCCTGAAAGTGAACCCCTTACTGATATTCTCATCTACACTATTCCAAAAACCACGGAAAATCCTGACTTGAACCCATCTTGACCCCTTCAATCCACCTCCTCCTCAAATCCCTCTGATTTCCCTGCTTTGCCATCCTCATCTCAGGCGTCTGATAACAATTCATCCTCCAATTCGGACTCCAACACCTCGGATGACAAAAAATTCTCAAATTCTCTCACTCCCCGCAATTCCTACAACCTTTGAGATTGCTCCAGCGTCCAATGTCCTCAAAGATATGGCTTCCTGATGCGCTCAGTCCCAAAATCCTATAAGGAAGTTGAGAAAAGCTTGGACCAAATCAGATGGTTGGAATCCATGCAGGTTGAACTGGACAACATAGACTTGCTGAAGATATGGGAGGGGTGTCATACCCTCCCTAACGGGAAGCAAGCGCTATCTACTGTCTGGTTCTATTGGCTAAAAGAACAACCAGACAGATTGGGCTCTCTATTCAAATCTCAACTCTGCGTACAGGGATTCAAGCAACTGGAGTTCTGAAACTATGGGGAAACTTATGCCCCTACCGGCTCAATTGCTACTCTCTGCGTCCTCCTTGTTTACTCTTTCCAGCATTCCCTTGAAATTTTTCAAATGGACATTAAGTCAGCTTTCTTGCACACCCCTCTTGATGAAGACGTATTCATTAAACAACCCAATGGATACCGCTCTCCTTTTCCTTACTTCAAACTCAATAAGTCTCTGTATGGGCTGAAACAGGCGCCTAAAAGATGGTTTGACACGTTACGTTCCTGGATAATATCCAAGGTTTTCATTGTCTCAAGCGCTGATCCTTGTCTCTTCATAAATAAAGATCTTTTTATTTTTGTGTTTGTTTACTTGGAAAACCTCATTGTCATTGGAAATTCATCTGAATTCTGCTCTTGTCTGAAATCCCAATTCTCCATCTCTCATGAAGGCCCGCTTCAAAAAATTCTTGGCAATCAACTTGTTGAAACTGTCCATGGTCCTGCCCTAGTCCAGCCAAATCATATTGAGTATGCCTTGAAGGAACTAGGACTACTCAAATCCAAGCCAATTACCACCCCAATGACACCCAATATCCATCTATCCCCAGCGTCTGACAAGGAGCACAGCAAATTTCTCAAGCTAAATATAAATTTCCAATTGTCATCCGGTTTCCTCAATTTAATAGCTAGCAGAACTTGTCCCGACTTATCCCATGCCGTATCCTCCCTATCTCAATTCAACACCAAGCCTGGTCTCCAACACTGGCTGGAGGCCAAGCACGCCTGGCACTATCTCAACCACACCAAGAATCTGGCTCTTGGACTAAAGTCTGCCAAATTCAAATACGGCATTGAGTGCTTCAGCAACTCTGACGGCAGCAACAACGCAGTGACGCGACGGAGTCACACTGGCTACGTCATACTTCTGTACGGTTGTCCGGTATCATGGAACAGAAAACTTCAGCACTCAGTTTCTCTCTCTTCCACCAAAGGTGAACTGAAGGCACTGGTGTTGTCTGCCCAGGAAAAGCTCTGGCTAGATAATCTTCTTTATGAGTTGAACCCTCTTCTCACTCTCCCTCATTTTTTCAACATAGACAACAAGGCGGTAAATGATCTGGTTGACTTTTGATTGCACCACATGGGAATTAAGGCACGTGGATACTCAGATAAAGTGGCTCCAATAGCAACAAGCAGCCAAGATATTGATCACTAATCAAATCCCATCCCACCAAATGCTTTCCAATCCTCTGACAAAACCTGACATCAAGGCATCATTTCTCAACTTAACAATGACCGTTCTTATGCCTCACAACTAAACATGGCGTTGTTTTGAGTTGAAAGCCAGCCTCCTCAAAATAAACCTGCGCACCCCCGTTTTGACACTTCAAATCTAACCAACCCTGGGCTTGCTGGTCCCTTCTTTACTCAACGTCTCTCAACCCTGTTCTCAACTTCTTACTCTCATATTCTCACCCACCAACTCAACTCCATCTCCGTCTCCTACATCTGCACCATCTCATTCTCTCTTGCTCACTCAACCTTCTCCACCATCTCCAATTATCCAATCCTTGATCCTCTATTCTCAACACTTCTGATTCCCACACCCACTCTCCCTATCACACTCTGTTGTTGATCTTTCCAGTCCTCAACAATTCTCAACCTATCTGCGTCAATCCTCAACCTTGGTTTCACGTTTATACAATCACCGGCCTCTCAACTCTGATCTACTGTTTAGCTGTGAGGCTCATTGTCAATCTATCATTGCTTGTTGGGAATGTTTTGACATCTTTTTCCAGTTTCCTATCCCCTGTCTCCTTGATCCATCTGCTGTCCTTGATTCCTCCTCCACCAATTCCTTGTTTTCAATTACTTCTCAGTTCTCATTTGACCTCCTTTGGTAAGACCTACAAACTCATCTCATCTTGCATTCCATGTCATTCCTTGTGTTTCTCAATTCTCATTCATCTTTCTTTTAAGACTCTGTTGGTCTTACTTTGAAATACAGCTTCAAAGTTTTCACTTAATAACAAAGTGGACCTGCAAATTAATCTGATCAAAAATGATCTTAGAGACTTGAAAGTCCGTCTGACCAACCCCTTGGGGAGTACCACAGAGGAACCAAAACCTCCCAGACAAACTAATACTCCTTATGCACCACCCTTATTAGGAATGCATAGGAGTGACACCTTTAGGCCTAGTCCTACCCCTGAGATGGAGAAAGCCCTCAAACTGTTACCCCCTATTTCTGAATGGCTTAAGTTCTCCGGTGAAGGAGAATACAATCATATAAATTTTATTAAATTTATTGACTACACTATTAACTCTTATGACCTACCAGAAGCTATAGATGTAGTCAGGCTGCCCAGACTGTTTGAAGGAGTAGCATTGGACTGGTTTATCAGTAAAAGAGAAGAAGTAGGATCCTTACCATGGAATTCTTGGAAACTTCTGATTAAAGAACAATTTGGTTCTAGAATGTGGAAAAGAAAAATGATGAAAAATTTCAAAAATTCCTCATTTGACCCCTCCAAGGATAAACCCCACAAATGTTGCTTGGAACAGAAGAAAAGGTTGGATTTCTTCTATCCAGATGTTTACAAAGAGGAAGTAAATGAAAGACTCCTCAACCTGTTTCCTGGCAATCTTAACCATAGTGTAAGATGTAGGATGAGTATGGATGCTGACTTTCCAGCTCTAATCATTGTGCTAGAAGAAGTAATAGACATCAATGGGTTATACAAGAAAGCCCCTTTTAGACCCAAAGAGAGCTAAAACATTAACAAAACCAGAGAACAACCTCCTCTGATGAAAACCTCTGATAATAAGAAACCTAATGAGAATAGGGATAAAGAGAGGATGCCTTCAACTTGTTGGAATTGTAACAAGACTGGGCATATGAGACAAGACTGCCCATTACCAAAAAGAAAGATAGCAGTCTTGGAAGGAGAGCAGGAGGTTGAAGAGAATCAGAACTATGAAGATATAGCTGATACTGAAGGATCCCTTTCTGAATGTGAATTGGTCCTGACCAACCCTGTTAATGTTATAGAAGGAGATCTAGGCTCTTCTTTAGAAATCCATAACATCCATGGGGATTCTAGCTTGCCCCAACAATGGGATCCTACCATAATTCCTAGACATATTACTGATGTCAAAACATTAACAGTTAAACCTATGAGTGGGAAAGGTTATACCATTGGTAAAACTTGTTATGCAACAGGATTGTATAAAAACAGACCTATAAGGTTATTACTGGATAGTGGAGCCTTTTGCTCATGTGTCTGTGCTGAATTCTTACAAAAATGGGACCCCAATTGGAAAGAACACCTTCTTCCCATCCCAAAATCCAGGTTCAGCTGTTGAAACTCTACCATGAATGCTATTGGAGTATGGACTGCTCCTATAATACTACCTCATACTAAAGGATCTTTGAGGATACAAGTGGAATTTGTAGTATTGCTCAACGGACTATGTGACTACCTGATACTGGGTAATGATGCCTTATGTCTATATGGTACAGATGTGTTCCAGATTAAAGGGAGATAATTCACAGTAGATGGTAATTGGGACAAGAAGTTTAAGATATGCACCATTCAGTCTAACCTCCCCTCCTCTACTTATCAAAAGCATTTAGAAGACTTTGACCAAGAATATTTCTCTCAAGCAGCTCTGAATATGAAAATTTCTGAGGAACAGAAGAAAGATATATTGAAAGTCTGCTTTGAGAACCAGAATGCTTTTTGTACTAAAGATCATCCCATTGGTGATATTAAAGGACATGATATGGTATTGAAATTGACCATTAAGCCTCCTTATCCTCCAAACTTAAGAATGCCAGCCTATCCTCCTAGCCCTAAGTCTAGAAAAGCTCTTGAGGAACATATCCAAGAACTAATAGACTTACAAGTATTAAGGAAAGTAGGGCATAATGAACAGGTAGATGTGACCACACCTGTAATCATAGCTTGGCATAATGACAAGTCAAGAATGGTAGGAGACTTCAGAATGCTCAACAAGTATACTCAATCAGATTATTATCCTATACTCCAGATTGATCATGCTCTGCATAACTTGTCCAAGGAAAAGTACATCACTACTATGGATATGCTTGAAGGTTTCCACCAGATACCAATAAGCCCTGAAAGCAGGAATTTTATGAGAATAATCTGTCATTTGGGAATATATGAATATCTTAGGATGCCCTTTGGTATAAAGAATGCTCCATCACACTTCCAGAGAACAATGGATACAGTTTTAGGTACATACATCAGACAAGGATGGATGATGGTATATATAGATGATGTTATCATATACTCTGATGATTGGGATACTCATATTAACCAAGTAAGATTAGTACTCCAGACTATCTCCAGAGCAGGATTGAAGGTGTCCATGAAGAAATGCAACTTTTGCTACGGAGAATTGAAAGCCTTAGGACATATAGTCTCTGGTCTAACTCTAGCTGCTGATCAAAATAAGATAGCTGGTGTCATGAATAGACCTATGCCTCAAAACAAAACAGAGTTACTGTCTTTCATTAGTTTTTTCAGTTATTAAAGACAATAAATACCAAAGTTTGCTATGCTAACTAAGAGTCTGTATGAAGTATGCAACAAAAATACTCTATTTGAAATGACTCATGAGAGACTGAAAAACTATGAGGAACTAAAAATAGCTATGACCTCTAATCCTTTACTCATCCAACCAGATTACTCCAAGCCCTTCAAACTTTACATTGAGGCCTGCATGGAAAGGTTAGGAGCTGCTCTACATCAAGAAAGGATAGAAGAAGACAGACCAGTAGAGAAACCAGTACTTCCATATCTAGACAGATCAAAGATACAGAAAAGAGAGATGGAGCCAGTCAGTTGGAATGTTTGGCACTAGTATGGGCTTTAGAAAAGCTACACTATTACTTAGAAGGAACCACTCTTCAATTAATCACAGACTGTAATGCTGTAAGAACTCTTATGAACATGAAAACTCCCAGCAGACATATGCTCAGGTGGCAAATTGCTATACAACAGTATAGAGGTCAGATGACTATAGTGCATAAAGCTGGAGCTAAACATCAGAATGCTGATAGTCTAAGTAGGAATGCTTTTCCTAATGACTCTAACAATCCAGCATATGACCCTGAAGATCAAGATATTTTTCCTATCCTGAACATCAATCTTTTTGCATTGAATGCTCCAATAATGGGGATCCACTTATGTGAATTAGATGCTGCTTTCTTCAACCTAGTAAGGGACAACTACTCTCCTGAAATCAAGCTTCTGATTACCATTATGGAATGTGAATCCCCAGAAGCAGCTCTGATAAATAGTCTACCTGCTTCATTACTTAAACCCTATAAAGCAGGAAGGTTTACCTTTTGGGATGGTCTACTTTACTACAGACACCAACATGCCAGTGTATTAGTACTAAGCAACAAATAACATATACAACATATACTCCAGGAATGCCATGACAACTGTTAATCAGGGCATCTATCCACAGAAAGAACTTTGGAGAAAGTAAAACAAACTTCTTGGTGGATAGACTCAAAAGAAATCACTATTAAATATGTTACTAGCTGTGAAACATGCCAAAAATCTAATAAAACTAATGGAAAAATGTTTGGACTCTTACAGAAAATCTCTGAACCTACAACCAGATGGGAAATCATTAATATGGATTTTGTCACCGGCCTCCCCCCTGGAGGTACTCATTCATATAACTCTGTCCTAGTTATAGTTGACAGATATTCTAGGAAGGCAAAATTCTTACCTAACCACAAAGAAGATAGTGCCATAGATATAGCTTTACTATTCTGGAACAGGATCATAGCTGATGTGGGTATAACCAAGATTATAATCAGTGACAGAGACCCCAAATTCACCTCTGAGTTTTGGAGAAATCTACATGATATACTGGGTACTACTCTAGCATTTTCTACAGCATACCATCCCCAAACTGATGGATTAGCTGAAAGAATGATACAGACCCTAGAAGATATGTTAAGAAGGTTCTGTAGCTTTGGTCTAGAATACAAAAACTCAGATGGTTATTTCCATGATTGGGTAAGCCTACTCCCATCCCTAGAAATGGCTTATAACAGCAGTAAACATTCTACTACCAAAGAATCTCCTTACATACTAGAAAGAGGATGGATTCCAAAACTCCCTAGGAATAACTTAAACTATAACTTAGCCACTATTCATCCAACATCTCTTGAATTTAAGAAGATGATAGATCTGGCAAATAATCATGCTCAAAAATGTGTAGAAGAAGCAGTAGAATACAACAAACAAAGATGGGACAAATCACATAAAGAACCTGACTTTAAAATAGGAGATCAGATCTTGATATCTAAAACCAATTTCAACAATCTAGCAGGTAACAGAAAACTGAAACCAGCCTTTGTTGGACCATTTGTTATCAAGAAGATGCATGGCAAAAATGCTGTGGAAGTAATCTTGAGTGAAGAATTATCAAGGAAACACCCATTATTTCCTGTTAGCATAGTCAAACACTTTCAACCAAGAGAAGGTATCAACCTCCCTCCAGCAATAATCCCAATAGAACCTGACCCTGTGAAAGAAAAAGGGAAAGTCAGCAGGATATTGAGAGACCAGAAAAAGAGAGTACAAGGAAAAGATGTTAGACTATTCTTAGTAAGATACAAAGGACAATCTGCAGACAAAGATGAATGGTTACCAGAAAATAACATACCTGATGGACCAATACATCTCAGAAACTACAGGGCCAGAAAAAGGAACTGAAACACACATGAAGTTAATTTTCTCCCAACATCCTCCAGATTTGTTTTCAGATATGGCCATATCTTGGAGTGGGTGAATGTCAGCTTGCTACTATTGCAAAGCAAGCTGCAAAAGTAACAAAAATAAAATAATAATAATAATAATCGAATGAACCTAAGAAGGAGTAGGAAAACCATAAACATTATTACAGAAATGGATTCTCCACCCCAAAATTAGGTTGGGTCACTCACTGACCCCACCCTTGAAATCCAACTCCTTATATTTTCAAATAATTAAGGAAAGAAAGACCAAAATACTAAGGCTCCACTATTGAGCTTTTGGTTAATTAAATATTTCACACATATTCTCACATATAGATTTCACACCTTGAATTTAGTCAGAATTGAGGTTTTGTGTATATTTTAGGAGTTACGGACGGAAATGTGTTTTGTCACAATTCCCGCACGCAGCTGCGGCAGCCAATGCACCCGCGTGCGGCTGAGATACAGCCCTGTCACTCCTTCAAGGTTGTGTACGCAGCCCCGGGCCTCTGACAAGTATGCAGCCGCGGGACTACGGGTTGACAGAGTGACAGGTGGCCTGAGAGGCTTAGGTACTGCGTAAACATGCTACAACCCACACAGGAACATTCTACATATGTAATAAATGTTCCTGTGGATAGTAGATAGTCTAAAAGTACATAATATCATATAAAAATACTTAAATAACCCTTATACGTATTTCTTATTAAATATAATTCAAAGTACCAAGAATGTTGAAAATAATACAATGACAACTTCTAAAAATATATTAAAATACTTTAATATACTTTCATGAGAATTCCTAGACATCAATATCTTTGTGACATACTAAGAAAACTAATTATGTAAGAATATCACATGAATTCCCATGACTTATATTTTTAAGTAATTATTTTAGTAAATCAACTGGAACTTGAAAATAAGGAGTAAAATCAATATCATGACTTTACTCCAGTTATTTAATACATAATGAGAACTCACCTGACGTCAGGATTTCCATAGAAATGTCTATTTATATAATTATTAAATTACTGGGAACATTTACTAAGGATAATTAATTAAATAATACATAAATGGGACAGATTAGTGTTATTCACACGTCCTAATATCTATTATAAAGTGGAATAATTCCCATACCCTGAGGAATTAGATGCTACCCGTGCTATAGCACCAAGACCACGTGACAGGCTACCTCTGGTTACCCTGCTAGCCTTAGTGTCTGTCCCTCTGAGCCCCTGTACCCCTCAGAAGGACAATATTGGGACTCCAAAAGCTATAAATAAAGAGCTCTTTTGAGGATATTGATACCAAGAGACCCAGTTATATTTATATCCAGACACCGTGCCAAGGTAATAAAATACTCATAAGCAATAAGTAAGTGATTTATGGCTAATTCTGATCAATAATATCCGTCCTCAACCTCTCTTTTATCAATTAAAACTGCTGAACAACCTTATAACCCCAGTATACAGGTTTAACCCATCAGTGCATGTCTCAAACAGATACCCAAAGGATTTAATCATATACCAATGAGTTTTATTATCCTTTATCTGTCGTGGCAGCTTGGTTACAAGGCCCTGCCACTCCACCGTGTATTTTATATACATATTATCTTTGGGTAAAATATCCTTTAAACTAAAGAGCCCAAAGTAACCAGGACTACGTGTTTTCATACTGAAATCCCTGAAGAGAGGTGTTAAAGATCCCCAATATAATTGTGGCCCCTCTATAAAAATATTCAATAATCAATTTATTCATATTGATTTAAAAAAATAAACCATAACCAAACCACTTAACCTTGCAATAAGCTTAATCCAAATATTTTATGGATTTTTGCTGCATTTATTAAATAATATATTTATTATTTATTCTACCACCTCTGGTAGCTAAAGGATAGCAAGGGTCTTGGAATCCAGGAGGCTGAAACTTGCTACCTTGCATTTTCCCTCACACTCAGTTCCTCCCTTTGCACTCACAATCATCTAAGATTTCCCTACAGTACATGGGGTGGTTGTGTGACACACTGGCGGCTTGACTTGTCCTGGGGACTTGCTGCCCTTGTTGAGTGGACTTTAGCCATTGTCAAGGGGCCTTCAACCCCTTGTTGTGAGCCCTTATCCTGTTGATGACTGGCCTTGAATTAATTCAACAGGGGTCTTGATCAGTTGTTATGTGTCCTTCCTCACTTGACAACTGGACAGGGTTTTCTGGTCCACTGGACTTGTTTACTGGGAAAAGTGGTTGTATGTACATACAAGGGGTTGTTTCATCACCCCAAATGGGTCCCCAGGCCCCTGCAATGTGAGCTCAGAGCATTTACCCACTTCTTAACAAAATCCTCAACAACTTTGACAAGTTCTAGGGGAGGTGGGCAAGTCTGGATAACTGTCAAAACCCAATTTGGCACCCTTGTTGCAATAAATTGGACCCGCGCAACAGTTATTGATGAGTTGGGGAGTATTTCCCACCATTTTTGTTTTGAAAAATTTCCACTTGACAAGGGTTGGGGGTGGTGGTTTGGTAGTGCAACCTCACCCGTTGAGAGCTGGATGGGATGGGATGGGGGTGGGGGATGGAAGGATTGGGGAGGGGATGATGTAAAGTTGATTTTGATTGATGAAATGGGGATGAGGGGTGTTGGTGTATGATGGTTATGGAGGGGGAGAGCGGGGGGAAGAAAAATTAGAGTTGGGCTTGACAGAATTTTTCTTTTCAAGCCTCAACAAGAATCCATAAATTTATGGATCCTTGTCAAGGATTTTGTCCAGTGGACAGCTATTGAGCCTTATTGAGTGAACAATGGTGGCTCAATTGTAAAAATCCTTGATAATTTATTGAGCAGACTTATTGAGACAACGGTAGATGCTCTCATAGTTAGGAGGCTTGAGGGCTTCCCAACAGGGGTGAGTGAGCCTGCCAAGCCATGCACTTGGATTTTGTGGAGGTAGCTGCTGGTTTTGCGCCGTGGAGTGATGTCCAAAAGTGGGGTTGCCAGTGTCATCTTCTAGCTTGAGATCATCTGCAATTGTTGTGGGTAACTTTTCAATAGGTCAGCCCTTGTCAGCCAAAAAAAATTGTAAGCAAGGCCCTTTACAGAGCGCACCCTCCAATTGAGCTTGTCAAAGTGTCTTTACACATACCTAAAGATCTGGGTTTTCAAGCCATGCACAATTCAAGCTCCACATCATCAACTCATCATCAACTCTGACATCCAACAATCTGCAGCAAACTTCCACCTTCTCCAACATCCAACAATCTGCAGCAAACTTCCACCTTCTCCAACATCCAACACCATGATTATCCCAACCCTTTGCAAGTACTTCCCCATCCACATCCAACCATTGTTCAGCCATTGAAAATGGATGCTTGAAGTTGGGATCAAGCTCCAAAAATCCAATCTGAAAGCAAAAAGAAAATACCAACAAGCTAGAATTGAGCTTCAAAGGGTGGAAGGCCATCTAAAACTAATGAAAGATTATTTTGAAAAAAATGCAAGATTCACCAAATCAATGTTTGAAAGGAGATTTAGGATGAGAAATTTGATGTTTGAGTGCTTGATGAATGACTTGAGAGCCCATAGAAACTACTGGATTCAAAGAATAGTATGATTTTTCTCTTTCTTTTTGGTTTTCTTCTATTTTTATCTATTTTTTGGGTTTCTTTTTAATTGAAAAAATACTGATTTAAAATCCTTTTTGTCTTTTATTTTTGAAATTTTCTTTTTCACGTAGGATTTCTGTGGCCAAGTTGGCCTTTCCCCTAATCAAAAACTCACAAGTACAATTTGCCAACTAGCATATGGTCTCCCAGCTGATGCAACAGATGAATATTTGCAAATTGGAGAGAGTGCAGCTCTTGAAACCCTGAAGATATTTATTAATGATGTTGTAGATATCTATGAAAAAGAATACCTCTGTGCTCCAACAGATGATGAACTCAAGGTGATTATAAAATAATATGAGGATTGTGGTTTTCCTGGCTGTTGTGGAAGTATTGATGGAATGCACTGGGCATGAAAAAATTGTCCTTAAGCTTGGACTGGTCAATATCAAGGAAAAGAAGGTGTTCCCATAATAGTTTTGGAAGCAGTAGCATCTCTCAACTTGCACATCTGGCATTTCTTTTTTGGATCTCCTGGAACTCATAATGATATCAATGTAGTTCAAAATAGCCACATCTTTGATCACTTTCTAGATGGTATTCTTTAGGTTTTTTGTTTTTTATTTTTTAGAATTACTACATGTTTTCCTTTGGGGTTATTTGCTGACTTTAATTTAATTATTTTGTTTTTTCATTTATAGGTTCAGCTTCCAATTTAACTTTTGAGGTGAACAAAAACCAATATTCCTATGTTTACTATTTAGCAGATGGAATATACCCCAATTGACCAGTTTTTGTCAAGTCATATAAATCAACTCAAGATGATGCCACCAAACATTTAAACTCCCTCCAAGAAGGTGCAAGGAAGGACATAGAACGTGCATTTGGAGTTTTGCAGAGTAGGTTTGCTATTCTAACTCAACCCAGTAGATTATGGTTTAGGCAAGACATAATCCAAGTTATGAACTGCTGTATAATTCTCCATAACATGATTTTAGAGGAGAGGTCACCATGTGATCCTTTTCTAAATAATATTTCTAACATTTCCCATAATAATTCCAACATCATTATCACACCAAATCTTCATGATCCTAATTTATTTCATTCATTTCAAAGCCTTATTCAAAATTCTTATAACCTTCATGATTCTAAACTCCATTTTAAGCTTATGAATGATTTGAAAATTCACAATTGGATGAGAAGAGGGCTCTCAAATCCAACTTAGAATTATTCTTTGTTTAATTGTTTGGAAAAAAAATTTCAAGAATTTTTTTTTTGTCTTATTTCCATCTCTCAGATGTTGAATCAATCTAATTTAAAATATGTCAGAAAATAAAAGAAAAATTTTTTCCAAGCGTTTATGGTTTTTTCAATGAAATATCAAAAGCAGGGGAAAAAAGGAATATTTTCAAAATGGACCCTCTTCAATTTGCCCTCTCACTTTCTTTTTGAGCATCCTCAACATTTCCTTGCTCTCATTGTCAGGGCAGCCTGATTCATCCTGCAGAATAAACAACAACTGCCCCAGGAATACCTTCATGTCTGCCTTTTTTGCTTCCAACTCAAAAAATTGCCCCTCCAAGTTGTTTTGTCTTGCTGAGATTTGGTTCTGTTGGTCACCAATGTTATTGCTGGCCATGAGGACCCCAAGCGTTGAAGGTTTGCTTCTGTCTTTGGAATTGGCTTCTGAAGGCAATTGCTTCCGTTTTGAAGCTTTCACCCCTGGAGGTTGCATCAGGTTCTGGTTGGATAGCAATGGTGAGGATGGGACACCAATACTGGGTGTCCCAGGGCGGTTGCTGCTGTGAGAAGAGAATTTGTCAATCCATTTTGGGTGATTTTGCAGTATCTCCCACATTGATTGAACCTTAAAGGATTGGCCCTTGGTTTGCTGGCAATAAAGTTCTTTGGTGTTTTGCATCCAATCCATAGGACTGGTGCCACTTGGAGGTGAGCATTCAATTGTTTGGTAGATTGCTGAGAACTTGAGCATTGCAGTGTTCAAGTTTGCCCATCTATTTCAAATTAAAAAAAGAAGGTAAAAGTTAGAAATTGGATATGGAATATTTTGAAAAAAAAAATTAAAAACCTGGTTTGTATACATTGCCATTTGCAATAGGTGGTTTTACTGTGTCAGTTGAAGTCCTCTTTGACTTGTTTGTAAAACTGCATCCCCAATTGATTGGTTGCAAATTTGGGGTCCTTGCTGATGTGGACCCATGATTGCGCCAGCTGTTCCTCTTCTTGAGTGGTCCAGTTTGGTACCTGTTTCTTCTTGGAGCCTTCTTTTTTGTGAGAAGACGGTGATGGAGGAGACAAAAATCTTTGAAAGTCAAGGGTGACTGGGGGGGAAGTCATTGGATGATTGTACTTGATTGAGGGAGGGATATGGGAGAGGGGATGGGGATGACAGCTGATTGAGTGAGTTATATGGGAGGGGGGAAGGGGATGATTTCCAATCAAGGGAGGAATATGGGAGGGGGGGATGGGGATGGATATGGGATGAGGGATGGGGAGGGGGAAGGATATGGGAGGAGGGATGGGGATGGGGAGTGACATGGGAGGAGGGACGGGGATGGTAGATGGGATGGAGGGTAGGGCAATGGGGAGTGGATGCACAAAGGGGAAGGAAGAAAAAACAGGGATATCAAAATGTACATACTTTCTATCCCATGTAAATCCTACCAAAGGTTGCGTAAATCCCACCCAAGGTCCTGTTCAGCAAGCTCCATAACTTTTTATAACTTTGTCGATTTGGGGTTGGAGTTATGGAGCTCGCTTGTGTAAGTGAGGGTCTATTTTTGCCATGGCTGGGGACCCCACTTGGTATATTTACCTATCGAGCGGGGTTCACAAGCACGATTGCAGATGCTCTGAGTCAAAATCACCGCTGAGTGCATCTCGGTCCCGGACGCGTATCTGCCAGGCGACGAACCAGGCAGACAAATACTAGAGACTGGAGAGGCGAGGCCGTACAGGGAGTGAGCTTCTAGCGGAGAGAGAGACCTTTTTGGGAGATGGATACCGTGAAGTCGGTGTTCAGACGATGTCAATGTGACCAGGCAGGCTTGATGGAACTCTGTCGAGTTGGGATATTAATATTGGAGCTTGGATCGATTTCCCAAGTTGTTTTCACCATATCCAACTTGACTGTCAGGATCAATATTACAGGCTGCTCCGATTAGCGAGGCAGTCCAGTCGATCTATCTCCTGATCATCGCTTGCGCACTGGAAGTACGGCCACGCGAAGCCTTGGTTCAATTCATTCATCACAGTGAGCAGACACCGACTTGACAAGGTTAATTAATTAATTCACGTCGGCGGAATCGGAAGTTACCATCGGGGAAGCCATCGATCGCCCTCCCCAACCGGCAGTACATACATACATACAGACATCCTTGGCAGCTACATCTCATTCTCGATTCTTCCAACTCATCGGCTCAACTCGAGCTTACTGAGAAACACTTATCATGATCACTCCCAACAAGGCTGCTCAGGCCATTCGACTCATCCAAGCTGCTCGTCAGTCTTTTTCGGGATGCCAATCCCACGGCTGCTCGTGTCCCGCCCACTCAACCGGCACGACCGCTCAACACTCCTCATCGGACATTCGCTCCGCCGCCCGTTCGATCATCTCCCAGGGCAGAGCGCGCTCCTTTGCTACCCCAGTCCAGAGCTCTCCTCTCATCGAGTATGCCTTCGAGGTCTCGGCCGCACAATTGAGTCAGTCTCTTCCCTCATCTCATCTCACGAAAATCAACCATACCAACAAGTTCAGCTACCCTTTGTTGATGTCTTTTGCTCTTTTTTGTTTTCTTTGCCGCCCGGGGATTCTCACGATCTCATCAGGGTTTGGTGAAGGAGTGACCAATGTGAGACCACCTTGAATGATCGTATGACTCTATCACACCGGCTGAATACCTATCGTCCTAACCAACCAAAAAGGAAGTCGGCATGGATTTCAAAAATATGAATGCGACTAAGGTAGGTGTATTTACAGACAAGGTCATCATCAATCTATCACCGATGAAGGCAGCTATCGATTCGCTGGACGCTTCCGGTATAAACTATCAAGTTTTTAGTGACTGTAAGATTGAGCCTAATCAAGAGAGGTTCGTTGGCGGCCTTCTTTTATCTATACATCTATGAAAAAAAAAGAAGCTTTGTCGTGTTGATTCTGGGTTTGTGTAGTCGAGCATGAGCTGATTTCTTGATACCTCGATTGGCATAGTTGGGAAAAAGCTATCGAATTTGCGCGATCCCAAAATTTCTCTCATTTCCTGGCCGTAGGAGGAGGATCTGTCATTGATACTTGCAAGGTGGCCAATCTTTTTACTTGCTACCCGGATGCACCCCTGCTCGAATTCGTCAACCCACCCATCGGAAAAGGTTCTCCTATTGAAAAGACGCTCAAACCACTGATCGCCATTCCTACTACTGCTGGTACCGGTTCAGAAACTACTGGAACCGCCGTTAGTCGTTCACTTCCTTCGGTACTATTTGTGTAGGGGAGAGTGTTTTCTTGTACCTCCAAGTTCTGCCTGGGCTGCATCACCGTTCCTATGATCGGTGCAGTACAGAACCTCATCGAATCGAAAAGCATACTGGGGTCGGTCCAGGAAAATATTTCCCCCCCCCCCCCCCAAGCCGCAGACTCTCACATAGACTGCTGTCCCTGAACATTAACGGTTGATTTTTTCCCCCCCTCGTGATAAACTCTATTTCAGATATTTGATTACACACCTTTGCAAGCCAAGACCGGAATTGCCAATCGAGCCTTAAGGCCAACTCTTGGGATCGTAGACCCCTTGAATACTGATAGTTGTCCTCGGCCCGTGCACGTGAACAGCGGACTGGATGTCCTGTTTCACTCCTTAGAATCGTATACTGGTAAGAGTCAACTGTTTTGATGTAGGGTTGTGAATGATGGTGTCAAATGCTGGAACTCTTCATAATGAATTAGCAATTCCTTACTATGAAAGAACACCTCGTCCATCAAACCCCAAGTTTCGCCCGGCCTACCAGGGCCGAAATCCGATTAGCGATGTTTTCTCACTATGGGCATTGAAGACCACCGTTAGTTCTGCTTTCACGAGATCGCTCACTTAAAATCCTCGGGTCACAGTTTTAAAGGACCATGACAGTAATAGCCCTCCAATCAAACTCTGAGCAGGTCAAATACCTTCCCCGAGTTGCTCGAGATCCATTTGATAAAGAGGCCAAAACACAAATGCTGTAATTCATCTTCAATGCAATTTTGTTGACGTATTGAACATAGACTAAGGTGACCTTAAAAACCTTTTTCTTCTTCCTTTTTTGGTTGACAGACTTGCCTCCACTTTTGCCGGGATCGGGTTTGGTAACGCAGGTGTGCATCTGTGCCATGGGTTTTCTTACCCGGTAAGTACTCCTCATGATTATTTACCCCAACAATACATTTCAAGCTTGGCATCTTTTTTATGCTCCCCCCTCCCTCTGTTTAGGAGCTGATAAACAAGGGATCATATTAATTCTGCATCAGATCTCTGGGCTGAATAAAAGATTAGCCAAATACAGTTCATCGGGGTATCAGGTCGAAGGACCATTAGTGCCACATGGGCTCTCAGTCGCGCTGACCGGACCCGCGGTGTTTCAGTTTACCGCTGCTTCCTCACCAGATCGACATCGAGAAGCTGCTGATATTTTTGGAGCTGCCAAGGGGCATCCCTCATCTGATAAGGTCTCAGACTCCGACGTGGGAGATTTAATTCATGACCGAATAGCCGATTTCTTGGTTGATTTGGGTTTGCCAAGAGGATTGAAGGGAATAGGATACCAATCCAGAGATATTGATGATTTAGTTACCGGTACATTACCTCAAAAACGAGTCCTGTTCGTCATGTTTTTCACTTCGCTGGTTGATCGCCTCACCTACTCTGATTCTTGATCTGACTGAAATCTTTCCGATCATGACCACCGCTCCCCTAGTGATCTTGCCCCTGGAGACTCCACCCCTGAATCCTTACAAAAGATCCTGGAGAAGGCTATGTCATTTTGAACGATCTCATAGGTGGTCGCATGGAGTCGACGGATAGTGGGAGTGTGATCTAATGTGACAATCCTGTCAGTTTTTGGAGGTACTAGGGAAGCAAGTTCAAACTGGGCTCAAATGTTCGATGTCTTTGAGATAGGAGGAAAACTGATCGTAAATGATTGGGCGTTTTGATTAGGGGCGGTATCATATTCCTCGTCTTGTGAATAAGGGTTCAGATCGTCTCCCTTCGTTTTTTAAGACTATGTGTACGATATATTCTTAACCATGCCATCATGAGCAACTCGTTCTTAAACTCTGAGGTGGTAATAGGGTTGAACCGGCCATACGGTTAAAGGCTAATACTGCGTTGTGAGCTAGCTCCGAAAGCGGTCGAACCCTTGAGGTCAGATGGGTTCTATCGAGCCCAAGCCAAGTCGCAATCCATGATGAGATCCACGAGGGGCAAGGAACGTCAGAGGGAAACCCCAGACGGGATGGTAGAACTAAGTAGTTCAGCGAGCAAGGCAGACCAGGTTATACAATAGAACAATTTTCCCCCCACCTTGCTAAAACCTCAAAAACTTAACAAAAAAAAAGCACCTAAAAGTTGCCGGTGGGTTCAAGCCGAGGACAGTGCCGTAAGCGGTGTTGGCTCGATGGTGGGACAGTCTCGAGGTTGACTGCTAAGCGTGGCCGGTCTATTTAGAACGATCCCTTTCCTCTTTCCCACTCCGACAAAACCACTCTGAATGAACGATGTGGGTTCGTGTCTCTTGTCGCCTGCGCCCGTTGATGATTGTCTTGCCCTCGATTCTCACACAGACCCATGCCATGGTATTGTCTTTCTCAGTCGTTGCCTCCATTGAAATCAGTTACCTGCAACGATCTGTTTTCGTACACGTCTGCGGACAGTTAGCTGCTCAGTTGATCCAAATTCTTTACATTTCCTTCACTGCGACCGGCAAATTTGTCAATGCAGTCCAGTAGAGAAAATTCTAAAAAAATCAGGAAGTATCATGGGGGGTTTCTTTGAGGGCATCTAACCCCCTACAATTCCACCTCAAACCTAAAATTAGCATCATGAAAGGCTGCTAGTGCTGGGGGACCTTTGATGACCGTTTTTTGTACCTACAGAAATTACTTTTAAACTTTTTCAAATAAAAAAAAATTGAACTGATTATTTTTTTTTTTCCTTTGGAGAGGTGATTCCAGGCTTTTAGAGGTTTTAAAAATTAGCTATGGTTGGTGGGTAATTAAGTTGGAAAAGATTAAAGGGCATCAAAGAAGATAAAAAAACCACTGGTCTTTTGAAAGTTTCAGCAAGGAGGGAACCATGGCAAGGAAATTTTGCCCAGAAAGGTCTGGGAGGTGATCCTAACTGGTGGCTGAGGTGCCTTCTAGCTTCTTTAAAACTTTCATCCCAGACACCTTCCATGTGTTTTGATTTTTGGAAGGGTGGGCTTGAATCCACTTCTTTGATTGTTTCTTGCTGTTTCAGACTCCAATGTTCAAATTTCTGACCCAAGCTAATGGCTTCTGCTCTGAACCCACAGTCTACATCTCCTAAGACATCTTGAACATGAGTTCTACAGGGAATTGCTGCTTCTAGGTAAACAGAATCTTTGTATTGAAACTTAAATACAAAATTCAGATTGATTTGAGGATCAAACAAAAATGTATGTATTTGATGACTTACTTGATATATAGTCACTTCATATAAAATCCCCAAGGATGAATAAAATAATTTAGAAAACTAAAATTTATCAAAATTAGGTAATAATTTTGCTATTCCAGTAGAGTTTGATTCTACAGGGGGTTGAGTTAAAACATTTCCCTTGTTCTTCAAATCTATTTCATATGTTGATGAGGGATTGGGTGAAAAAGAGTCAATATCAGAGGGGGGGGGAAGTGGGTTTTGGTTGAGGAGGGATATAAAATACTTTTTAATGAAACTGATAAATTTAATGTGATAAATATTAGCTAAAAGAACTTAAAACTTTGGGGCAGAAGAAAACTTAGTAGAAGCAAATTTAAACAAACAAATAACAGCTTGAGGGTTTTAGTTATGATTGCCGAGTTCAAATTTTCTGTTCTTGATGAGTTTGTTTCCGGATTGATTGGGGCACAAAAGATCAATCCAAGTAGCAAGAAAAGAATTTCTGTAAAATGGGGGAATATTTGTTGAATATTCAATTGAAAAAACTTTGGATTCACACCTATGAATGAGCCAAGAAGATTGAGAATGAGAGTATTTTTTAATTGTGGTGGTTCCACTGATTTTTCTGGAGTTTAGAATCCATGGCTAAAAGCAATGGATGAGACCTGGAAGAGAATTCATGAATCCATAATTGAAGGATTGAAATTTCAATAATGGTCAAGTGGGTGTTATAGAATAAAACAGAATTGTTTTTATCAAATGGACTTGGGGGGGATAGATAGTTAACAATTTGATTAAATTGCTGTGTAAGTCAGAATCTTTGATGAATTTGAAATTAATGATTTTTCTAATACATATCATAATTTTTTTAATGTTGGCAAAAGGAAAGGGTCCTTGCATTTATAGGATATAATTACAGATGTGACAAATGAGAGGAAGGCAATCATGCACATAAACTTGAAGTGAGAGTACAAGGATGAGTTCATTTTTTAAAGGGATAAGGGTAGTTTCATTATTTATGAAGCAAACTAATTGAAGAACATAAAAGTAATTTCAGATTTAGAGAGAACCAGGCACAGAGGGGAAGGTAAGTTCAAATTAAGGGAAAAAATTATTAGAGTTGAAAATTGATGAAAATTTATCTATGCTACTCAATTTAGGGATTTTATGACTTGTGAAAAGATGAATCCTTAATTTTAAAACATTCTTGATATTTTATTTGGAATCTTTAACTACAAAAAGAATGAAAAGTGGATGTTTTGGAAAGATTGATGGAGTTTTTTGGAGGATTTGTGTTTGTGAAGGCATCTATAGCAGGTCTTTCTAGAATTCCAAAGCTGAAGGCCAAAGTATTTTTTGGGGGTTGCCACGGTTGAAAAACATGACTTAGTTTCTTCATGGGTTGTCCAAGTGACCTCCTTAGTAAAAATTGAGGCATTGCTTTGGTCCTGGGACAAATTTAGAGGATCTGAGGAAGTTATGGTTATAGTTTAGGCAACCATTATCTCTTTTGGAGGAAAATTTGTTTCTTGTAAAGTTTCAAAATTAGGCTAACATGAGCTTTATTTCCAGGAACCAGGTTTCCAAGCCATTAGGGTGTATCAGAGTTAGCAAACCTGCAATTAGAAACCCGCCATTTTGAATGGTGGTTTTCTGAAATATACATACCCCCTAACTGGTGTATTTCAAAATGGCAGGTTTCATGAAAATGGTGTATTTCAAACATCAAACCCACCATTAAACCCACCATTTATGAATCATCATCCGTCCACCATCCATCACATCCAAAACATCCATCCACGTCAGCAAATCCATATCAATCCCATATCCATCACATCACACACATCTCATCTCTATTTCTTCACATCTCTTTTGCTTCACATCTCCATCTTCACACAAATCCAATCATCATCTCATCAACCCACATCAAATTACCATCTTTCTCAACATTTCCCATCAAACTTCCCAGCAGCAAGTTGAAAATGCAAAAAATCTGACTGAACCTTTGTTAGTATTTTACTTCCATTCAGACTCTGATTTGGAATCAACTTGGTTGGCTTTGAATGCTCTATTACAAAAGAAATACATGGTTCCAAGAAGACAAACTCTCTACAACCCTATGTATGAAAGGCAAAAGCTTCATCTCCCCAACTTAAGCTTCCAGCAACTGTTCCAAACTCTATTGCATTGATTCATAAAACTTTTGGAGATGATTGAAGACCACCACATCTTCCAGAACAATTCTTGGAATCCTCAACAAAATCAAGCTATCCAACTGGTTGTTTCTCTTTTTAGATTGGGATCAAATGGAAATGGGGCAGCAATTCATTGATTAGAAAATCTATTCTCATTTGGTTATGGAACCATTGACTTATACACCAAAAGAGTCATGATTGCTATCCTATCTTTCAGTTTCTCAGTCCTTTGTTGTCCAACCAAAGAAGAGCGCAAGGAGATATCTCAAGTAATGGAGACTCAAGGCTTTCCTGGTTGCATTGGGTTTGTTGACAGAACCACCATCCCCTTGGGTCAAAAACCCAAGCTAGATGGCAATCAATACTTTGATTGGAAAAAAAGGCAATTGATTCATTTCCTTTCCAAATCCTTTGATAATACACTGACCAAATTTGTTTTATCAGTTTGTATAGATACTCTGTGGCACTACAACTTGTTTGTGATAACAACAAGAAGTTCATATCCCTCCATGCTGGCCTTCCAGGTTCTTTTCATGATTCATATGTTTTCAATCAGATGCGGATTGCACAACAACCAGAGAGTTACTTTGACCAAGATCAATACCTTCTTGCCAATTCAGCTTATGCTAGTGGTAAATATGTGGTTCCAGCATACCAGAATGTTTTGTCCAACAATCAAGGAAAACCCATATTAAACTATCATCTTTCCTAATAACAAGTTTGGATTGGGCATTCCATAGGAGCCCTGAAAGGAAGATGTGCCAGCTTAAGGGAAATGCAAAACCAGCTTCAAAACCCCAAAGGCATGAAGTTCCTCATCAACTGGATTATCACCTGTGTAATTGTTCACAATCTTTTGGCTGACATAAAAGATGAATGGGACAAAATATTTAAAGATGATATTCCTGATCAGCCCCAAGTCATCCCTGTCTCATCTTGTCCCTCATCTTTTTCTATGAGAGAACAGATTCTTCCTTTCACCCTTTATCACTTTGATGAGTAATTTTTGATTTTGAATTAGATAAAAAATCCCTTCACCAAATTTTTTTTGGTTTTGGTTGTTCACCCAATATTCCTAGGCTGAGTTGAGGGTTTTTTTTTTCTCATTTGGTGGGGTGGAATGAGGCAAAACAGACTCAAAACTTCCAAACCCCCCACCTCACCCCACCAAATCACTGGTCAAACCACCCACCTCACCCCACCAAACCACCGGGTGGTCCACTCCCCTCCTCCACCTCACCCACCACCTCCCCTCCTCCTTTGGTTGGAACCCCTGGTAAGCTTCCCCCCCTCCTCCTCATCCTCCCCATCATCCAATGCTCATCCTTTGATTCATCCACCTCCATCCCCCTTCAGGCCCCCCACCCCCTTGGTTGATGCCCCAGGTAAGCTCCCCCCTCCTTCCTCCTCATTCCCCTTTTCCCTCCCTCTCACCTCCTCTCACTACCTCCCACTCACTCACCAACACCCCCCCTCTCCCCCCTCCCTCAGTCTCCCTCCCATCTTTCTTGGCTTGCCTCCTTGCTCTTGCTTGCTTGGCTTGCCACCCCCCCCCCCCCACCCCCCCCCGCTCCTCCTTGCTTGGCTTTGCCTCAACTTGCCTCCCCCCCCTTGCTCCACCCTTGGCTTGCTGGCCCCCCCATGCCCCCCCTTGCTCCACCCATGGCTTGCTAGCCCCCCCCCCTCACTCCTCCTTTCTGCCCCCCCCCTCACTCCTCCTTGCCGCCCCCCCCCCTCACTCCTCCTTGCCTCCCCCCCTTGCCCCCACTTCAGCTTGACCTTCCCCCTTGCTCTTCCTTTCTCCGTTCTTGCCAGCCCCCCCTTGCTCTGACTTGCTCTGGTCTTGCCAGCCCCTCCCCCCCTTGCTCCGCCCTTGGATTGCTGGCCCCCCCTTGCTCCTCCTTGCCGTCCCCCCCTTTCCCCCCCTTTCTCCTCCTTGCCAGCCCCCCCTTGGTCTCCCTAGGCTTGCCAGCCCAGCCCCCCTTGATCCCCCGCAAGCCACCCCCCTCCCTTGCCTTTCTGCTGGGGGCCATCCCCCCTGGCCCACCTAGCCCGCCCCAAAGCCTGGCCTGATTTGCTTGCACCCTGGTAATTTTTTTTTTTTTTTTTTTTGGTGATGACATTAACTTTTTTTTTTTTGGTAATAAGCCTGGCCCAATTCGCTCATGCCCATGCCCAGTAATTTTTCTTTTATTTTTTATTTTTTATTTTTTATTTTTTTTTTTTTGGTGATCATGTGACTGAAATGGTTTTTTTTGTCACCCTTCTTTGACCCCTTTTCCTTCAATGCCATCCCTTCTCCCACCGCACTCACAATTTTATACTCAAAATTGAATCCCTTCTTGATCCTCACTCCAAGCAGAGAATTTGCCTGGGAGGGAACAAGATGGAAGGAGATGAGGTGAAAAAAATAAAGAGAGGTGGCAAGCAGAGGGCTTTGAAGCAAAAGAGGGCATCACAAATCTCTTTGGAACTTGCAGAGGGGGCTTCCATGAAAAGGTTGTATGGTCAGGACAGAAACTACAAACTTTGGATCTGTATCCTGCCATCACTTCCAAAAAGAAAAATAACAATTGAAAACCATCACCCACTGAGTTCAAAAATGCCAAGCAGACAATCAAGCATTTCCATTTCTTCAGCCATGGCAAAGGAATTGTTCTCAATAAATCTGATCACAAAGGTCTTGTTGAAATAATTGAATTTGTCCCATTGGATAAACTTTCTGACCAAGACAAGAAGAACATCAACTTTGTGACAAATTTCCTTCACCAGTCAAAAAAAATTTTCAACACTGTTGGTCCATCAAGATCTTGGGGTGGAAAAATATGGGCAATTGGATGGAAAAAATTGATGGACCCCTTTGAGTTACTTGGATTCTATGTGAATAAATCATCTATTCAATCTTTCCCTCAATGGTATGCTTTTCTCAATCTTAAGGCAGACAAAGTCTCTCAAATTTTAGGACAAATGTTTTGCAATTTTGCCAGACTTCCCTTTGAATCAAATGGTGAAATAATGAAGGACAACTGAATCCCCTCCTTCTCATCACTTGAATTTGGTTCTTGGCCTACTCCCTTTGACTTCCATCCGCATGTCACTTTCACATCCAATTCTTTTTACAACTCACCTCACATTGAAAAAGGTGACATCTCTGAGTATTCCTTTTTACTTGCAGTTCAAAACAAGAAATCAAATGTACAACTTATTGAAACTATGGATGAATATGAAGTATCAGATGGCCAATTTGTTTTTCATGACCTCAGCTCTGGAATTGATTTCAAGAAAAAAGGTATAGTGAAAATGGTTTGGGCAGCCAATAAGTAAAAGCACTATACTTTTCCTGCTGTGGAGACTGCCACTCATACAAGAACGGCAATTTCAATGCAAATTAACAAAAAAAATTAAAACAATTGCAGGGAGTGGGGGAGTGGGAAAATATAATCCAGGAAAAAAATATAAATAAAAAGAAAAAATATTTTTTTATTGGTGGGGTTAAAAAGAAAAAAAAACATTATTACAACAATGCTTAAGACTATTTCTATGTTTTTAATCAAAGCAAATATATTTAAAAACCCAGAATTTGAGTAATCTTCTTTAATTCATCTACTGTTCTACTTCTACCAATGTATGCCGCAGCCATTGACCACTTATCCTTTTTTTCTGTTGCCGGTTGTTCCCTCTCAACTTCCAGTTGTGCTTGCTGTCAATCCTTCTCCTTTTCCTCTTTTTGAAATTCTAGCTCAGCCTGTATCAACTTCAACTTGGAATCCCATTTTTGTTGATGAGCCAAACTCTTGGTTTCCTGCTTTTTCAAATTTATAGCCAGTTGACTCTCCCACTTCTCCTTTTCAAACTGAAGTTTTTCAGATTCAATTTTCAATTTAACTTTTTTTCAGAGGAGAACAGGAATGATCTTGATTTTGAAAGCAAGGAGAATCCAATGGGCTTAATTGAATCTTGCCCCTCCATGATCTCCTCAAATCCCAAAAAATTTGAATTGTTTCTCCTATTTTGAATTCTATTGGGGTTGATGTTGATGGAATTGGAGGTCTTTTGTCTCCCTTTGCAGAAGAGGTTTGTGTGGGAACATCATTGCTCTCATTTGAAGGGGATGTGGGAGGCCCCATTGGCTCAAGTTTTTTGCCATTCAGGAATGGATGAGCCTGTTTCTTTGGAATCTAAATCAGTCAGGATTAACCAGACAGAAGAGAAAAGAATTTTATTCCTTACTTGAGCAGATGTTGATGGAAATGGTGATATGGGAATGAAATCCTCCTCATCGGCCAAGTTCTCCAGTTCTTCCACCCCAGGAAGAGAGCAATCAAAAGAAGTAAGTGAGGGGTCCAAGGTTGGGTTTGAATCATAAATCAATGCAGAAGTAGACATGATTTGAGCTGATTTTGTTTGAATATCCTCCTCTGCATTGGATGGGGGCCACTCAAAGGCAAAGGTTTCATCAAGGTCCTCAATGCTAGGCTGAGCTTACCCAGCCAATTCCTTGGCGTCAACTGAATCAGATTCTTGGGCGTCAAAAGCAGCTAGAGGGGTGATGTTGGCCTTCTTTCCAAAGATTTCATCCATTTGAATATAAAAAGGACAAATAAAGTCCAACTTATCAACCACTGAGTTGATTGCCTTGGCTTTGTTGGAGTTGGTGGTACCAAAGCTGGTGGAGATTGACATGGAGTGGGCCTTTTTGTACTTGGCTCAATAATTTTTGAATTGCTCCCTCATCTGTTTGGATGACAGATCCAGCATACCTTTTGTTTTATTCTTGAGTTCATTGGCCATCAGGAGATAACCATTGACCTTAGAGGATGGAGGTCAGCCAACACGTGTTTCATTGTTGGATCCAAAGCAAGCATTGTAGTTGGACGGAATTTTGATCCAGTTTACCAGGATGATGTGATCAGCTCTCTTGAGCTGACTTGAACCTTTGGAAGCTGATGGGGGAGGATTGTTGGATGTTGAGTTCCTGGGGGATGTTTGCTTTGGTCCATTGCATTGTTTAGTGGACTTGTGGGGGGGGGGGCGGGTATCACTGAGGGGCCATTATGAGAGTGATGAAGCAAAGAGGATAGCAAGAGATGAGAGTGATGAAGTGAAAAGAAGCATAAAGCAATGAGAGTTAGGATGTGATGAAAGCAATAAAGCCACAAGGGTAAGGGATTGATGAGGATATTGATGCAATGAGAGTTAGTTGGATGTGATGAAAGTGATAAAGGGATGATAGTGATGAAGTGATGAGGATAGTGATGCAATGAGATTTAGCTGGATGTGATGAAAGAAATAAAGTGATGAGAGTGATGAAGTGATGAGGATAGTGATGAAGAGATGAAGAGAAATGAATCAAATTTTGTTCCAATGAGGTTGGAGTTAGAATTTTTCCAAGGTTGGAGGTGGAAAACCAGGGGTGTATGAAGTTGAAAGGTGTTGGAAGCCTTTGTATACTTTACTTGAAAAAGCCCACTTATTTCCAGGTAACTCTGACACGTCTCATGTGAAATAAGTGTTTTTTTTTTTTGATTTTTAATGGCAGGTTTGAAATGGTGGATTTGGTTTGAAACCCATCATTAAAAAATGGAGGGTTTGCTTAGCTCTGATACATTCTATTTTATAAAAAGTATTTTTTTTGGTTGATATTTTATTTAATGAATAAATATGTGACATGGTAGTTTTTTAAAATTTTGGAAAGAGTCAGGGTAAGAGTGAATGATGACAGAGAAATGGGGGGTTCAAAAATTTAGGATCTGGAAGGTGGGACAAGCAATATTTTTTATCAATTAGCCATTTGGCTACTAATTGGTTTTGGGTTCATAATTTTATATCACCTGAAGGAAGATCAGAAAATTCTTTAAGTTTCAATTAAAAAGGGTATTTTTTAAGTTTGGAGTTACTCTAATACTGATTTCCTTTACCTTTCAATGTCTTTTGCACTGTGGTTAGGAAAGAGGGGTGGTAAACTGTAATTAGCTTAAATGATTTATTTTTTCATTGTTTAATGAAAAATTTTTGGGGCACTAGAGGGAGATTGTGAGTGGTATTTACAACTGCAGATGACCCAGTGGAGGTGGGGTTATCTCTGAATGATTTGGAATAAGTTTAGCTGTGAGAAAATTTAAAGGGGAGGAAAAGGGGGGAAAAAGGTGAGGGTTTGAGTTTCTTGGATAAGGTCAGTTGAGGGAAGAGAAAGATGTTTTTATGAATTTTTTCTTTTTTTCCCGAAAGCATTGATGTTGTTTCAGGCTATCTCTTTTTTTTTGATTAAAATTATAATCATAGAATCTTGATTATGTTGAGTTTTGTGATCAGAAGAAGAGGGATGATTGAAATTGGGGTTTGAATAGACTGATGTAAAGCATTTATCCAAATTTTTGATCTTATTGTCCATGTTATTAAAAATATTGATGAATTGTTCATTATTGAAGTTGATGGGATAATTCTAATGGCTATGCATGATTTCAAAGTGAAAATTTCTTAGATTTGGGTTCATGGTCTTTGTAATAAAAGATGCTGAATTAGGTGATCTAGGGCACATTGAGAAGGATGAATTTTTTTCAAGGAGAAGGTAAGATTTATTTTAAATTCAAGTAACAAAAACAGAGAAGGCAATTTGTTTTCTAATTTTAAATATGAAAGAGATTGTTTATAGAGAAGAATAATTTTTTGAAGGTGATAAAGAGGATTTTGGTATTTTTTTTTTTGTATTTATGATGGCTGTGATGTAATGGTAGAGTGGAAGAAATACCTTATCAAGCATATTTGAAAGCAAAGCAGGAAAATTGGCTTTGAAAAGGACCTCCTTTCCTGGTTTTCTTTTTCATTTTTTGTTTCTTTCTTTGACCCCTCTTTTCTTTTTTTCTTTTTTGCTTCATTGAGTTTTACCTGACCCCCATCCATAACCCTCTACATTGTTCAATAATCCTTGAAAAATTTACAGGCTCCTCCCCCCTCCACCCCTCCCCAAAAGAAGGGGCCACCAGGCTCCTTTATTCATCAGCATTCTTTGGGCTCCAGAGATTGAAACATTTTCACTAACACTTATAGTTTGAAATGCTGCAATAGATGGATTGTTTTTCAAGCTGCTTCTGGCAATATTAATTCAATCCAGGATAAGTCAATGAGTTTTTGGGACTACTGAGAATGAACTTGCTGACATAGAATACTCTACTCTTCCACCCACCTCTAGTAGGGATGGACCTTAAGTCATTACAAACATAAAAATCAATTACAAGGCCTAACTCATGGGTATAACTTTTTTTCAGGTATCCATTTTGGAGAAACTATTAAAATTTCTTGTAAAATTCCCCAATTTTAACTCTCTGGTGATTAAAAAAATATTTGATGAATTACTTTCTCCTCCCTTCAACAGCCATTTATAAATTTCAAATACAACAACAGAGAGCCATACCCTTGAATGAACCCTTCCTAATATTTTCCATCTACTTTCCTGCATTTATCTGTGGCTCTCCAGCTCATTTGACAATTATTTGACTCTTTTGACAGATTGGGTGATGCCTTTTTCCATCTACAGCCAATCCCCCATACAACCAACTGACAATCCAACTAATTTACTGTGTTTTTGAAGGAAGAAAATTTATCAAGTTTCATCTCCAACATCTTAATTTTTTATCCTCTAAAGTGACTCTCTAGATTAATACCCACAACTTGACCACTTTCACCAGTATTCTCAACTTTTTCCCACCCATTGTCCCAGAAATTACTTGCCTAATCTCATCTAACTTTTGTCACTTCACAATCAGTCCCTGTTGTGTTGTTACCCTTTGTTGTCTGCATTTGGTAATCCATATCTACTTTTTCCTTTTCTAGACCAACCAATAGCCTTACAGATTTCCAAACTGTGAGAAAATATATTTTGGATCCTTTTATTGTGTCCTTAATTTTGCAGAACCCATTGTGTGCCTATGGATCATCTTTTTGGTAGCTTAGCATCTTCTCTTGTGAATGTGTATGTTTACCTGGACAGAAGCTGATGTGGTTCTCTTGAAGTCATTTCTATAAATAGAAATCACACTGGTGACAAGAATGATTGAGAAAAACACCCAATCTAAATCTGGCACTAGCCATGCCCAATGGATTTTTACAAGAGCAATACTGGGCCCAACAGGGTTGATTATTGAGTAGTACCCAAAGCCAAGTATTTGGTTTCCAGCCCTAGCATCTAGAGTATGGTTTTCAAAAGGACCATTTTGGCATTCCGTTGGGCATTTCCATGGTGTGCCAAATATTTCACAATCCACCCTGCCCCTTTTATAACAAAAAATGGGGGGCTTTATTAAAAGTTGCAAAAGATGGGGAAGGAGGGGGGGGTTGGATTCAAGCCTAGGGACTTTGAAGGGATGATCAAGAATCAACAAGGGATGGAGTATGGGGAGAATTTAAGCCTAGGAAGTTGGCAAAAAGCATTGAGGAGGGTGGTAGTGAGGGAGGAGGAAGAGGGGCCTTATTCAAGCTTGGGAAGAAGTATTCAAGCATTCAATGGAAATCAGATTTTAAGACCCTGTTTCAGGGAGTTGTGGATCTCCTTGGTCCAAAAGAAGCAAGCAGGATGGGCTGTGGTTCATGGTGGTAATTGGATTAAAGGCAGGAATCCATGGGCCAACTGTGCTTGAACTCCAGAATCAGATCATTTTTCTGAATCCCCAGTCAGTATTGCCACCATTCCACCAAATTTCTCCTCTGAGAATTCCACAAAACAATTCAAAACCTCAAGATTTCAGGGAACTTGGTGGTCATCATCTCTAATTCCATAACAAAAATCCAATGTCTCAAGGAGAAATGATGCAAAATGCAAGCATTTCTCTGTTGTTTTTCCTCAAGCCAGGCCACACCTCCTGCAAGCTCACATTCAAGAGACCTGTCAAGAAATCACTCCCAAAGAGAAATTTCAACACTTTATTTTAATAATGGAAAACAAAAAGGGAATTCCTGAGCAATATCAAGCATCAAGTTCTTCCACCCAAGCTGGAATCAGCATGAACCACCAAGAAATGAAACTGGCCCTTCTGTCAAAACCAGAATGAGTTAAAAAGTATTTCAAGCCAATATAAAATGAAAAAAACAAATACCTCCATGAACTGACTCTGAAAATGGTGATAGGATACAAATTGCCATTCACAATATTTTAAAATACTTAATTTCAACAATACTGGGAGGAGCTTGCTAGATTACCATAAAAATTACCTGGAATAAAACACTTTATGGAAAAAATCTTACCAGCTGTTTAAGAAAGACAAGAATCAGAGTTGATGGGGAAGCTCAAAGAAATCCAGAACCTGAGGATATCTCTTAATTTTTGGACTGATAATACTGGGAAAAGTGTGTTTGTTTTCCTGGCCTTTCAAGGACCTTCAATGAAACATTTTTTTAAGGTTATTGACCTTCAATTCCAGAGAAAAACCTCCAAAAATATTTTGAAAGCATTGAAAAAAAACCTCAAATAAAAGAAAATTTCTCTCAAGGCAGTATCTTATGTTGTGACAGATTCCCCCCCCAGTCATGATCAAGTTTTGAGACCTTTTGAATTCTGAGAATCTACATATACTTAAATTCAATTGTGCTTGACATGTTTTTAATCTGATACAAAAAAACCTCAATTGTCATAGCATGCAAGAGGTCATAAAAGGCAACAAGAATCTAGTCAATCAATTTATTAATTCTGGCTTTTGGCATGAAAATCTCACAGAATGGTGTATCTGAAATGGAATCTGTCATGGTCTTCAAACCCATGGTGGGGCTTGTTTTTATTAAATTGAAAAAGTATGATTAGGGGTTCAAGAACATGAAGCTGGACTCAAGTTTTGTTTGGAAGTTAGGGAGAACTCAGTTTTAGATAATTCTTCCATAAGCAAAAGTGTTGTGAATGTTATAAGAAACTAGGACCACTTTACTGCAAATGCTATTATGGTTCAAATTTTCAAGCTATTTCTGAATGCAATATCCCATCCAGCAAGACATGAGACAAACTTTTCAGACCTTTGGAGAGAGCTTCATGATAATTAAAAGTCAATGAAAGCTTCTGAGGTATATTCAAGATTTGAAGCCTTGAAGAGTCACTGTCTGAATGTCCTCTGCAAGTCTTCCTTGGTTTTTTCAAGACAATATCTACATAAAAATTTCTTCCTTCATCCATCACATTGGTGGATCAGAGTATCTTGAAAGCACTTACTAGCTGAGATTGGTAAAATGATCCTTCAAATATCCAAGAGCTGGGATTGTATTAGGTCTGAGGCACTATCACTTCAAAATCCAACCAATCATTATTACAATCCTTTCTCACCTTTCAAAGCCTCTCTTGAAGACTCTGGCCTACCAATTTTTCTTCTGACTTATTGGATGTCTGTCCCCATCTGTCCTGAATCAAGTGATTTGGAAAAGATAGTAATCCAAGTCTTTCAGATTTTCCCCCATGCAGCTGGTGTTGAGGGACTTTTTTTAATCATGAATGCTACCAAAACAAAATCAAGAAACCAAATGAAGACCTCAACCTTGAAAATTTTGAGCCCGGTGAAATTACAATAGCTTCAAGGTGATTCAGCCTTGAATCTTTAAAAGCCTAGGCCCAGCAGTTCTACCAGCCAACCCTCTGAAGATGAGAAAATGGAAGCATGTGATACATTCATCACCCCAGATGACTTGGAAGATTTTGAAAATGGTGTATTGAATGACATCCCAATTAGCCTCTCAATCATCTCAAGGCAGGATGCCTTCATTAAAACCTTGTTTGATTTTGATTGGTGGGAGAAGGATAATCAGACCAAGTCTGGTGCAATCAGTGTTGATGATGACTTGGATGAGGATCACAACTGGGATCTCATACAAGTTTAGGTTCCTGAAAGCTTTGTTTGGTCAGCTCTCTTTGTAATCCATTCTTGAAATTATCAAAAAATCCTCGTGCTTTTTTTCCCTGTCATCCTGAGATGAGCCATCCTGAATTTTCCATCTCTCCTCACAGTTTTACAACCAATGATTGATCATTGGCACCCTAGTCAATATCGAAGATGATTAACCGTTCCATCTTGCTCATCCATCTGTTGAATCTAAGTCACCAACAGATACTGTGATCAGAACAAGATGATCAAGTTTAAGATTGGAGATTTGGAGATGAATTCTCTATCCAACGTTGCTGGTTTGTCCCCGATTGTCCATCCGTTTCCTTCTTCAGCCAACCTGTTTCCTTCTTTGGCCAACCTGATGTCATGATGTTACACTTGAAACTTGCATCTTTTGCCACACAAAATGCTTTTCTTTTCTTTTTCTTTTTCTTTTTTGACTCTGCGTTGGCACGCCAGGGAGATCTCCGACCATGGTGGCCCACCGCGATTCCCTCGAAGGTGTCGCCCACCGCCAACCCTAACTCGGAGTCTGGAGTCGCCGGTCTGCTCACCCAAACCCAAAACAAAACCCATCAGCAGCCGGTCAATTTACCCATCTGAGTGGGCCAGGTCAACTTGGGCTCACACCACATCGAAGGAGAGGAAAGGGGTAAAGAGGATGATGATAAGCAAACAACTAGAGCGGATTATCTTCCATCGATCGATCTCGATAGCATCATCATCATCATCATTACCACCATCACCATCACCATCATCACTCTCGTTATCTTCTAGAACTCAACGCGGTCATCTAGCCGGATCGACATCATCATCATCAAGCAAATCACCACCACCAACTGACATCCAATCCGTCAATCTTCATCCCCATCAGTCTCCCTCCTCCCTCCTCCATCAACCCAAGCTCAGGTATGCTAATAATCCAACCGAACTGATCATCAGGATCCAGAAACTATGCTCGGGTGATTCACCCAATCGATTGGATCTTGCCATCCAACTCGTCAAATCCTCATCCGTCAGAGTAGCATCGATCTCCGTCTGGACAGAACTATTCAAACTCGTCCTCAAATTCAAAAAGTTCTCGCTGACCTACAAGCTATTCTTGGAGCTTAAACGAAGATCGATCAAACCTGACTTCAAGTTCTTCACATTCTACTTCTACCTCATCTCTCGCTCACCTCGTTCTAGGAATTGGTCATTCCAACGACTCGAATCGATTTGGTCTCAAGCTCGATCGACCATCGATTCGGAATCCAACTCTGATTCGATCGGCTTGACCAACTCTTATCTTACCTGCTTGTGCTCTCATCAGTTTGTCGATCAGGCCATCGATCTATTCGAATCCATACCATCTCACTCAGTCGATTCCACCACCATCTATCAATTATCCACCTCTCTCCAATCCACCCCTCAAGATCTCGATCGAATCAGGAGGATCTTAAAACACTTTCAATCGATCGAAGAGCCCCATGAGCAATTGGATATTCGAACCTGCCTCAGATTGGCCAGTTTATTCCTTAGATCGACCAACCGATCGGATCATCAATTCGGTTCGCGACTCGTTCAAGATCGACTCGGGATCGACCTCGAACCGAATCGATACCAATTTTGGGTCAAATCGAAACCCCCGATCATCCTCCATCCGGAAACTAAACTGCCCCTGATCAGATTTGATGCCGGCCAACTCACCACCTTGCTCAGGATGCTACTCAGGTCAAGGAAGTATTCACTCATTCGAAGATTATGGTCCCAAATCGTTTCCAATCGTGATCTTTACCTCAAAAGGGATTCGCTCGATAAAACCCATTGTGGCTTGGCTATGATTGCCATGGGAAAATCCAATGCGACCGATGAAATTCAAGGTAGGTACCTCCTATAACATCATGGCCAGAGTCCCCGTAAACTGGAACCTTATCTCATCATAATGATATTAACAATCATCATGTTTTCTTTATTTTGTTAGATCTACTAGTCTGGATGATCAAATCTGGAGACAAGAGATTACGACCGAATAGTGACACGCTCGACAAAGCAATCCAATCAGCTTGGCAAGTAGAAGATCTATCACTTGGTATCCGGATTCTCGCCTCCCTAACCCAGAACTACGATGAGGAACTCATTAGACCTGGTACGAAGGATGAAAGTGATCAACTAGTCACTTTGACTCGAGCGTCAGAACTCAAGCCGAGACTCGCACCCATTTGGCCTTCTAACAGAGCTCTTTGCACGATCTTACAAACTTCCGGTAAGCTAGGCGCGATCGGTGAGATAGACCGGGCGTTGAGGGTGATAGAAGTATTCAGCAGGCAGTTGCCAGAGAAAACTTCTATCGAAAGGAGTCAACCAAGGGCCGAGACCTTTTTTGATCAAGACGAAGATGGGTCGGAGGATGAGGATCAATTTCTGGAAGGAGCTAGGGAAGATTTAGGGACGATCGAAAAATACTGGTATCATCAATTTATTTGGGTATTGACGGACTTATTGGATAAGATCTTGCTTCGATCTCAAGACTCACCCGACCGTTTATCCAACGTGATCTCGTCTGATCGGTTACAATCCATCCAGAAATGGAGATCATTGATCGACCGCCATCTCTCCTCAGACCGCCATCAATTTCTTGAATTGAGGGCTAGGATCGAGCATCGCCACTCTCTGCGACTACTGCGCCGATCTCAAAGCGAGCCAATGAGTACCAAACCCGATCGATCAAGTCCATCGACGACTAGGTCGCGAACTTGATAACTCTAATCCCATCCTGTGGCTCGCAAGCAGGGCGAAACGATTATTTCTCATCCACGTCTCATGTTGCTCCGATTCAAGATTACATATTGGATCAACAGTGGTATTGGAAAAGATAGTCTCCCATGATCACGATGCGAGTGATGATGACTCAAACGATGCAGAGATAACCGCTCGAAGGTTCAAGTCTATCCGTCAAGAAGTGACCGATCAACCGGATGAGCTGGTCCACCCGACCCGTTCAGGTTTGGAGCGCTATCCATTCTAGACCAAAGTGAGCATAGACATAGAGAGTGGCTAGATCAGTCCATCTTACTATAAGCTTATCACGTACGCCAACCACTATACCCTCATGATTACGTTATTTTTGATGGGGTAACATGAACCCAAAAGAAAGGCCGACGAAATGGCTGCTGGGCTCAGTTTATTTCCAGACGAACTCATTGGCCTAATTTTTTTGATCGCATGTTTATGCAAAAAAAAAGAAAAGAAGAAGAAGAACGGGGTTGCCAAATCCGACCTCTTCGTTTGATCTTGTTAGAGAACTGAACGGATTTTCCTTTTTTCCTTTTTTTAAGAAAAAAGTCTTGCCCCAAAAGTAAAAAAAAGCCACGTCGATTTGTTTCTCCAAATAATGACAGTCCATGTCTTGCCTTAAAAAAGACCGCAGAAACAAACCCTTCTGTACATATTCAAAAACACAGCAAGATTGATCCATGATCTTTTGGGCTGATTCTTCCTATGGCTTCTCTTTTCTCAAAGCCAGTCCAACCCTCCCCCCCCCCCCCCCAGAGGCTGAGGGGGTGGGTACTGAATTGCTGGATGTGACACAGGTACCTTTTGGGGTTTCTGTGAGAATGGTAAGGTTGTAATCTTGTGGTGGCAGAGAGCCTGCTGACAAAAGAATGAATTCTGAAGGGTGGAGAAATCTTTGTAGACATGGAGATCAGCACTAGTGCCTTCATGCAAGACCAAAAAAAGGGGGGGGGGAGGTTTTGTCAAGTTGCTGTTTGGGACCACACGTGATGGTGGGCCTGATGGAGAGATACTTATGTCACAGGCCAACCCCACATACATAGGATGAAACCATGATGGGATGGCTGTGGTTAAGTAAAGAAACATCTGTGAATAAGGAAGGTATGGGGTCTTGAAGTAAGACTTGCAGTCTAAGCTTGAGTGCAAAGGTTGTGTTGAAGTGTAAGCTTCAAAGAGTTGGGAGGTAATGAGATAACTTGTGTTGGTGGAAACAGAATGCTGGCAAAAGCCCAATGTGATGATGACATGGATGCAGAACAATGTGAGAATGTATGAAGTTTACTTAATGAGGGAGAACCAATCACAGGAAAGCTAGGGATGAAGTCAAGGACCATAAATGTAAACTCTAGTGGAAAGGTACAAGCTGGAGGGATGCTAGGCTAAAGAAAGGAAGGGAAATCCCAATGGCATTGATTCTATAAATAGGCAAGCTGTGATTGGCCACACCTAATAACCAAGTTACCTCCCTCATCAAGACCAACAATAACCCTCTGTTGATCCAAATGCACTCTAAAACACCTCAGTGATGTTTTCTATCTTCAAAATGATCTGTTACTCTTTGTGCTCTCCCAGAAAGATAGTCATCTCTGTCTAAAATCCACTGTCTACCTTTTCTACCTTCTAATTATTTCCCATGCCTATCCTCTAGATCTTGCCTTGCTAATATTCAATGAAAGTTTCTGTACTGGTCTATTATGATCATTCAAGGAAATCCATCCTGAGAAAAGGCTAATTAATCATGTTTATTCCAGATTCTTTGGATCACAAGCTAGTGTAAACATCCTGAGGAACCACACTAGGTGGCATGCTGTTCCCTTGAGCATTCAACTCAATCATGCATGTGAAATCTAGCCACTCTGTTGGGGTATTAGTTGTCATTTAGGATCATTTTCAACTCACATGTAGATAGTAAACTCCACTTGATCACATGTTGGGACTACCCCCATGGGTAACACATGCTCTTCCAATGCTTTCTTTTGCTTCAAAAATTGTGTATCAATCCTCCCTTTTTTTGAATATAAAATATTTATGACTTTGCTCTCCATTTTTGTTCCCTATAACTAATTATTACAAAACTTGAAATTTTGAAAGTCTGCCTAGATCAGTAGCTGCTTTTTGAAAGTAAAAAATCTATAAAAAAATTTAATTTGAAATAGGATTGATTCAAGTTCAAAGAAATCCTGGAAACCTATGCATTCCTGTTGAAATCACTTTTTGCTTTCTAAATCTTCCTCAAAGCATTTCCCAACTTTCTCAAGTTTATTCCATTAGTCCCTTTCCTTCAGTATGCATACTCAAAGATTTTACAACTTTTTCAATTGAAAGTATAATGAATTATCTATATTCCTATTTCTTCTGCCATTCTAAGATTCTAGTCAAACTTTTTGAAATTTTACTCTTCCTTGTACTTCCTCTCCCCATACAGAAAATTCTTGCACTCAGGGATGTCAAATGTAGATTTTTCCCTACTGCCAGTGTGGTTTAAGATTCCAGAAAGTTTGATAGGTTCAGATGGAACTTACTCCAGTTTGTCTTGGGATAATCTTTTACACCCTCTGCAAGCTTTTAACTTTGAAATGTTTGTTGAACACCTCTTCTGAGGGAAGCTCTGAAATCAATACTTAATCTTTTGCAGAAGTATCTGAAAATGCTGTCTATCTTGTAAAATTCTCATAATTACATTTCCCCCATCTCCCCTCCCCCAAAAAGTCCCTCCTTATGTAGTAAATACAAAATCAAAGGAAGAACAACCTAGAAAAAACACTTTTCCACTCATCCTGACTCCTTTCCTACACCATCAGTGGCTGCTAAATTATTTAAAACTAATTTGAGTTTTATGACTGATAAGGTGATCTCTTTTTCTATCTCCAGCCAACTTTCCATGGATTCAACTGTCAATCTGACTGATTTTCCATGTATCAAGGTAGGAACCCTATAAAGTGTCATCTAAAACATCTTACTCATTGATCCCCAATTAACATTCCAGATCAGTAACCAAAAATTGTCTTTTGTTCCTGGTATAATAAAATTTATAAGGCCCATTGTCCCAAAAATGAATCACTTGATGTGGTAATTCAATTTTTGATTAATTTTCAGTCCCTGTTGTGTTTTAGCCTCTTGTTTTCTAAGTTTCTTAATCAAAAACCCCTTTTGTATTGAAACCTGACCAATATCTTTTGGTATTTCTGAATTGTGAGAAAATAGATTGTGTCTCTCCCCACATTGAGTGCTTTGTTTTGTGGAGCCTTCTGTGAATTTCTGGCTCAGATTTTCCCATTTTTGTATATGAATATCATTTTGTGAATATTGATGATTTTATTTGATACAGTATGTCTGGTCAAGAAATCTTGAGGTCATGACTATAAATAGCCATCACATCCTACCCAAACTTGAATTCTATCTCCAGGATTCCCTATAACCATCCACCTTATACTTGCCCCCAAAAATCATACCTACCACCAAGTGCTTCCAAACCAGAGAACAATAAAATATAAACCTCCCATAAAGTAATACACATCATGAAAGTATTCCTCCCTTAAAAAAATTCCCATCTTCTGGAATGCAGGGTGACCTGCTTGAAAGCCTTGCTTCCATGAACATCATGGACGCTTGTTTGTGGGCCCCTCTGAAAGCCATCCCAATCCTCCTCTGCACCCTTGTCCCTCAAAATTAGCCCAAGGATTCCAAAAGCAAAACTGTTGGAAATAAATGGCATACTTTGTTTTTCTGGACAATAAAGACATCTGCTTGAAAGTTTTTGACTCCCTCTCTGGCACAACATCAGATATTTTCCCAAGGCCTCCAGAAAAAAAATATTTAACCCTTCCACATCTTGTGAAGAATAAACTAAACACAAAACTCAGTTTCTGACTTAATCTCAGTCATGTAGCCTATATGTGTGATTTTTCATGTGAAATATGAAAATGGCCAAAATGTTCCAACTTGGTGTTGTGGTAATTTTTGCACAATTCCTTAAGGGGTTAAGGAGTTGGATGTTGAGGGTAGGTCTGGTGGCTGAACCTGTCAGATATTGAGAGGGAAATCCATTTTGGGAATAATAATGTAGGATTTCCCATAATTCATGTTATTGATCATTTATTTTTATAATTATTTATGTTTTGGTACTTTTGCAAGTTGGCTATTTAATATTAACAAGCCAATACTAGGAGAGGAAATGAGTAAGGCGTTTGAGATGAAAAGGAAACTTGATAGGTGGTATAAATTGAAAAATTCTGGAAATTATTTTTATTGAAATTCATGTTTAAGAGCAAATGGCCAAAGAAGTGGATGTGAATTTTACTTTCCAAATAGTCAAAGGTTGTACTTATAAGTGTCAAATAAATCAGCAGGCCACATATTGAAGCATTTAAGTCACCAGGAAGGAGCGGGAAGGTAGCAGGTGAGGAGAAGAGTCCTTTTCTGTTTCATTTACTATTGAAGCATGGGTGCCTTGAGTGTGGAGTGGAATTTATCAAACCATTCAGACATTACCAGAGATTTAACATCACAGAGTTACACAAGAATAAAGGAGGAAACATTCAATAGGGTTATTGAAATTTATATTTTAGAACTATCTGTTGCATAATTCCCTCTTTTTAGCAACAATGCATTATTCCTCTGATTAAAAGGCATCTGAAGAAGTCTCCAAACCAGCTTCAGATGCCAAGTTTGTATTTTTTTACCAACATTGTGGAAGGTTCTGGCTGAATTATCCATGCTTTATGGTTTCTTGAGACAAAATGGGAATTATCTATGTGAAAAAGTGCTAAAAATTGGTCTTCTATGTTCCTTTTCCTGAGAACTAGGGGGATGCTTCTTCTTCTTGCAGTCAATCCTGTAGTTTTCAGTTGTGCCATATTTCTTTCTTTATTCCCCCCTTTTTCTCAAAAAAAAAATTATTCCATAATCTAAACTTTTTTGCTTCAATATTTCAATTTCTTCCACACTTTTCATCCTTTCTCAATGTCACATATCATGTGACTCAAATACTCAAAATTTTATCACTTCTTAAAAATTACCTACTGGGCCATTTTTCTTACTCAATTCATGCACCACTCAGGCTACCACCACACACCTTCCAAACGTGTGTCCCCAGCATCTCTATCCCCTTTTCAAACAACAAATCCTGTCTAAAGTCTACAACATTGAAAAAACACTCTGTAAGAGATTCCAACCCTTTGCCTCCTTGAAATCCTCAGGAAAGCCTCTTTGACTAAATCTTTATTCACCAATTTTACCTCCATTTTTTTAATCAATTCTAACCACTGTGAAAAAATATTAAATCTCTCTCCTCCCCTATAATCCAACCCTTTTATTTGCAAAAACTATTTTTTATTCCAATAGTTATTCTTTAAATCTCCCTTTTTCTTGTTTCTATCCATTCTTGTGGTTACTTTATGTAAAATAATATGATTTTGTGTCTTCAGATTTTTTTTCTTCCTCTTCTGCTCAATAATCAAATGCATTCCTTTAATTTGTTTTCCTATCAAAAATAAAGATGGTTTCTGGGAAATTAATTTGGGGATGGTAGATTTCAGGGTTTAGTTGTTGGAGCTCAACTGTTTTCCTGTGGAAGAAGAGCAAGAGAATTTTTTTTTCTTGAAAAAAAAGGAAAAAAACCTTAAAAATTACTCCCTTGAAGATAAGTGGGAGGAGGGACCTCTAAGGAAAATAATATGAAAATTAAAAAGCAATTTAGGGAGGAAGAACCAGCCAGGGTAGGATTTTTTTCTTGGGAGACCACCTATGGAACAGAAATCAGATCTGCGGAAATGTGAAACTTTGGTGATGGGGATAGTTATGGAGGATCAAACAGATAAGCCACCTGGAAAAAAAAATTTCTTTGGTGTCAGAGAGTCAGAAGATCCCCTTAGGTAACATTTACTAGATGGAGCCTTCTCCATCCTTGAGTAGCCTCCTCCCACAAAGAGTATTCAAACTAAAACAAAGCTGTGGCAGAATCTAGGGATTTGGAAATAAAACATTGCAAGCCCCAATTTCATCCTCATCTAGGTTTACAATTGAGGAAAAAGATGTTTCAAAACTGGAATTGACTGGTGGTGGTACCAAAATTGAATCTGCAATTTGATTGAAACTGATGTAACTATGGTGGATGTAATTATGTAACTATGAAGTACCTGAACCACTTGACCCTCCTCCAGTTAGATCCTTTCCTAGTTGGGAAGAAGCCAAATAATTTTTCAAAAACTGGACATCCATGCATGGCTGCGCTTTGACAAAATTCAAGTCAAAGACAGACAAATATGCAGACCTAGCATGCAAAAGACATGGAATATAACCAGGGCCCTTGCTCACCAAAAAGAAAAGGAAAACTCACACAAGGAATGTTGGGTGTAAATCCATGATCCATGCAAGTTAAACAGTAGCAGATCCCATGTGGCACATGCCCATTAGAAATGACCAACATAATCATCAACCATCTTCAAACACCTCAGTGAATCCTCAACTGAGGAGAATATCTGGTGTGGCCTTAGATCAAATTAAGGATAGCATGCAAGATGTGCTCAATACAATTTGACTCAAAAGGAAATTGAGCTAGATTGAAGGTGAAGAATATGTGGAAAATAGAACAATATATAACACTAAGCAAAGGTAAAGGCAGAAGAACTTTACATGAAAAGTGTTATGGACATGCTATTTGAAAAGTTCCAAGATGCTCAGTGGGTTTCCAGCTCAAAATGCAGTGGAGAGGGTAACTTTGAGGCCATCTTCTTTGCCAATCCTGAATCTATAAAAAATCTTAACCACTTCCTTCATATTTATTTTTTTATTTGTACTTATAAAACAAATAGGTACAACATCCCGCTATTGCATATTATAGCAATGACTGGAAACAGGGAAACCTTTAAAAAGGCTTTTGTTTTTATAACAAAAGAAAAATTTTCTTTCTGCAATTGGGCGGTGAATTCACTAAAGGAGTTGGTTTATGATCCAGAGAGGCTTCCCAAAGTCTTTGGGTGGACTTTGAAAAAGCGCTGATTCATGAAATTAAACATAGTTTCCCTGAGTCATCCAGACAGTTGTGCTCTTGGAAATTGGCTAAAAATTTTCAAGAAAGTTGCAAAGTTCACTTCAGTAATTATGATGAATTATGGAAAGGTTTTATGTCTCTGTGGGCAAAGTATGGGGCCTCTAAAGCCAAGGAGGAGGTAGACGTCAATCATGCAGAACCCAGCATAAGCCAATTTATTGCTTCTTCTGTTCATCTCTGCTGGGATTGCTTATATTGAAAATTGTATGCAGCATTTTTTGAAAGACAGTGAGGATGTGTTTGAGTATATGGAAAATAAATTTTTCCCAATCAAAGAGAAATTTTGAACCGCATGGTTATGTGTCAAACCTGACTTTGGAAATAAAGCAAATCTTGGGTAGAAGGGGGCCATGCTACTTTCAAATGATTACTTGTGAGTTCTTTGGGGAACATTTTGGATGTGTGGAAACAACTGAGTGGAAAAATTGATGGCCAAATCAAATAACTGCATGCATTGCTTAACAACTCTTGAATAAAGTTAGGAACAGTTCTTCAAACAGAAATATTACCTTTGGCCAATTGAAGCAATTCAACTTGTTGGGGAACAATTTGAGAATTTAAAGCGTGATCAGGATGGTGAAGTGTGCACCAAGTCATATTCCAAGACAATAGGTTTTCCCTGTTCCCACATATTAGGCAATCTACTAGCATTAAGAGGATCGCTTTTTCCTGAGGATTTTCATCCTCAGTGGATGTTAGAATATAAACCTTTAGGTTAAGTAAGTTGGATTGTTGGATTGTTGGATTTTTTGGATTGCCTTTTGATGAATGCTTTTTGATTGATGATTCCTGAATGGATCTACTAATTCCTTATGGATTTGCTTTTTGAAAGGTTGAAACTGATCTACCCCTCATTCTAAATTGTTTGATAATCTCCTTTAACTGTTATGGGAAAACTGTCAGCCTGCTACTATTGCAGAGCAAGCTGCAAAAGAAACAGAAATAACATAATAATAATGATAATAATAATAATATAATTAAACTAAGAAGTAGTAAGAAAACCATGAATATTATTGCAAAAATGGATTTTCCACCCAAAATTAGGTAGGGTCACTCACTGACCCCACCCTTGAAATCCAACTCCTTCTATTTTTAAATAATTAAGGAAAGAAAGACCAAAATACCATGGCACCACTATTGTACTTTTTGGCCAATTAAATATTTCACATGTATTGTCACATATACGCTTCACACCTAAAATTCAGTCAGAATTGAGGTGTTGTGTATATTTTAGGAGTTACAGACCAAAATGTGTTCTGTCACAATTCCCGCACGCAGCCGCGGCAGACAATGCACCCGGGCGGGGCTGAGATACAGCCCCGTCACTCCGTCAAGGTTGTGTACGCAGCCCCGGGCCTCTGACAAGTACGCAGCTGTGGGACTAGGGGTTGACAGAGTGACAGGCGGCCTGAGAGGCTTAGGTACTGCGTAAACATGCTACAACCCACACGGGAACATTCTACATATTTAATAAATGCTCCTGTGGATAGTAGATAGTCTAAAAGTACATAGAATTATATAAAAATCCTTAAATAACCCTTATACATATTTCTTATCAAATATAATTCAAATTACCAAAAATGTCGAAAATAAGATAATGACTACTTCTAAAAAAATATTAAAATACTGTAATATAAAATAATGAGAATTTATAGGCATCAATATCTTTTTGACATACTAAGAAAACTAATGATGTAAAAATATTACATGAATTCCCATGACATATATTTTTAAGTAATTATCTTAGTAAAACAACTGAAATTTGAAAATAAGGAGTAAAATAAATATCATGACTTTACTCCAATTAATTAATACATAATGAGAAATCACCTGACATCAGACTATCCATAGGAATTTCTATTAATATAATTATTAACTTATTGGGAACATTTAATAAGGATAATTAATCAAAAAATAAATAAAAATGGACAGATTAGTGAAGTTTTGACAAGCTTAAAGGATTGTTTAACTTCAGCTGAAGGTAATCAAGATTGAAGAAATAATACTGAGAAAACACCTTAAAGGACCAGACAGTAATTGAACTAGACAACACGGGTACTAGGAGAATATGCGGCAAGGAGGGGAGTAGGAATCTGGTGAGGTGTTCTTGATAGGGTGATAGGGTGAGCTTGGGTCATATGGTAGCTTGTTCTTGATAAGAAGATGGAGTGAGCTTGCGTTGATAGCGGTAGTTGGTGGATGATGTTGAGTGGTAGCGGTAGCTGGTGAGTGAGTTGAGTGGTCGCGGTGGCTGGTGAATCCGGTTAAAGGTTTTGCAAGGAGCCATCCTTGATTTGTTGGTGAGGCGGTGGAGCGGACGAGCGGGACTTTGGAAATGGAGCATTGACAGCGTTTTGTGTTGGAAGCCGTATGCGCGAGAGGGGACGTGACAGTTGGTTCACATCATAGTCACAGCAGGGTGAGAGATATGGAGAGGGACTAGCTGGAGATGCATAAGGAAGAAAAGAAACACAGAACAGAATGGGAGACAGCAGAAAATGAGGAAAAAAATGAAAAGAGAGTAAAGAAGAAATGAGAAAATGATGGAATGATTTGGGCATGTTGTTGAATTCCAACAGCCTCCCTTGCTCAAATCATTCTGATATGTTCAGCGCATCCAAAACACGGCACAGTGATATTCGTGTCACAGGTTTGGTGAGGAAATCCGCCAAATTCTTCTTGGAGGATACTTTTTGAAGGTTGATGGCGTTTTTGAGAATCTTGCTTCGTACATAGTGGAATCTCAACTCCATGTGCTTTGTGTGGAACATGGCATGGTTAGCTTGATTGAGAGCCAGCTTGATGCAGCCTTTGTTGTCCTTGTGGATGGTGGCTGGTTTGGTTGCTTCCTCTGGCCAAAACTTGCTCATAAGTGATTTTACCCAGCTTACCTCTTTGATGGCGTTGCCCAGCGCCTTATATTCAGCTTCGGTAGTGGACAAAGACAGGGTCAGTTGCTTCTTGCACTTCCAAGCAACAACACTTCCGAGCCATCGTACGACCAAGCCGGAGACTGATCTTCTAGTGGTGGGACAGGTCGCCCAGTCAGCATCAACGTAAGCTTTGAGTTGAGAGGCGGAAGAGGAGAAGATGAAGTTGATTCCAAGGTTTGGTGTGTGTTGAAGATATTGAAGGATGTATAGCGCCGCTTGAAAGTGGTGGAGATTTGGATTGACGAGGAATTGAGCTAGGTAGTTGACAGCAAAAGTGATGTCGGGCCTTGTGCAAATGCTTATGTGATTCAGCTCCCCAACAATTTTTCTGTAATTGGCGCCCGATAGGAGAAACTCCTCGTGGTCTTCTTCACTTGAGGCATATAGTTTGCTGTGAGGTTTGAAGGGAGTCAAGAATGTCTTGTGAGGAGGAAGTGAATACTGCGCGCATACTTGTTTAATGTAGGAGCTGTGGGAAAGCTTGTAGCCAGTCGGAAGGTGGCTGACATTCATTCCAAGAAGCAGGGAGGCAGTCCCGAGGTCCTTTATTTTGAATTTGGAGCCGAGCTGAGCAATGAACATCTCCGGATGATCACTGAATATTGCAATGTTGTCAACATGCACGTAGAGATAAGTTGAATCCTTCCAGAACACACACTGGTCCGCCTCACTCTTGTGGAAGCCGCCGTCAGTCAACCAGGAGCTGAGCGTGTCATACCAGGCCACCAGAGCTTGTTTGAGACCGTACAGAGCCTTTTTGAGCCTAAGGTGCTTGCCATTTGTGACGGAGATGTGGGGAGGAGGAGTAAGGTAGACTTCTTTGCGCAACGGAGCGTTCAGAAAGGCGGCCTTTACGTCAACTTGGTGAAAATTTAGCTTCAAGTGAGCAGCAAGAGCGATTAGCATGCGCAGGGACGTCTTGTCCCCAGTTGGCAAAAAGGTGGAGGTGAAGTCGATGCCGTACTGCTGATTGAATCCTTGAACGCAGAGCCGTGCTTTAAATTTGACTATTCGGTTTAGCTCGTCGCGTTTTGTCCAAAAGACCCAGACGCATTTGAGCCCTAGCTTGTCTTCAGGAAGAGTTGCCTCTTCCCAGACTTGATAGTCGAGAAGATTGAGCTCTTCGTGTTTCATTGCCTTGAGCCATTCTTCTTGGTACTTTGAGTTGAGGGCTTCTTGGACTGAGATGGGGTCGGAATAGTTGTTGTCGACAATGAGATAAACAGCCGGAAGACCTATTTTAGAGCTAGGAAGACAAGGGTAGGGAATAATGTTCTGGTGCGTTAGCCTGTCGTGTGACAGGGAATGATTGGGCGCAGGAGAATTGGTGACAACAGAGGATGAAGGAGGGAGATCAGAAGCAGGGGAGGGAAGGACAGGCGGAGCGGTGAAAGAGTCCAAGGAGGAAGGAAGAGGAATCAAGGGAAAATTCAAGGAGTTGTTAGTGGGAGGAAGAGAGGAAGATGGAGTTAGCATGGGTGCAAGGCCAGAAGAGCAGGAAGATGAGTTGGATCCGGATGGAGAGGGGAAGGAGAGTTTGTCAAATGACGCATTGGCGGAGATGAAGACCTTGGAGGAGTCCAGATCAAGCATCCTGTATGACGGGAAGTCATTGACGTACCCGACCAGAATGGCTTTTCTGCTGGTGGGGAGAAGTTTGAAGGTTTGATTTGCTTTAGGAATGATAGCGTAAGCGGCGCAACCAAAGGGGCGTAGGCAGTTGAGATTGAATGGTTGTCCATGCCAGATCTTGTAAGGAACCGTATTGCCGCGTGACCTTGAGGGGAGAGCGTTGAGAATGTGAGTGGCGGTGTTTACAGCCTCATCCCAGAACTTGAGCTGTAGATTGCTTTGATTCAGCAAGCATCAAGCCTTCTCTAAGATGAGACAATTTGATCTCTTGGCTAGGCCATTTTGCTGAGGGGTATGGGGGGGGGAGAAGTGTTGATTGATGCCTTTTTCAAGGCAGAAGGAGTGGAGATCAGATAAGATGACCTCGCCTCCATTGTCGGAGATGAGGAGCTTCACGGTGTTGCCGGTTTGACATTCGGCCCATGCCACAAAGTCCTTGATGGCGGGGGTCACATTGCTTTTCTGTTTGAGGAGAGAAACCAAACAAAATCCGGAGAACTGATCCGTCATGGAGAGGAAATAGGAGAATCCTGAGTTTGAGATTATAGGGAAGGGTCCAACAACGTCCAGATGAATTGCTTCAAGAGGGCGAATGGCTGCCTTGAACTTGTGATTGAATGGTGTCAAAACTTGCTTGCAGGTTTTGCAGATTTGACAGACAGTTGGTTGGGTATTCGAGTCGATGGAGTTTAGATTGAGAGTTTTGAGGGATTGAGCGCTAGCGTGACCAAGGATTAAGTGCCAAAGATTATCCGGAGCCTTGAGAAGCAACGTGGATTGGCTGCAACAAAGAAATTTTGTTCCACACAGTTCAGTTAACTTGTTGTTTGTGGTGCCTACAAAGCTGATCTTGTCCAGTTTCACTTCAAACCCCAAGTATCCAACTTTGGAAAAGGTTGCCTTCGAGGAGTTAAGTTGAGTGAGAGAAATAAGACATTGATTAATGGAGGTAATGAGAAGGACATTCCTAAGAATTATGGCTGAGCCGAGGTGATTGAGAAGTTTAGCTGATCCAGAATGTGTAGCAATGAGTGAGTTGTTTGGGGAGCCTGTTCCCACTTCCAGATGGATGGGCATGCAATTAAATAGAAACAAGGGGTTGTTGACTATATGATGGCTTGCGCCAGAATCCAGAACCGGGAGATGGGAGTCTTTTCTATTGGATGAGAGGTAAATTTGAGCGTTGAAATGAAGCTTGGCGCCTTTGGAATTGCTTTCATCTTTGACGGTTGGACTTTTGTTGATGGAGTGGAGATTTGACAAGGGAGTCTTATTCCATTCAGGTCTGAGATGAGGATGGACAAACCAGCATTTACTTTCAGGGTGTTTGGCAAGGGGGTTATGGTGTCCTTTTGAGCACGGATGTTTGGGTTTCGCCCTTTTCTTCATGGTTGATTTGTGCAGTGAGACTGAAGGAGAGATGTCTGAGGTCGAGTTGTTGTCTGGCAACCTGGACGATTCAAGGTGAAGAACCTCACAAAGTTTGTTCAGGATCCCGGTTGGGTTTTGGAGAAGAGCGTTGTTAAGGATCAGAGAATTGACGATGTGGTAGAATGAGCTGGGAAGTTTGGCAAGGATGGTGTAGCTGAGGATGTCAGGGGGAACTTTGAGTCTCACAACGGTGAGTTCATTCATGAGTTTTTGGCAGTCCTTGATGTACGTCGTCAGGTCACCCTTGAAGAGATAGCGAATAAAATTGAGCCAAATGCGACCACGGTTGTTGGAAGATTGCGAGGCATATCGTTCTAGGATTGCATGCCAAATGGCATGGGGATCTCCATTGTTGACGTCGTTGACAATGGATTTGAAGGCAGATTCACCAAGATGCTGGATGATAATGTCGGCGGCTTCATATATCTTCTTCTTCTGGGGTCTGGTCAATGGTGAAGGGGCGGGCTCAAGGGTCAGTTCAAGGAGTCCTTTCCTGTGCAGGTAGCTCTTGATCCGAAGGCTCCAGGAAGGGAAGTTAGAGTCATTCAGGAGGGGAATGTTGAGTTTGGAAGAGTTGGGTTGTTCTTCTGAATTGGACATCAAGCCTATCTGGTCCAGCAAGCGGGCTTGGGACTGTAAATCTGAAGTTTTGACAAGCTTAAAGGATTGTTTAATTTCAGCTGAAGGTAATCAAGATTGAAGAAATAATACTGAGAAAACACCTTAAAGGACCAGACAGTGAATTGAACTAGACAAAACGGGTACTAGAAGAAGATGCGGCAAGGAGGGGAGTAGGAATCTGGTGAGGTGTTCTTGATAGGGTGATAGGGTGAGCTTGGGTCATATGGTAGCTTGTTCTTGATAAGAAGATGGAGTGAGCTTGCGTTGATAGCGGTAGTTGGTGGATGATGTTGAGTGGTAGCGGTAGCTGGTGAGTGAGTTGAGTGGTTGCGGTGGCTGGTGAATCCGGTTAAAGGTTTTGCGAGGAGCCGTCCTTGATTTGTTGGTGAGGTGGTGGAGCGGACAAGCGGGACTTTGGAAATGGAGCATTGACAGCGGTTTGTGTTGGAAGCCGTACGCGCGAGAGGGGACGTGACAGTTGGTTCACATCATAGTCACAGCAGGGTGAGAGATACGGAGAGGGACTAGATGGAGACGCATAAGGAAGAAAAGAAACACAGAACAGAATGGGAGACAGCAGAAAATGAGGAAAATAATGAAAAGAGAGTAAAGAAGAAATGAGAAAATGATGGAATGATTTGGGCATGTTGTTGAATTCCAACAATTAGTGTTATTCACACGTCCAAACATCAATTATAAAGTAGAATAATTTCCATACCCTGTGGAATTAGATGCTACCCGTGCTATAGCACCAAGAAAACGCGACAGGCTACCACTGGTTACCCTGCTAGCCTCAGTGTCCGTCCCTTTGAGCCCACGTATCCCTCAGAAGGACACTATTGGGCCTCAAAAAACTATAAATAAAGAGCTCTTTTGAGGATATTGATACCCAGAGACCCAGTTATATTTATACCCAGACACCATGCCAAGGTAATCAAATACTCATAAGAGATAAGTAAGTGATTTATGGCTTGAGTCTGATTAATAATATCCGTCCCCAACCCATTTTATCAATTTAAACTGTTGAAAAACCTTATAACCCCAGTATACAGGTTTAAACCATCAGTGCATGTCCCAAACAGGTACCCAAAGGATTTAATAATATAAAAGTGAGTCTTATTATCCTTTCTGTGTTGTGGAAGCTTGGTTAAAAAGCCCTTCCACTCCACCATGTATTTTATATACATATTATCTTTGTGCAATATATCCTTTAAGAATATAAATTAAAGGTTCCAAAGTAACCAGGCCTACATGTTTTCATACTGAATTCCCTGAAGAGAGCTTTTAAAGATCCCCAATATAATTGTGGCCCCTCTATTAAAATATTTAATAATCAATTTATTTATATTGATTTATAAAAATAAACAATATCCAAACCAATTAACCTTGCAATAAGCTTTATCCAAATATTTTACAGATTTTTGCTGCATTTATTGAATAATATATTTATTATTCATTCTATCACCTCTTGTAGCTAAAGTATAGCAAGGATCTTGACATCCAGGAGGCTGACAAAAACACGGAGAAGTTAAATCAGAGATTTTCAATTACCTGGTCAAGAATGCAACAAAACGTTTTTCTAAGTCAAGGCTTGAGTCAAAGGCAGTCCAGCTGCGGTTAACCCAAACAGAAAGGCACCTGGTTTGCAATTTAAAGATTGGAAAATTTTGAAAAGGAAATTAAGAGTGAAAGGAGGGTTAGAAGGGAACCAAAAAGACCAAATATTTTAATTCTTTTATTGTGAGAAGTTTTCATTTTGATGTTTTTATGAACTGATGGTGATATCATGTGGATATTACAGGTCCTCAGGCTCAGAATCTGAATTTCATAGTTCAGAGGAAGAGACTGAAAGTGAATTGGAATCCATCCTTTGGGAATTGGAATCCTCTTCTGAGGAATAAGACATGCAGGAAATGTCAACCAGAAGCTCTGTTGAAATTGATGCTTTATTTATCTGTTCTCTTATATTGTAATTGATGTTTCTTGTATTTCCTTTTCTCTCATTTGTCCTTTTGTTTGGATCACATATCATGGTCACCCTGGTCATCTTCCTTGGCTCTGTTATCTCTCTCTCTTGTCCATCCTCTCTTTGACCCTCATCCTCTCTCTCTTGGCCCATCTCACGTCTCTTCATAAATACTCAACTTGACCTATCAGCTCAACCATCTCTCTCCAATACAACCTCTGCATCTTCCGCTGTCTCTGCTTCAACCTCCACTTCTCTACCTTTGAAACCTAAATAACTCCATCATTCAAGAGACCAATCTCCCCAAAACCCTCATTGGTTCTCTCTATCCTTGGATCTACTACCTCAAGTATTCTCATCTGGTGAGAACTGAATCTCTGAAAGGCCCACAAGTCTCTTCCAAACTCAAGCTGCCTAGTCTAATTAATTCCTCCTCAGTCCTGTGTTTTCCTATTTCCCCTAACTCTTCATCTCAGTTTTCTATCTGTCTTGTTGAAATTCCTTCTGGCCTGTCCTTTCAGTCACATCCTATAGACATTATGATTTAATTTGACACTCAGTTATTCAACCTCCCACTCTCAAAACTGTTTTTCCTGAAAATTGAACATGCATCAAGGCTGGCTTTGTTTTCCACTTCTTTTTTTTTGAACAATGAAATTTTATGACAATTAACAGTCAAAACACATTAAACAATCTAAGCCAGCTTTCTTAAAACCTAAGGATCAACAAAATCAACCCAACCATTCTCAAAGAAACCATAGAGGCAATCCCCCTCCTAACAAACAAGAATTTACCATATGGAGAACAAGATTGAAAACTCTACCAAACCTGGCTAAAATAAAGGAAATCCTCTCCTCCAACAACCAGGACCCATCACCTGAAGATAATACTATACTATCATCTATATTTATTTCAAGGCTTTCTGCTTCAGTCCACACCAAAATTTCAAACTCAACCAACAAGGAAAACATCAAAAGTATCTGGAGCAACATTCTCAGGCACTTTGTCTCAGCTCAACCAACAAATCAAACAAGAATTTATAGTCTCTTCAAAAATATTGTATTGAATGAGAGTGAAATAGCTTCATTTACATTGGAAGTAAATTCCAGCATAAACAGAATGGAGGAAATTGGGATCTTGCTGCCAAAGGAGGTCCTAGCTGACATGATTCTTTGAAAACTTCCCAATAACTTCAGGGTCATAAAGCAGCAAGTGACTAACTCAAATGAAAACTCAGAGATAACCCCTGACGTGGTCTTGGATCATCTTTGCATCCGCATGAACAAACTGAGGATTAAATTGACAAATGGCAAAAGTTCCTCCTTGGCTACTACGGTCACTTCACTATTAACCAACTCTTCTGGAAAATGCAAAACCAAGAGGCACAATAATCTGGCCAATCATCCCAAACACAGGTGCTGGATGCTTTATCCTCACCTTTGTCCAAAGAGAAACCCAAGAGCACACACCTATGTCAGCACTCCCTTGTGCTTCTGCTTCAATTCTCTGCTATTCATCTTTGACCCTGATTTCTCAGACCATATGTAGGCCAATCCCATGCTCTTTACCCATATAGATGGATCCAAAGAAGGAGGACTGATTCATAATAGCTGCGGTTCTGGGTCTCTTAAAATCAATGGAGAAGGAAGCATCACTCTCTGTCATGACACTGTAATTCTCAAGGTGAAGAAGGCACTCTTTGTTGCCAATCTGAAATTCAATCTTCTTTATCTCAGGAAGCTGCTTCTAGAAAGATTGGTTGTTTATTTCTCCCTCAGCTCTGTGTCAATTAAGAATAATGAAAAAAACTTTCAATCAAAGGCCATTACTCCAATTATATACCCTTTGTCATCTTCCGCCAATCTCAGTCCAAATCCTTCCTCACATCATCTGAGTACCTGCACAAGGCTCTTGGCCACGTAAGCTATCATGGAATGAGAAAGAAGCTGAGCCTTCCTGCAAAGAAAGACTCTGACTGAATATCTTGCGCTGTGTCTAAGATCACTAAAGCCACATACAAGACTTGCCAATCCAGGGCTAACAAACCATTCTCTGAGATTCATCTGGTCACTTTTGGACCTGTTTCTACCTCCAGGTTTGGTCACAAGTTCTTTCTAACTCTTGTTGAATCAAATGCCTGGTTCTGTGCTGAAATTACTGTTACTTGGAAATACACCATATCTCAAGTTGTTTGCTCACTGATTGATCAGGAGGCTTGTTGATTTGAATACTATACACAGGTCATCCATTCAGACAGAGGGACTGAATTCAGCAACTCCACATTCAAAAGTTTCTGCAAGAATAATATAATCTTTCAGACCTTCTCCAACCCATACTCACCTCAACGGAATGGATTAGCTGAAAAATTCAATTGAAAGATTCTTGAATCACTCCAAACTATTTTGAATGACTCAAATCTACCACAAAACCTATGGAGAAATTTACTGTTGGAAGTCACCCAGACTCTCAACCAAATTCCTACCCACAAAAGCAAGAAATCTCCATCCAAGCTGTTTAAAGATCACACTCTGCCAATCTCTTATTTCAAACCCATTGGCAATCCGGTCTCATATCTGATCCTTCTCAAGGAGACGGGATCTAAAATATCACCCCCAGGAGGACTGGGAACTCTGATTAGATACAATCCTTCCCTGCAGTCTTACCAAATTCTCACTGCCGCAAACCATATCATCAATACTAAGAAGGTTCAATTCCTCTCCTAAACTCCTAGACCTCTGTCCTTTTCTTCCAGCAATGACTGGATACTTGAGCAACAGAAGGTGGTTGCACCCCCTGGCAACTCCAATCAATCCCCTACCAAGGAATTTCAGGACATCATTGAACCAATGCAAACCATGGACAACAATCCTACCAAAGATTCAACAAGCAAAGCTTCTCCTCCCTCTGTTTTCTCCAATGCAGTCAAGCCACTCACACAAGTCCTCAGGACAAGAAATTCTAAAATCAGGCCTCCAAAGTACCGCCATCACACTCAGGCATGCAACCCAATTCTTTTCAAGGCCGCCAAAGAAGTCAAACTCAAAAACATAGAATTGCGCCAGGTGTGGGAGGACTATCATGGCACTCCCAATCACTATTTAACAACTACATGGGCAGCCACATTCAAGTCTAATAACCTGTACTCTTAGGAAAAGGTCAAGGCTCATCTATGACTTCAGGGTTGTTTGCAGTTGCCTGGAACTGAGTATGGTGACACATTTGAACCCATGGGCAAATTTCCATCCTTGCTACTATTTCTCATACTTTGCTTAGATAAAAAGCTTCCTGTTCATAAATTCAATGTGAAGAGTGCTTTTCTTTTTGCACCACTTGCCAAAGATATCAATTTCAAGACTCCCAAAGAATCCAAACAATTGGCTTGGTTCCTAAAATTGAAGAAATCCCTCTATGGCCTCAAACAGGCTCCCACAAACTGGTATCATAATCTGACATCATGGTTCAAGGACCTGGATTACCAACAATCAAAAGCCAACACCTGAGTCTTTATCCAAAAAATCTTGATTCCTTCATATTCTTTGATTTTGATAGCCTCATTGTTGTTGGCCATACTGACTTTTTTGAAAATCTGTTCCTTCAAAGATTTCCCAATTCCTCTGCTCATGAGCCCGACACTCTTCTTGCAATGGAAGTCAAAATGGATCAAGATTCCTTCTTGCTAAGCCAGCATGCTCTCATTGATAAGGGTCTTGAACTACTTTTCCTCATCAACTGAAACCCTACAGCCACTCCTCTCACTCCCAACATCCACCTTGAGCAAGAATTGTTAGAAGACCAAGAAAAATTCAAGAAGCTTGGAGTTAACTACCAGACTTTCACTGGTACCCTCAACTATCTAGCTTGTCAAAACCAGACTGATCTGTTGGCTACTGTGTCCCTGCTGTTTCAATACAGCCAAAAGCCAATAATAAATCACTGGAAGCAGGTGGTACACTGTTGGAAATACCTCAAAGGATCCAGACAGGAGGCTCTCACACTCAAAACAACTCAGTCCAATGCTAGATCTATCTCCTTCTTCACTGACACCACCTGGGCGGACAATCCCACTTCTTGCATGTTGCAGAGCGGAAACATTGCCTTCTGGCTGGGATGAACGGTCTCTTGGAACATCAAAAAGCAGCAGAACATCTCAATTTCATCCACCAAATCCAAGCTCTCCTCTCTGTCCAATGGTGTTCAGGAACTTACCTGGCTCACCCACATTATTTCTGAGCTGTGGGGTGTCACACCAGATACTACCATCTTTCATATAGATAACAAGGGCCTGTTAGATAGGCTTATGAACTTTGTATCAAACTCAAAGACAAAGCACATTGACACAAAAATGAAGTTTCTCAGGAACCTGTACTCTACCAATCAAATAACTTTCAGACTTGTACCAACCTCTGAAATGGTTGCTAACTCACTCACCAAGGCATCCTCCGCTTCCTCCTTGGAAGCTCTCAGAGGCAAATTTTTCTCAACTCACTTCTCACCAGACAACATGGGGTGTTGAAATTGATGATTTCTTTATCTGTTCTCTCTTCTATTGTCATTTATGTTTCACTTGGTTCCTTTTCTCTCATTTTTCCTTTTGTTTGATTCACATTTCACAGTCTGTGTCTTCCACAGTCACCCTGGTCATCTTCCTCAGCTCTGTTTTCTCTCTCTCTTGTCCATCCTTTCTTTGGCCCTCATCCTCTCTCTCTCTTGTCCATCCTCTCTTTGACCCTTGTCCTCTCTCTCTTGGGCCTTCTCACATCTCTTCATAAATACTCAACTGGACCTATCAGCTTGACCATTTCTCTCCACTCCAACCTCTGTATCTTCTGCAGTCTCTGCGTCAATGTCTGCTCCTCTACCTTTGAAACCTAAAAACTCCACTAATTCAAGAGACAAATCTCCTCAAAACCCCCATTGGTTCCCTCTATCCTTGGATCTACTAACTCAAGTATTCTCATCTGGTGAGAACTGAATCTCTGAAAGACCCACAAGTCTCTTCCAAACTCAAGGTGCCTAGTCTAATTAATTCCTACTCAGTCCTGTGTTTTCCTATGTCCTCTAACTCTTCATCTCAGTTTTCTATCTATCTTGTCAAAATTTCTTCTGGCCTTTTGTTTCCATCACATCCTCTAGACCGTATGATTTCATTTTGTGCTCAGTTATTCAACTTCACACTCTCAGAAATGTTGTTCCTAAAACTCAACCATGCCTCCAGGCTGGCTTTGTTTTCCACTTCTTTGTTTTCAAAATGTGAAATTTCATTGAGATCATCTTTGGTGATTGTTGATTTAATAAATGTTATTTGAATTTTGGCTAAGTGAGTCTTGATTGTAGGAATCAAAAGTGAAATACCTCAAAAAAATACCTGAGAACATACAAAAGTTCTTGGATGAGTTATGGGATCCTGTTGGTGATGCTCATTGCCAATTTAGAGTCATTGCTAAATCACTAGGCTATGATGAAATCAGATGGCTAAAAGCCCAAAGGGAAATGATAGAAAAATTGAGGAAACATAAGACATGCATTTCTAAGATACATGGTGGTAGAAAAGAGGTAGAAAAGATTGAACAAAGACTTGATGTTGAAGACATCAATGAAAAAAAAATAACTCCCCCAATGGCTTTCAAATTTGGATATGGGTCAAATAATAGCAGATACCTATGCAAGGCCAACTTTTTAATTTCATTGGATTCATGTTTTACTTATGAAAATGGGTGTAAAAGAACCATCAGATGACATCTTCATCTCATTTTTAAAGAATGACCACTGGGTTCATTAATTACTTGAGGGAGATATGATCCCAATCCCACCCATTGTATCAGAAACTTCTTCTTTGAATTAAAAGAAAGCTTCTGGTTGGGTTTATTGTTTCAAAGATAAACTGGATTTGAATTCCAATTTATGGAAATTGTATCATTTCATTCTTTGGGTTTGGTATAACATGTACTTCTGATGCTGATCTGGGATTTCTATTTTTGTAAAGGGTTATCACATTTTTAAAAACATTAGGTTGAGTTTTTTGAGTTAACATCATCATGTTGAGTGTTTCACATGAGATTTTATTGGCAAGTCAGTTCAACTTGTTTTAGGCTGATCAAATCATAAGGATTATTTTCCTTCTTATGATGGGATCAGCTTAACACAAGTTGACTTTTTTTTGGGTGTTCTTACTTCAGTGCTAGTCCATCAAATTGGAGTTGTATCAAGTCCACCTAAATGAACTAGCCCAATTTTTTTGGGGGTTGATTCAATTTTGCACTAGTCCAATGAAACCAGCTCAATGGACAAGCCCAATTTTTTGGGGGTTTGATTCAGTTTTGCGCTAGTCCAATGAAATAAGTTCAACTTGTGTTGGGCTGATCCCATCATAAGAAGTATTTTTACTTTTTATGATGGGGTCACCTTAACACAATTTGAACTTGTTTTTTGTTGGTGATTTTATTTTAGGGCTAGTCCATTGATGTGGAATTAAATCACTATTTTTTGGGGGTTGATTGATTGAATTTGTGAAAGGATGAAAGGAATGATATGAATTCCATTTATTTAGTTTAATTTGATTTAGTTGAATTTTGTTTTGATTCAATTTAATTTCTTTTTTAATCTAAAGTAAAATTGTTGTATTTTTATTTTATAAAATTTATATGGTATTGTATTTTATTTAAAGGCTGTATTGTGTGTATATTTTTCCTTTTTATGTTTATTTACCCATTTGTATTTTTCCATTTTTCCATTTTCCGTTGGGCGCAATATTTTGATTTTTTTACAATTTTGAATTGTTTATTTTTATTTATCCATAGGGCCATGATTGTGAATTCATGGCCTTGGAAATGTAAAATTTTCACAATTTTGATTTAATCTTTGCTTTGATTTTTTTTTGCTTTTTTTGATGTTTTTTTGATGGTTTTTTTGATGGTTTTTATTTTTTATTTTTTATTTGGGTAATTTTAGATTCAAAACTCTGTAGACAACTCAAAGCCCTGTGTGGAACGCTACAAAACTTAAATGGGCCATGTGGCATGCTACATAACTCAAATGGGCCGTGTGGCAAGCTACACGACTCAAATGGGCTGTGTGGCACCCTAAACAACTAAAATCAAGTTGTGTAGCCTCCACTAAATAATAAATGATGAACAATAAATGATAAATAATAAATAATAAATAATAAATAATAAATAATATGGATGTGTACAGGGGTACAAAAATCAAAAATGCCCATTATGGGGGGTATATGCCCCCCCAGTGGTTGCACGTGTTTAGAAAAACCCTTTGGAGTAGTGTATGGGCCCTACACAACTCGCACAGGTTGTGTGGGGCCCTGCACAACTCCCACACAACTGGAGTTGTGAATTTATCATCACCCTTTTAATTTTTTATTTTGGGTAATGTTAAATTCACGGCTCATTAAGCTATGCAGACAGTTCAAATTGGGCCCTCTGGCATGCCACACGGTCCAATTTGAACTGTGTATGACCCCCCATGGCTCATGGAGTTGTGCAGCACACCCAGCCCGGTCCGCCGCTGTGTGGACTTCCACACCACTACATTCAAGCCGTGTGGACTTGTACACGGCTCAAGTGTAGTTGTGTGGCATCCCACACAGCACCAGAACGCAGTGAGCCAAAAAAAAGGAAAATGAATTAAAGGGTACTAAAAAAACTGTTAAAGTAAATAAACCTTCCAAAAAAACAGAAATCAACCAAAAAATCAAAGAATGTTCATTTTTTGGCTAAAAAAAACAAACAAATAAATAAATAAATAAAAAACAAAAAAACTGGTACTATCAAAGGAATAGACCTAAAGTAAAAAGACCCAAAAAAACACAAGTAACTCGACTAGCCCTAAACTAAAAACACCAAAAAAAAGACAATTAACTTGACAAGCCCTAAAGTAAAAACACCAAAAAAAAAGACAAGTAACTTGACAAGGCCTAAAGTAATTTCAACTTGACTAGCCCTAAAGTAAAAGGGCCCAAAAATTAAAGAAGTCTTTTGACCAGCGCTGAAGTAAAAGTGCCCAAAAAAATACAAGTCTTTTGACAGGCCCTAAAGTAAAAACACCAAAAAAAAAGTTCTGTTAAGCTGATCCCATGCCAAGCTTAACATATGTTAAGCTTGTGATGGAATCAGCCCAAAAAAAGTCAAACTGACTTACCATTAAACTCTCATCCAAAACACTCAATATAATGATGTTAACCCAAAGCACTCAACATGATGATGTTCAAAATGCAATAACCCTTTATATTAATAGAAATTGTTAGCTGCATTAGAATTACAATTTATATGAAAACCAATGATGAAATGAAGTCAAATTCTATTAAAATCCAGAATAAATTTGCAGTTGATCTTTGGGATGATCAACCCAACCAGAGGCTTTTTTAGAAATCAAGGAACATGGTCTTGCTACAATGGGCGGGATTGGAATCATTTCTCCCTCAAGTACTAATAGAACCCAGTGGTTATTGTTTACAAAGGAAATGAAAATTGGATCTGATTGATCAGGAACACCATTTTTCATTGGAGTATAAGTATCACATGACTCCAATGAAATGAAACTTGTAATTTTGGAATATGTGTCTGCTATGATTTGACCCATGTCCAATTTAGCCAGCCATTTTGAGGAGGGAATCTTTTCATTGATGTCTTCAACATAAAGTCTTTGTTTAATATATTCAACCTCCTTTGAACCAAAAAGCATCTTAATGTAGCATGCTTTATGTTTCTCTAATTTTTCAATCATTTCCTTCCTAACTTTATACCAACCATGTTCTTCATAACCAAGAGATTTAGCAATGGCTCTAAATCTGCAATTCCCATCTCCAATTGGATCCCAAACCTCACCCAAAAAATTACGGAATTTCTTGGTTATTTGATTGAGGTATTTCACGTTTGGTTCCTATCATTAAAAATAACTTAGTATTCATTTCTTGAATTGGATCAATGAAATGAAAACTCACCACCATGAGCTTCTGGTTGAGCTTTGCTGCATGTTCTCTTCATTTGAAGAGGATTCTGATTCCAAATTAAGTGATCCTGATTCACTTTCAGTCTATTCCTCTGAACTATGAAATTCAGATTCAGATTCTGCCAACTTTGACCAACAATTCATCATTAGTTAGTAACTAAGTTCATTAAACCAAAAAAATGAACATATCCCAAAAGAAAAGACTTACAATATTTTGTCTTTTCTTGTTTGGAGCCCTTCTAGTTCTTTTTCCCCCTTGAGTTGTTTTTCAACAAGCTCAAACTGAGATGGTTCTTGCCTTGTATCTGTGAATTTTGGCTGGGCCCTACTTGATTGTAAGACTTTAGGTTCAATTCTTGGCTCCAATCAATATTTTGTAATCTTCTGAATGATATACTTCTATAGGCCGCTTTGATCATGATCTGGAGATTCCAAGATCATTGCATTGAATTTTTCACGTAACTGAGTAATGTTTAGCATTTAATCAACATTGCACTGGAAAAATCCAAAAGGATCAACCATTAGTGAATTAGGATTCATTAATAAAAAAGCATTAATCACATAGTGACTTGAACAATCCAACTCAAGCCAAATTACAGAACAAGAACTGCAAGGGTCATAGTCCAACCTCCACTGAGGATGAACATCTTTGGGTACCACAGATCCTCTCAATGCTAGACGGTCACCTATTTTGTGGGAACAGGCAAAACCCATAGTCTTGAAATATGACTTGGTGCAGACTTTTCCATCATGATCAAATTTGAACTTCTTGAATTGTTCCCTAACAAGATGGATTCCCTCTAAAGACAATTTGTAACCCCATGGTAACAGTTCAGGTGGAAGAACTTTCCCTCACTTAATTTGAGAGTTATAAAGTGATGCATGAACTGATTTAATTTGATTTGAAACTGTTCCATAAAGGATTTTCCAAACATCCAACAGGTTTCCCAAAGAGTTTGCAAGGAATTGTTTGAGAGTCGCATGGGCCCCTTCAACCCAAGATGTTTTTTTGTTTCCAAAATCTGGGTTTATACAAGTCCACGCTGTTACAAACGTCTCTTTGATAGGGAAAATGTTATTTTCCATATACTCAAGTACATCCTCATAGTCTTTCAAGAAACACTATACAAGTCAAAAGGTCAGAACCTAAAACTAGGAAGAATAAGAAGCAGTGATTTGGACCTACTCTGAGTTCCGCATCATTTATCTCCGCCTCCTCCTTGGTCTTTGAGGCTCCATACTTTGCCCACAGATTCATAAAGCTTTTCCACCCTTCAACCTCATTAACAAAGCACAATTTGAAGTTTGCTTGTATGTTTTTAGACAAGTGCCAACTGCAACATTGTCTTGATTACTCTGGGAAACTAGTTTCAATTGCAAAAATCAGAGATTTTTCACGGTCCATCACATAGACTTTTGGAAGTCTCTCAGGATCATAAGCCAAATCCTTTAATGAATTTACAGACCAACTGTAGAACTCAAATGTTTCTTTTGTTATAAAAACAAGAGCTTTTGTGAAAGTTTTCCAATTGGCTGTCATTCCTACAACATGCAATAGTGGGGTTTTGTACTTATTTGTTTTATAAGTAAAATCCAACATAGAAATATGATGGAATTGTTTTGAAAGCTTTAATGCCTCTGGATGTGCTAAGTACAGGGCCTCCAAGTGACCATCTTCACTGAAATTTGACTGTTGAATCCAAGTTGTTTCTTCAAGCTGTTCATATAGTACCTCCATAACACTTTTTCCCTTTAGTTCTGCAAGTGTGACCTTCCGCTTAGTGTTATAGATTGTTTGGTCATCAACATAATCCCCCCAATCAATCTTGCTCAATTTTCTCTTCAGTTGTAATGTATTGAGCCCATCATTCATGCCTTCTACTAGATTGTATAAGTCCACCCCCAAGATTATCCTCAGTTGAGGATGCACAGAGGGATTTTCAGATGGTTGATGGTTATGTTGGGTTTCTTTGTAGGAGAGGCGCCACAAGGGGTCTTCCTTTGTGTGACTTGCATGGATTAAAACTTGCACCCAACCTTCCTTGTGTGAGTTTTTCTAGACCTTTGGTAAGAAGATTTCCTGAATAGGAACCATGTCTATCACAGGCTCAATCCACATATTGGTCACACTTTGAGTTGAAAACTGTTAAAGCGTAACCATGCTTCATTGCGCATGTTTGAAAATAGTTTTGTGCCTCTTCCCTAGTAGAAAAAGCACTCAAGGGAGGTGGGTCAAGTGGATCTAGTAAACATTGATTGTTTAAGTCATAGTTTCATAGTTACATGCACCCATCAGTTTCAATCAAATTAAATACGGAAAAGACCATTAACATAAAATGTTACTCACCACCAGCATTCATTTCCATTTGTGAATCATTTTGTTCCTCAATTGTCACCCTTAATGAGGATGCAGTTGGGGCTTCCAATGTTTCATTAACCAAATCATTTTTTTCTTTTTACAAAGCTTTGTTGATGGCACTATCAATGTAGACCTTCAATGCAGCCATGTCAGAAGAAGGAGGGCTTGCAACTGTTCCCATGCAAAAAAATGCAATGGTATACTTCAGTATTAAATCCAACTTTCAATTGATCAAACAAAGTTTTCTCACTTTTGAGTTGAGAAAGAATTGTTCACAGATTTTTAGATTATTTATGATTTGAGTTTTAAATTTAATTTCACTTGGGTTTCACTTTAATGTCTCTTTGGAATTGCTAAGTGTGGAACAACAGTCCCACAAAGTATGCGTTAATCCCAAATTTGGGTTGACAAAACCCAAGTGTGGTCCAGGGGGTGCAAAAAATTCTGGCACAACTTCTGAAGGGTTGTGCACCCCCAAACACGGCTCATTTGAGCCATTTACAGGGTTACACCGCTCAAATGGGCCGTGTTTGGGGGTTACACGGCTCCTACACAACCCCCCAGGGGTTGCCTGTGTTTGAAACGGCCCTTTGTAGTCGTCTTGGGGCCCCCACAGCTCATTTGAGCCATGTAGGGCCCTGCACAACTACCACACAGTTGGGGCCAATTTTTTATTTTTTATTTTTTACTTTTTATTTTTATTTTTATTTTTTATTTTTTATTTTTTATTTTTTATTTTTTATTTTTTAT